>CM038708.1:46650024-47086040 GCA_021613375.1 Megaleporinus macrocephalus
TTTTTATGTAGTGGTTTAAAATGAAAAATTTTGTGGAAAATATGTGAAAAAGAGAACATGAAGAACTTAGTTCACTTAGTTGAGTGTTTAAACCTTGATGAGATCCAATCAGAATATACCAGAATGATTTATTTTGCTTTAAATTTGAAATGAATCAATTATGCACTTACGCAAAATTTCCATTTAATTCAGTTTCATTTATATTACTTAGATTCTGTATCAGTCTTTTTATTCTCTATAGATTAATATTAGAAATTATGTGAACAATGGGTCCGTGTTAAAACCTAGTGAGCTTCTACATAGGCATAATTTTACATCAAAGTATGCTCTCCCAACATGTAGACTGTCCCAATTCTTACATACCTTAAACATGCTGTCTACTGAGGAACCTTATTTAGACCTGATTTTAAGGAAGCATCGAACGCTTCCTCAGCCACTAAGACAATCCCATGATGCCACGCAGGAGTTATTTCGATTCTCTCTGGAGTTTTAATGTGTTTCTTGTTATATAATCACACAAAACGGCTGTGTTTCCCAAAACGTTCTTAATGCTAAGTACTTCGTAACTTCATACTTAAGAACATTCTTAAAATTACCAATGTTTCCTGAAAGCCTTCGTAACTAACGTAGTATGTAAAGTCGTAAATGTAAGAGTAATCCTTATTTGTTGTTTTTTTTTTTATTATAATTATTTACATAACGATACATTTGTGCCATAATAGTTAACAAAGAGCTACTTGAAACTAGATCGAGCTCACCTGAGTATTGATAATTACTTGGACTATTTAGACACAGTTTCAGAACTCTCTCGTTGCAAAGTATTGTGCTTTTCTTCTTGTGCCTTACTGAGCATTCTCTGTTTATTTGATCTCATGTTTAAGACCCGTTTCTGTTTTTCGATCTCTGACTTCTGCCTTGCCCTTTTGTATTGGTTGCCGTGTTTTTCGTGTATCGACTTTTGGCTTTCATCTTGGTTCATGTATCTGGTTAGTCCCTCTCAGTTTGGTTGCTGTTTGGATTTTGGTTTTGACCCTCGCAAGTCTCTGACGTTCCTCTCACGCTTAAGCCCTGTATTGTTCGTTGCTCTGTTGCTCTGTGCTGGGTGTCTACCTAAATCAGCCTTCAGTAAAAAAAAATTATAATAATAAAAAAAAATAAATAAATAAAAAAAAAATATATATATATACACACACACACAAAATATATAAAGTATAATAATATAAGTTGAAGTAAATAAAGTATTTTTACTTTTTTATAATTAAAAATAAAAATAATAATGATAATAAAATTTCAAATTATTCAGTTATGTAGTATTGCAATACTTCTATTTTATTACTTATTACTTTTGTTGCTATAAACAAACGAAATGATTTATTTTTTACATAAAAGTAATGTAAATCCTTATTTGTTGTTCTTTTCTTATTATAATTATTTACATAATGATACATTTGTGGCATAATAGTCAACAAAGAGCTACTTGAAACTAGTTCATAAGTTTGGAGAAGGCTTTAGGGAAACACTCGCAAAATTGGAGTTCTTAAAGTTACGTCGTTCTTAAAGTTGTTCGTAAATCACTAAGATCAATCGTTATTGGGAAATGCACCCCAGCATTTTATTTGCAACTCTGTAACGAGTCGTTGACCATTCTGCAGTGGGCGGGAACAAGCCGTGACGCAGTCTCTCTCTAACTAGAGCGTCTCAGTAATCTGTTTTATGAGGAGAGATGAGAAGAGAACGCTGCTACTTACACAGCTGCTACCTAGACAGCCTACTTAGACACTCACTAGGATTTGAGACACAGCCTATATCTGAAAAAAGAGCATGAGGAACTTGGTGGAGATGCAATCAGGAAGCCTGTACGCAAGTTGCCAGGTCACTGACCCTCTCCCTCCAGTGCAGACACTTTCCACCAGGGTTATTTTTTTCTGTCCTCTGCTCT
The DNA here is from genome assembly GCA_021613375.1 of Megaleporinus macrocephalus. Lineage (NCBI taxonomy): Eukaryota > Metazoa > Chordata > Actinopteri > Characiformes > Anostomidae > Megaleporinus > Megaleporinus macrocephalus. The sequence continues at coordinate 46,651,964 of CM038708.1, forward strand.
GCTGATGCCCCCCCACCATCCACCCCCCACCCCCACTTCGTTTCCCAGAGCGAGGTTTTCTTCAGACCCACCTTCACTCTAAGTAATAGCCACTGGCTTTTATTTACGTTTCAATCACGGATCAGAGGATTCCTGCGGGACATGGAGCCATCGCGGCCGCCGCATGCCAGACACTAATATATCACTCCGTTCCCCCCCTCGGGACCCAATCTCGGAACCGCACACTTTTAAAGGCTCAGACTCCTCCAAATCCCCCCCAAGCTTCCGCAGCAGCCCCCAGGAGGCCGGGGTCTGTTTATTCGAGATGAGAAGAGTTATGGGACCTGGAGTTTGTGAATGTGTGTGAGCGTCTGAGGGAACGTTATGAGGTTATGAAGTATGACCTGACTTCAGCTGTGCTGAGCAAACTTCGGCTGCTGATAACAAATCATAGCAGGACTCGACGTCTGCGCTTAACTGTTAGATTGTTAGCTAGCCGCAGTACACCCATTAGCCATAACATTAAACCCACCTATGCACACTGTCCACTGTATCAGCTCCACTGACCATACAGGAGCTCCACTTACAGACTGTAGTTCATCTGATTCTCTGTATACTTTATTACTCTGTTCTTTACAGTGAACCCCGGCTGGTAACACTTGTTAGCCTTAATATGGTGTAATGACTCTAAATTATTAAGAAATGTTATAAAAAAATCACTAAAATTATCAGATTTATTAGACTTTCTGTTAAAAATCACTAAAAGTATCAGATTTATTAGATTTTGTGTAAAATCCGCTGCACGTGGGTCTCCACTGTTGTATCTACTGACGTGATCAGCGGGTAGTGACGACAAATGGTTGCAGTAACCGGCCGTCACGCTTGAGCACAGCTAACTACTAAACATGCTACTGTTCAGTCTTTACAGTTTGAGCTAGAACTCAACATTTCTGACATCAGCGGTGACATCACACACCACGTTAGTGTAAATGGTGAACAGAGAGTGTGGAGGAGAGAGTGACACAGTGCTGGAGTTGTTGTGAAGCTGTGTGTTGGTGTTGACGGAGAAGGAGAGTGTCTGTTAAAGGAGCTCCGCTTTCTAGCAGGAAACATTCACGCTCAGTAAACAGCTAGATACACTGAACGGGAGTGTCTCTGAGCTTCACACTCCTTTATTAGTGAAGTAGTATGTTCACTACTAAGACTGTACTTTCACCTTCAGGATCCACAAACGAGGAGAAGCAGCTGACGCTAACGCTAAACGTTCTCAGGAGAGAATCCAGCGCATGTTCACGTTCACGGTTCTTCTCGCGGTTCTCCATAATCTGGAGCTTCTGGACTTCCTGTGTGGAGAAACTGTGGCACTGCATTGTGTTTTAGTCTCCGCTTAAAACCAACAGCCTCCGTCAAGTCTCTCACCAGTGGTGGTCTACTGAACCACTCAAACTCATCCAGACTGAAGTGAGGAGAGCAGAGCGGGGGTCTTTGGGTAGCTGTGTTGGTCCACACGCTGCTTCACTAACTATTCTCCTTGTTTATGTTTGTGAAGCTGTTTAGACTAATATCAGTCTTCACACTGCCTTTCACTGAAACAACATCAACAACACAATGTACATGGTTTTCTTTAAGCTAGTAACTAACATTCACTCCTTCACACCACAGTCCAGTTCAGACCTGAAACCATCTGACCTCATCTACCCAGCAGGTATATGTCTATATGTTAAATATTTAGAATAAAATAATTAATTTATAAATAAATCTGATACTTCTGTGATTTTTTTACGTGTCTTAACAATTTAGAGTCATTACACCATATTAAGGCTTACAAGTGTTACCAGCCGGCGATCCCTTTAATGATCAGGACCCCCACAGGACCACGACAAAGTAGGTACTATTAGAGAGGTGGGTCATTCTCAACACTGCAGTGACACTGATGTGGTACTGGTGTGAGTGTTTGAACAGCTCAGTGTCACTGCTGGGCTGAGCATCGTCCACCAACCAAAACTATCCAGACAACAGTGTCCTGTGACCGTTGATGAAGGTTCAGTACGGTCCAGTCAGAGGGAATTTCCTCACCGTAACTTGTGTTATAATTCAGTGCCTTATCCCGTACACTTAAGTAGCCTAGCAGTTCTATTAGCATTTTATGTCATCAGCAACTGAAAGATAAACCAAATACCAAATACTGTTCAGTATATTTCAACAATATTCATTGTTTTAAATGAGGAACTGAATTAATTATTTATAGAACTTTGAACAAAAAGGTCTACTTTAAAAAAAACCCAGAATGCTTTTGAAAAAAAAGTGCATCTTAAGTCTTTATTTATAGAAACAGTAACTTTCTGGTTGGTTTGGAAGAATAAACATATGGACCTGTTTGTTTGGAAGAATAAACAGGTCCATACAGGTCCAGGTAAACCTGGGTTGGATACAAATTTGTGACCTACAGTGCTTAAAATATCAGATATCAGTCCAGTTTCCTGCAATCCTGTAAAGTCTGAAGTCAGTGACTCCTTGTTTTTTGGTTAATATGTTATCTGACTCTCAGGACCATAAGTAAGCATCTCAACAGACCACCTAGGGTGCACCAGAGTTGGATACACATTTGCAAAGTTCTGGGGTAAAAATCTCTCTAAATCCCTGAAACCTAGATCCAATCCAGGGCTCTATGTAAATGCCAGATCATGCTGGACTGACATGGAGTTTGAAAACTGGATGCCGTTATCTCTGGTTTCCCAAACACAACTGCAGTTGGAGATGAGGAACAAGGTCCTATAATCCCATTAAGTTTGGAGTTAGTTACTCTTAGTTTTTAGTTACAACACTCTCTGGCTCTTCGTTGTGAGCGAGTATTTCAACAGGCCACCTAGGGTGCACCAGAGCTGGATACAATTTTGCAAGATTCTGGGGTCTAAATCTCTAATTCCCTGAATCCTGGATGCAATGTAGGGTTTGTTGGAAAGGACACATCACGCTGGACTGACTTGTGGAATTTGGCTTTGTCCTAAATTTTCTTGGCCAATCTACAGTGCTTCAAATATCAGACATTTAATGTTGGGATCTCTGGTCTTCTGAAGACTACTGTGGTTGGAGATATAACAATGTCACTTACCCTTAGTTTTTATTTAAGATGCTATCTGGCTATGTGAACGTAAGCAAGCATCTCAACAACACCACCCACACCTTTGCAAGGTTCCGGGACTAAATCTCTAATTTCCCGAATCCTAGATGCAATCCAGGGCTTGTCGGAAAGGCCAGATCATGCTGGACTTACCTGCGGCGTTTTCCTGCCAATCTACAGTGCTTGAAAGATCAGATTCCCGAAGACTACTGTGGTTGGAGATGAGGAATAATGTCCTATGATCCTCTAAAGCTTGGAGTTAGTTACTCTTAGTTTTTAGTTACAACACTCTCTGGCTCGAGGGACCTTCGTCATGAGCGAGCATTTCAACAGGCTATGTAGGGTGCACCAGGGTTAGATACAATTTTGCAAGATTCTGGGGTCTAAATCTCTGTTTCTCTGAATACTAGGTGCAATGTAGGGTTTGTTGGAAAGGACACATCACGCTGGATTGACTTGTGGAATTTGGCTTTGTCCTAAATTTTCTTGGCCAATCTACAGTGCTTCAAATATCAGACATTTAATGTTGGGATCTCTGATCTTCTGAAGACTATTGTGGTTGGAGATATAACAATGTCACTTACCGTTAGTTTTTATTTAAGATGCTATCTGGCTATGTGAACGTAAGCAAGCATCTCAACAAGACCACCTACGCTTTCGCAAGGTTCTGGGACTAAATCTTTAATTTCCCAAATCCTAGATGCAATCCAGGGCTTGTTGGAAAGACCAGATCAAGCTGGACTTACCTGCAGAGTTTTCTCTACTAATCTACAGTTCTTAAAAGATCAGATTCCTGAAGACTACTGTGGTTGGAGATGAGGAATAATGTCCTATGATCCTGTAAAGCTTGAAGTCAGTTACCCTTAGATTTTATTTAAGATGATATCTGGTTCTCTGGACTGTAAGCGAGCATCTCAGCAAGAACACCTACACCTTTGCAAGGTTCCGGGATTAAATCTCTAATTTCCAGAATCCTAGACACAATCCAGGGCTTGTTGGAAAGGCCAGATCAAGCTGGACTTACCTGTGGAGTTTTCTCTGCCAATCTACAGTGCTTGAAAGATCAGATTCCTGAAGACTACTGTGGTTAGAGATGAGGAATAATGTCCTATAATCCTGTAAAGTTTGAAGTTACATTTTAGCTACAACCCTCTCTGGACCGTAACATTGAGTGAGCATTTCAACTAAGCCACCTAGGATGCACCTGAGTTGGATACACATTTGTGAGATTCTGGGGGTCCAGATCTTTGGTTGCTCTACTGACCTGTGACGTTTACAGCATTTCCTTCTCCTGTGGTTTTATTCATGATCAGCAATTAGTCGATGTCAACGCTACATTCGTCACATAGTTAACAGAACTCCTAGTGGACACTAGGACACTTGAAGGTGCTCACTCTCTCTACCTTCATGAGCAATTGAAGCACTTCCAAGTACCAGGTAAGGTATATAGCATAGTTAGATTTCTGAGGCAAATGTTTAAAGGCCCAGTAAACTCGCAATAGCAATCAATGCTTCTTTCATAGCCTGGATTCAATTTCTTTTATAGGTAATAAACAGGTACATATCTTGTAAGAGTCTTATGATTACCTGGTACGTACCTGAAATAATAACACAGCACTGAAAACAGTTTAGCATTTCAGTTCAATTCATTATAGTCACAATAAACAGTCCAGCTGACACTTACCTGCCTAATACCTTCAACTCAAAGGCCTGTAAAAGAATGTGCTACTTACAAATGAGACTCCAAGTGAGTATTCGGCTCCCCCCTCAGAGCTCCTGCATTTCAGAATGCATTCTCAAAGCCCCCCGAACACAAGGCCATTGTTCTTTTTATTGTTAAGCTGTGCCGCATTTTCTCTTCCTAAAAACACATTTAAAGCTCCCAGCCGAGGCGGGTTAACTGGGTTATGTAAACCTCTTTGTCTCCCGGCTATAAAAAACACAGCGTGGCTTTACGGCTCTCAGTTTTACTGTGTTGCACCTCCGCGGTGACGTGCACTGCCACAGCCGCAAGGTGCCACTCATACAGGCCTATCAGTAATAGAGGGGAAAGACTGAAGACACAACCACAAAAACACTTAATACCTAGTTTAGAAAGTTCTAAACACTTTAACTGGTCTGTTGTTGGTTTAACTGGTCACCCAGCATGGTAACGGAATCATACTAACTCACCCGCACTGGTGTTCATTCATTATTAGCCACTTTAGCATAGTTTACAATTAAACAAAGGATTAACGAGATATTCATTACCAATTTTAGAACATTAACATTGAACTAATAATGAATAAGATTTAAATATTTTTAAAAATCATGAACACTGTAACTGGTCTGTTGTTGGTTTCACTGGTCACCCAGTATGGTAACAGAATCATACTAACTCACCCGCACTGGTGTTCATTCATTATTAGCCACTTTAGCATTGTTTACAATTAAACAAAGGATTAACGAGATATTCATTACCAATTTTAGAACGTTAGCATTGAACTAATAATGAATAAGATTTAAATATTTTTAAAAATCATGAACACTGTAACTGGTCTGTTGTTGGTTTCACTGGTCACCCAGTATGGCCATGCTGGTTGGCTACATACATGGCTGGTGACTAGCCATGATGGTCTATTCTGGTCTATGCTGGTCTTTGCTGGTCTATGCTGGCATTATACAATATAATATCATGCTAACTCATCCTCACTGGTGTTCATTTATTATTAGCCACCTTAGCATTGTTTGCATTGAACTAGAGTGAACTAGACAAATATTACCAATTTTAGATATGCTAGCATTGAATTAACAATGAATACGTTTTCATAATTTTTAACAATCATAAACATTTTCACTGGTCTGATGTTGGTCTAACATTTTCACTGGTCTGATGTTGGATTAACAAGATATTTATTACCAATTTTAGAATGCTAGCGTTGAACTAATAATGAATAAGATTTAAATATTTTTAATATTCATGAACATTGTAACTGGTCTATTGTTGGTTTCACTGGTCACCCAGCATGGCCATGATGGTCTATGCTGGTCTTTGCTGGTCTATGCTGGCATTATACAATATAATGTCATGCTAACTCATTCTTACTGGTATTCATTCATTATTAGCCGCTTTAGCATTGTTTGCATTGAACTAGAGTGAACTGGACATATATTACCAATTTTAGATACGCTAGCATTGAACTAATAATGAATAAGATTTAAATATTTTTAATAATCATAAACATTTTCACTGGTCTGATGTTGATTTAACTGGTCACCCAGTATGGTACCAGAATCATACTAACTCACCCTCACTGGTGTTCAATCATTATTAGCCACTTTAGCGTTGTTAACAACTGAACTAAGGATTAACGAGATATTCATTACCAATTTTAGAACGCTAGCATTGAACTAATAATGAATAAGATTTAAATATTTTTAATATTCATGAACATTGTAACTGGTCTATTGTTGGTTTCACTGGTCACCCAGCATGGCCATGATGGTCTATGCTGGTCTTTGCTGGTCTATGCTGGCATTATACAATATAATGTCATGCTAACTCATTCTTACTGGTGTTCATTCATTATTAGCCACCTTAGCATTGTTTGCATTAAACTCGAGTGAACTAGACAAATATTACCAGTTTTAGAACGCTAGCATTGAATTGATAAGGTATATCATTTTTAACAATCATAAACATTTTCACTGGTCTGATGTTGATCTAACTGGCCACCCAGTTTGGTACCAGCATGCAGAACAAAATATATACTGATTTTGTTGGCGACTAGCCGTGCTGGCCTATGCTTTAGCATTGCTTGCTTTTCAACTAAGAGTGAACTGGACATTTATAGCCAATTTAGAATGCTAGCACTGTATTGACAATGAATATGATTGAAACATTTTTAATGAACATGAACATTTGCACTGGTCTGGTGTTGGCTTCACTGGTCATACTGGTGTTCATTCATTATTAGCCTCTTCAGCATTGTTTGGATTTGGAACTAAGAGTGAACTAGACATCCATTAGCTATTTTGGAATGCTAGCATTGTGTAAGATGTATTTATTTGTAATAATCATGAACATTTTCACTGGTCTGGTACTGGTTTAACTGGTTGACCCTCATATCAGGATTCAAAACACATCATATGTTATATTTTCTGCTGACTAGCTGTGCTGGTCTATGCTGGCATGTTAAATACATACTAACATTATAAAATGGAAATTATGCTAACTCATCTTCACTGGTGCTCTTTCATTATTAGTCACTTTAGCATTGTTTTGAAATAGACTAAGTTAGTGGGTCAGTCTACATTCCATACGTGAAGCCATGCTAACTAATCCTGACTAGCCCTCTTGCTTTCCTGGCTAGCATTCTTTCCTTTACACTTCACCCTGAAGATGAGAATTGCTAAGCTAGTGAGTTAATCAGTTAACGTCATGCCAACTAATCCTGGCTATATAGTGTCACTCTTAGCCACTTTAGCACTCTTCAGGCGAGTGTTTCCTTTACAAGCCACCCTTAAATGTGATGCTGGGAAGGAAGATAAATGCTAAAAGCAATTATGCTGAAAAGAGTTAACATGTGGCGGTTTGGTCCGCATGACTGGGTTTCATTAGCCCACATTTAAAATGCTAAATCTGAATGAATAATGAATGAGGTAATGAATGCTAATAATGAAAAACCCAGATAACAGATGTTTAATTAATGTCTGCATTCTGTAATTTCACTCTGATGATATAAAAATGGCTTTAATTCAACAGCGAACACATTTATACATGTCTGTTAACATTATGCAAATAGAGGTGTTGTAGCTTTTATTTATTAGTAGCGATATTAGCATTGGTTTGAAGACATTGGGGAGAAGGGTGAACTAGGTTATATATATATATATATATATATATATATATATATATATATATATATATATATATATATATATATATATATATATAAAACAAGAAACACCCACATACACACACACTAGTATACACAGCCACACTCTAGGGGGCAGTGAAACACCCACATACACACACACTAGTGAACACACACACACACACACACTCTAGGGGGCAGTGAAACACCCACATACACACACACACACTAGTGAACACACACACTAGAGGCCAGAGAAACACCCACATACATACACACCAGTGAACACAGACACACTCTTGGGGGCAGTGAAACACCCACATACACACACACTAGTGAACACACACACACTCTAGGGGTCAGTGAAACACCCACATACACACACACTAGTGACCACACACATACACTAGGAGGCAGTGAAACACCCACATACACACACACACACAGACTAGTGAACACACACACACACTCTAGGGGGCAGTGAAACACCCACATACACACACACTAGTGAACACACACACTAGGAGGCAGTGAAACACCCACATACACACACACACACACACACACACTAGTGAACACAGACACACTCTAGGGGGCAGTGAAACACCCACATACACACAGACTAGTGAACACACATAAACATCATGGGGCAGTAAAACACCCACATACTCACACACTAGTGAACACAAACACTAGGGCATAGAGAGCACACTTGAGTTGTGAGCAGGCCTATCCACTGTACCCAAGGAGTAGTTGCTCAAGGGCACTTCAGTCAGGTCCTGTCATCCATTATGTCATCCTGTCATACCAAATCCATTATGTTTACAGAAGTTTACAAAGACTTGAAAAAGAATCTGGCAGTACCGAACCGTGACCCTTAAGCATCGGGCCCCCTTAAGGGTCTCGCAACAGTGTCCTCCTCTGGAGCGGTGGTGCTAGCTTCGGCTTCCATCGTGACTCATCAAACTAGCTAGCGGTGGTAGCTTAGCGCTAGCTAGCTGTTTCTCCAGCTAGTGTTGCCACAGCAGGCGGAAATGATCATACAGTTAAGCCCGCCCACTTAGAGGGAAGATATGATTGGTCAGTTTTACTGTAATTTGAAATTGATATCGCGCAGACTGGCCCCCTGTACATGAACAGCGGGACCACCAATCAACTGCTGAACTTCAGATACTAAACTAACCTAGAATGTTGTTCTCCCTTTTATTCTCACTTATTAGTAGAATGTTTTTCAGCTGTGCATCACAATTGATCAAGAGTGTCCTAACAACCAATTAGTCCAATAACATCCTTAACTTGGATTGGTGGTCGTACCAGGAGATTTAGACAGAGGACTGAGAATTACTGATAATAGACTATATGCTAAATAAGCCTCTATACAAAAATAGACTTTAATACAAACATTTTTATTCTTTAAAAATCATCTGATACACTTACAGTAATTGTGAAATGAACAATATTGTTTGTGAATTGCATGAAAATTACATGAAATGAAATTCTAAAGTGCAACTTTTGAGCGGTAATGTATATATATATATATATATATATATATATATATATAATCATGCTAGCAGACCTGTTTTCAGCCAGTGTTCCAACTTGGCTGATAATGATTGAAATTTAATTGTTAATAAATAAAAGTCCTGGCAGGTCCTTATTCATTGTTAGTGACTTTAGCGTTCTTACATAAGCTGGTCTGCTGTAATCTATCTGTAACAGTAGCTACATCACTAGTAGTTACCTTGTTCTATACAGTTATTATTACTACACTGAAGTAAGGATGAACTGGGGGTCTGACTTTAGTCCTATTCACATATTCGCATTCTCCGGGTGAGCGTCCCCTCTAAAAGCCGTGGCGGCGGGGAAGGAGACGAGCGTTAAAAGCGTCTGAAAAGCTGAAAAGAGTTGGCATGAGACGGTTGAGGAGACGGTGTGATTGACAGAAGGAACGTTTTCGCTCGTCTGCAGGGACTTGAGCTTTGGCGTCTGTCATTGCCGTTCCTCTTGCTTTAAGAAGAGTTCATTTGTAAGCTGTCTGTCATCTGCAACCTCGGGGATTCGTCCGCAACACGACTGCGCTGGTCCGCCGAACTCGGCATGCAAATACAACCGGGGCCAAGTAGGCCACGGAGCGGGAAGGCGCCGAGTCATTTTCTGCGGCGGCCGCCTCCTCCGCCCCTCTGCACTCGAGAGCTATGAAGAGCAGTTCGCTTATTTCCTCGGGGGCAGAGACGAGGAGAAAGACAGGAGGAGAGAATGGCGAGAATTTCCTCCAGGACCACATCCCCTGCCTCTCCTTTATCACTTCTCCGACTGGGGGTCACCATAATAATATCCGAGGCCAGATATTACTATGAGGGAAGGAGGAGCGCCAAGGAAGGAACGGAGATGAGCGAGGACATAGACGTCCGTCCCGCCAGCGCCAGTTTCTTGTGTTTAGCATGAGCGGCGTGTTGCCGTCTTCTCTCGGAGTTAGAGCCTCGTACGCTTCGGTGAGCTTCCAGGCGGTGCGCTGGCCTCATGCAGGCTCTCCCAGTCTGCCTGACATATGATACTGTGGTTACTCGTGAGAAGGGAGGTGTTGTTTCGTAACGCGAGCATGCTAATTCGATGTCTCGGCAGATGCCTTTTTTGTCTCCGTCGCCGCTTGAGGGACCGGCGACCAGGCGAGAAACAATTAGTCAATCAGCCTCGGCAAAGCCTCCATATGCTTGGGGGAAATCTTAATGGCAGTAATTGAACGACTAGCTTCTCGAACTGTTATGAGCAGTCACGGCAGGGGGATGGTAGGCAAGTCTCGGCTACAGTGTTAGCTCTTTCGCAAGGCAAGGCACCGTGGCGATCAGACACAGCCCGGCTTTGTGAGCCCACCTTGTCGGTTAGAGACTGTAGCAGAGGTCTGAGCGAGGCGGGTTCAACCGCCGGTCCTGCATGATCTGCTAAATAATTTGCGGGCGGGATTCATTTCGAGGCGCCGCACGGCTGCTTGCAGGGGCGAGCAGCGAATTGTATGAAGCTGTACAACATCCAGAAAATCAAAAAAAGAGTTTGCTCCAAACAAATTGGTTTGGCCTTGTAGCCTATATGCCGGTAAGATCAGCATCTGGTTTGACTTTTATTTCGTTTCAGATGCACTCATTGTTTGGTTGACTCTATTTAGCCTGAAAATATGCAACACGGACAGCTTTATTGGTGCAGCTGGGTACGTGGAGGTTACACTGTAAACCTGGATAAGTTGATTGTACTTAAAGAGTTTGAGTGATTACCTTAAAATATTTAAATAATGCAAACTAGAGAAAATCAAATGGTTTGAGTAAAATCAACTTAAATGTCAAATAGACTGGAAGTAATCATTTGAGTTGAATACAATAAAATCTAAATTGTACTTAAAATATTTTGTAAAATCAACCCTACTGACCATTTAATTCAACTCAACATTGAGTTTCCTGTATTCAGAATTAAAGTCCTACACCAGCAAAGCAAATTACAGCAAACACCGGCGGGAGTTATTGGGACCACATGCGTAACCCAAAGATCATGGGTGCGCTCGGAGATGCCATACGGTTGAAGCTACCAAAGGTGGATAAAGCAAGAATCACTCTAGAGCTTGCATGCGTAGGTGGATTGATCAGTGGTGAAATTGGTGATCATTGATAATCAGACCTCTTGATTGTCTTACATCTGTTGATTCACAATCTGTCTTGGCCTTTAGCTCTTCAACCGTTGACCATTTCCGAGCAGCTCAGGTCTGGATAATTTCAAGTGTAGTAGATGTTTGGTAACCTGCTCATTCAAGGCAGTCCATACCGTGTCTAAGCACATTTGACTCCCAGGGTACAGATTGACCAGTGTGATCGTGGTTCAGTGTACCATGACTTGGCCTGCTTGAACAGGTGGGTTCAGGCTTGGTTCAGCTGGACCCACCTTATCTAGTGAGATCACTAACCGGCCCAAGCTCGTAACAAGAACATTGAAAAGCTGCGACTGTCCCATTAAACATACCCGGCAGCAGAGGGTCACTCTGGTCTACTGTGTGAGAAAGTTCTGCTGCACCGTTTAAGGTGGAATGAGAGAATTCCCACAAGAAGCTGGAGAATAGAAACTTCGGCCTTGTGTGAGATCAGAGCTCATCAGATCTTTGGATAATTCAGAGGTTCTGTGTGTCTTTCTTTGGAAAGGTCAAAGTAAACAGGAATACTGATGAAGAGGGAGTCCTTTAGAAAACATGCACAACCTGGTAGCCCACCAAAACCCTCACCGTCAGCAAGACAGTCCTGAAAGCTTTCAGAGGATTTCAGATCTGAGAACATCCGCAGGTTCAGTTTCTGTCCATCCTTCCACTGTGAGAAGACAACTCAAGGGATGAGTAGCTGTTCATGAAGCTTCTCACTGAGAAAAGAAGATCTTCAGTATTCAAAGTGTCCCCTTCAGTAGTGAACATGTTCTCTTCTATAGTGAATGTGTTCTCTTCAGTAATGAACTTGTTCATCTCAGTAGTGAATGTGTTCTCTTCTGTGGTGAAAGTGCTCTATTCAGTAGTGAATGTTTTCTCTTCAGTTGTGAACTTGTTAATCTCAGTAGTGAATGTGTTCTCTTCTGTGGTGAAAGTGCTCTCTTCAGTAGTGAATGTTTTCTCTTCAGTAGTGAACTTGTTCATCTCAGTAGTGAATTTGTTCTCTTCTGTAGTGAATGTGTTCTCTTCAGTAGTGAATGTTTTCTCTTCAGTAGTGAACTTGTTCATCTCAGTAGTGAATGTGTTCTCTTCAGTAGTGAATGTTTTCTCTTCAGTAGTGAGCTTGTTCATCTCAGTAGTGAATGTGTTCTCTTCTGTAGTGAATGTGTTCTCTTCTGTAGTGAATGTGTTCTCTTCAGTAGTGAATGTTTTCTCTTCAGTAGTGAACTTGTTCATCTCAGTAGTGAGTGTGTTCTCTTCTGTGGTGAAAGTGCTCTCTTCAGTAGTGAATGTTTTCTCTTCAGTAGTGAACTTGTTCATCTCAGTAGTGAATGTGTTCTCTTCAGTAGTGAACTTGTTCATCTCAGTAGTGAATTTGTTCTCTTCTGTAGTGAATGTGTTCTCTTCAGTAGTGAATGTTTTCTCTTCAGTAGTGAACTTGTTCATCTCAGTAGTGAATGTGCTCTCTTCAGTAGTGAATGTTTTCTCTTCAGTAGTGAGCTTGTTCATCTCAGTAGTGAATGTGTTCTCTTCTGTAGTGAATGTGTTCTCTTCTGTAGTGAATGTGTTCTCTTCAGTAGTGAATGTTTTCTCTTCAGTAGTGAACTTGTTCATCTCAGTAGTGAGTGTGTTCTCTTCTGTGGTGAAAGTGCTCTCTTCAGTAGTGAATGTTTTCTCTTCAGTAGTGAACTTGTTCATCTCAGTAGTGAGTGTGTTCTCTTCTGTGGTGAAAGTGCTCTCTTCAGTAGTGAATGTTTTCTCTTCAGTAGTGAACTTGTTCATCTCAGTAGTGAATGTGTTCTCTTCAGTAGTGAACTTGTTCATCTCAGTAGTGAATGTGTTCTCTTCTGTAGTGAATGTGTTCTCTTCTGTAGTGAATGTGTTCTCTTCAGTAGTGAATGTTTTCTCTTCAGTAGTGAACTTGTTCATCTCAGTAGTGAGTGTGTTCTCTTCTGTGGTGAAAGTGCTCTCTTCAGTAGTGAATGTTTTCTCTTCAGTAGTGAACTTGTTCATCTCAGTAGTGAATGTGTTCTCTTCAGTAGTGAACTTGTTCATCTCAGTAGTGAATGTGTTCTCTTCAGTAGTGAATGTTTTCTCTTCAGTAGTGAGCTTGTTCATCTCAGTAGTGAATGTGTTCTCTTCTGCAGTGAATGTGTTCTCTTTAGTAGTTAACATGTTCACCTCAGTAGTGAACTTTTTCTCTTCAGTAGTGAATGTGTTCACCTCAGTAGTGAATTGGTTCTCTTCAGTAGTGAACATGTTCACCTCTGTATGGGACGTTTTCTCTCAAGTAGTGAATGTGTCCTCTTCAGTAGTGAACAGACATGTCAAGCACAGAAGCTGCTGGTGTTCTCAGAGCAATGGACTGTCCACCCCAGAAGTCCAGAACTGCAACCACCGTTGAAGCCTGAACTTGAGTCTTCTGTGGACCAGCCAAACCATTGCCGTTGGTTGTATCTTCTGATGATTCCGGCTTCATTCCTGATGCAGAGTATTGAGTACCACTCACTCATTTGCTGCAAGCGAGATAAATGAAGGGTGGTCTCTGATTGTGTTGCAGCTTTGCACTATTATTGTTTGCAACTGCTGCATTTTCTTGGGCGTGAAGTTCCCTATTTTAAGAGTGTCGCTGGTGTAAGGGCGTCTGGCTGCTGATCGATGGCCATCGGCTCCTTCTTCACGCCGACTCACAGCGAGAATGAGCGGAAAGCTGTTTTCTGCAGGGGGCCATCTGGCACACGGGCTCTACATTGGCGGAGCTCTGAGAATCCTCTGGCTGTGTCCTTATTACATATCAACATGACCAGGGACGCTGGAATAGAAGCTGGGATAGAAGGAGCACCGTGGAAGCTGCAGGGAAAGGTTCTTTTCCCAGTATAGAGAGATGTGTGTCTGGGTTAAATGGAGAGCAGAGAACGCCTTTAACCTTGACTTCCCTTTCAGCCCTGATGGAATCAACATATCTAGTTTTAGCAGACATATTGATGACCTGCTCTCTATTTGTGGGTTGTGTGTTTAGAAGCTTAAAAGCCCCATTATTGACGAAATGTTGGTGAGAGACAGAAAACAGGCATTGGGTCCAGTGGCTAAAGGTAGTTGACGACGTGTCACTATTGAGCGCACTGGGTCATACGTCCTGTTTGCCCAGTTCTTTGTTTCCCTGATTCCGTGCTCCCTGCATCTCATCTATTCCCTGTTCTGACCTCATCTGTCCATTTATCTGCTTCCAGGATTTTCACTTAACCTAAGATCCGTCTGCCTGCCTGATATCTGACCCTGCTGTGCACTGATATACTGTACTTGTGGTCAATGATCTAATGAACATGAGATGTAATGGAAGTATTCTGAAGTTTAGTATCTGTATTCACTCTATGGTACATTTTGGAATGAACACAGTTTCTAGATACATTCTAGATTCTAGATTCTAGATACATTCTAGATACGCGCTTTTTTTTTTTTGCATTTATATAATTGACGACCCTCAGAGTGATGACGTAGGCGCCTCCAGTCCCGAACATTAGGTGCAATGTAAGTGTAGGTCAGCGGGGGCAGTTTGGAGACAAACATGTTAGGGATAGTACAAGACATCAGGTACATCCTTAGTAGTGAATGTGTTCTCTTCAGTAGTAAACACGTCCACCGCAATAGTGAACATGTTCACCTCAGTAGTGCATGTGCTCTCTTCAGTAGTGAACATGTCCACCTCAGTAGTGAACATTTCCATCTCAGTAGTGAACAAGTTCTCTTCAGTAGTGAATATGTTCACCTCAGTATTGAATGTCGTCTTTTTAATAGTAAACACGTTCACCTCAGTAGTGAATGTGTTCTTATCAGTAGTAAACATGTTCACCTCAGTAGTGAATGTGTTCTCACTCATAGTAAACATGTTCACCTCAGTAGTGAATGTGTTCTTATCAGTAGTAAACATGTTCATCTCAGTAGTGAATGTGTTCTCACTCATAGTAAACATGTTCACCTCAGTAGTGAATGTGTTCTCATCGGTAGTAAACATGTTCACCTCAGTAGTGAACATTTCCATTTCGGTAGTGAACATGTTCACCTCAGTAGTAAATGTGTTCTCTTCAGTAGTGAATATGTTCACCTCAATGTTGAATGTCTTTTTTTCAGTAGTGAACACGTCCACCTCAGTAGTGAACATTTCCATCTCAGAAATGAACATGTTCTCCTCAGTAGTGAATGTGTCCTCCTCAGTAATGAACATCCACCTCAGTAGTAGAGTTGCAGAGTAGTTATCATCCATAGTGAACATGTCCACCTCAGTAGTAAATGTGTTTTCATCAGTAGTGAACACGTTTACCTTAGTAGTGAACATTTCCATCTCAGTAGTGAACATGTTCACCTCAGTAGTAAATGTGTTCTCTTCAGTAGTGAATATGTTCACCTCAATATTGGATGTCTTTTTGTCAGTAGGGAACATCTCTTCAGTAGTGAACATGTCCATTTCAGTAGTGAGTGTGCTCTCTTCAGTAGCAAACACATCCACCTCAGTATTAAGTGTGTTCTCTTCAGTAGTGAACATGGTCACCTACGTAGTGAATGTGTTATCTTAAATAGTAAACATGTTCACCTAAGTACTGAATGTCTTCTAGTCAGTAACGAATGACATGTCCGTGTGTTCTCTTTAGTAGTGAATATGTCCTCATTAGTGAACATGTCCACCTCAGTAGTAAATATGTTCTAGTCAGTAATGCAACATGTCCACCTTCATAGGGATTGCAGTTCTCTTCAGTAGTGAACGAATCTTACTCTTATACACACTGTCTAGCTTAATAATAAAGTGTTCTGAGCTCACACCAACCTTTACCTCTATAAAGAAATGTATTCCATCACTTCCCTGTGTTAAAAGTCAGCTCAGACCTTCCTAGTGTTTGTTCTGTTTCGGGAAGCAATGATCCGGCGAGAGCAGAAAGTGTAAGGAAGATAATTAGAAAGCAACAACCAGAGAAAGACGGAGAAAGCAAGAAAGACTCAGAATGGGGCTTAATACTGTCGTGATCCAAGGTAAGAAGTAAAATCAATCCCTGTCGTTATGTACTTATCAGTGTTCCTTTCAGAGGAGAAGGGCAAGAACAGAAAAGCCAATACCTTTCTTTGAATCAAGACATTAATACCCTGCTTGATATCTTATCTAGTGCTTGTTATTAGCCCCATTAAATCACATCAAGTAATTCTGGTCATTCAAGTCATTGGCACAGTGTCCCGTTTGATCCTGCATCCAATAGAGATGCATAGAAGGGAGCTCCATTTGGTTCTCATCTTTATGAAGCCAAAGTTAATTGATATACAAACAACCCAGAATGAATGGAAGACAATAGGATTTATTGAATGGTGCAAAATGATCAAAAGTCAATGGGATCCTTCACATGCATGGAGCCATCATGACTTAATCTAAATTAATAAAAAGTAGGATGCCTGATGCATGGAGGTGCTGCGGTTTGCAGTAACATTCCAGAAATGCATGGAAGTCAATAGGAGCCCACAGAAATATGCACAGAGGGTATTGTGGTGTGGAGGAAAGGTCCTAAATCAATGGAAGTCAAAGAAAGCTCTTATATGCTTTGAGACGCAGTGGTCTAAAAAGCACTGATCGGAAGTCCGGGACAATGAGGTCAGCAAGCGAGCTTGGAAATGAATGGAAGTCTAGGAAATCTCATCTATCCAGGATGTCTCAAAATAACTGGATTGCCATGATTTGAAAGAATGGGCCTCAATGAGATACTGCAGGTTGTGTACTGAAATGAAGGTCAATGAGATCATGTATATGCATAGAGATACTGTGATTTGCACAAATGATCTAAAATGAATGGAGGTCATAAGGGACTCCAATGAAATCAGGTACTGTAGGTTTGAAGGATGGTCTTAATTGAAGGTAAGTCAATCGGTTGTGCATATGCATGGAGATACTTTGATTTAGATTAATGGTCCAACATGAATGGAGGTCAATGGGGAGTCCTCTCTGCAATGAGGTAATGTAGCTTGGAAAAAAGTCTTAACTAAAGGTAAGTCAGTGGGATTATGCATATGCATGGATGTACTCAGATTTGAATGGAAGTCATTATAACGTGGCATATGTAAGAAGGCACCATGGTTTGAAGGATAGGCCCAGAATTGATCAATGTCAACAAGATCTCCTTTCCTCATAGAAGCATCAAGTTCTTTGTCTGGAGGTCTGAGTCAAAATGAATGGAAGTCTAGGGAATCTTTTATATTTAGAATGTCTCAACATTACTGGATTGTCTGATTATGGAGAATTAGCCCCCAATGAGTGACTGAAGCTTGGAGGAGGGGGCTGTTACTAATGGATGTCAATGGGATCACATATATGCACGTGATTTGTATAAAGGATCTCAAATGAATGGGTCCTGCAGGTTGGATAAATAGTCTTAATTGAAGGCAAGTCAATGGGATCATGTATGACCATGGAAATACTGATATTTGTACAAATGAATTGAAATTGAGTTAATTAAAGCTAAGTCAATTAGTTGTACATATGAATGGAAATACTTTGACTTAGGTGAATGGTCCAACATGAATGGAGTTCATTTGGCAGTCTTCTCTGCAATGAGGTACTGTAGCTTGGAAAAAAGAGCTTAACACAATCTCCTTTACTCATTGAAGCATCTAATGTTTTTTTTATCTGGATCAAAATGAATGGAAGTCTATGGAATCTCTTCCACAAAAACGTCTCAATGTGGATAAATCACCCTCAATAACATACTGTAGCTTGGATGAGTGGTCTGAAATTAATGGATGTCTATGGGATCACATATGTGTGTGTGATTTGTATGAATGATCCAAAATGAATGGAGGTCAAAAGGGACTCTTCAAAGCAATGAGGTACTGTAGCTTGGAAGAATGGTCTTAATGAAAGGAAAGTCAAAGGGACTATGCATATGCATGGGGATATTGTGAGTTGTAAGGCCCAGGATTTATCAACTTCAACAAGATCTACACTCAGGGAAGCATCAAGTGCTTTTTTGCGGTCTGGCTCAAAGTGAATGGAATTCTAGGGAATCTCTTCTATCAAATTTTTGGATGAACAGCTGAAAAATGAATGGAAGTCATTAGAATCTGTTATATGTATGAAAGAAGGAAAGGTCCAGAATTCACAACACCAACAAGATCTTGGAGGTCTTGGAGTTCTGGCTCAAAATGAATGGAAGTCTAGGGAATCTCCTCTATCCAGAATGTCTCGATGTGGACAGTTTGCCCCAAGGAGGTACTGCGGCTTGGACGAGTGGTCTGAAATAAATGAAGATCAATGGGATGAACAGGAACATTTTTTGGATGAACAGTTGAAAAATGAATGGAGGTCATTAGAATCTGTTATATATGGAGGCACTACGGTTTGAAGGAAAGGCCCAGAATTGATCAATGTCAACAAGATCTTTTTTTTTTTTTAGTCATGGAAGCATCAAGTGCTTTTTCTGGAGGTCTGGCTCAAACTGAACGGAAGTCTAGAAAACCTCTGCTCAATGAGGTACTGTAGCTTGGATGAGTGGTCTGAGGTCAATGGGATGAACAGGTAAATGGAAGTCATTAGAACCTGATATATGTATGACAGAAGGAAAGGCTCAGAATTGATCAGTTCCAACAAGATCTTCTACCCCCAGGAAAGTGCTTTTTCTGGAGGTCTGGCTCAAAGTGAATGGAAGTCAGTGGAATCCCTCCTATAAATGGATGCACTGCACATGCCCCGTGTCTCTGGATCCTAAATATCAACCTAATGCGAGGCATTTTGCTCTCTGCCACAACGCTGGACAAATTATCCAGCAAACTTTCCCCGGCCCCCGTGTTCCAGCGGAGAAGAACGGTGACATTTTCGCTTTGTTCTACCGTTGGGTGGCATAATATTTCAATTTCAGTTAAATGTCATTAATCAATTTAGCACTAAATGTCACGAGTTTCGCCCAAAGCCCGAGGTAGGCCGCTTCGGTGCCGCATTCGTTTAATGAACCTCTGTTTATTCTTCACTGTCCATTTCCCGAGCTCGGGCTAAGGGTTGAGGGGGGTGGGCATTGAGAAAGCCATTGAGAAAGTCAGTCCTGCGCCCACCACTGTCTTCCTGGGCGGCCGGGGTCCACATTAGTGGAGCCCTTAGTTTAATTCATTTCCGTACCTGCCCGTACCTTTTTGTTCTTAAGAAAAAAACGAAAAGGGCCGCGGCAATCAAGAGGAAACAATGGGCAAATCCCCGGCTCGTCCCCTGAAGCATGAAATTGCTTTCTCGAACGGCGCTCTTCTGAGTTCATAAAAATTGATTCCACTGTACCTGCCCTGCCTTTCGGAACGAATCGCGGCCTGAGCCAGACATGACACGCGGCGCGAGGGGCTGACAGCGCAACAAAGATGGGTTCTCAGCCTCCTGCGTGTCAGAATGGATGGTGTTTACTCCGGAGGACTGCCAGATAAGCGAGAGCAAGCAAATACAGTAGACAAACGACAGGTACGCTCTAATCCAGGGCTTACAATACATCCCATCAATGCAAAACAGGAAAGCATTCTTAAAGCTAATGTTTCTTCAAAGCAGGGGTAGATGTTAACGCTTGTGGAGATCTTAGGCCTCAGATTACAAGCCAAGCGGGTATGACCATCTTTTGTAGGTGTATTACAATATTTAATTAATATTTAAATGTATAATATCTTTCATAATAATATATTATTCAAGAAATAAGAGACAAAACATGTTTTTATTTTATTTTAGAAAGTACTTTATACGAGTTGGAATTGATATATATACTTATATACTAAGATGTTATATACAAAGAAACAGGAAATGATATATATATATAATTGAAATTTTAAATGGAAATGATTTATTCCCTTTCTAGAAATGCTATTTTAATCATAATTTTACAGTGTAAATTTCAAAATTTAAAAATTTTCTATATTGATTTTTAATATAAAATCTACATTGGTGCTTTAAAGTTTTTAGAACTTGTTAAAAAAATACTTAAAACTTCCTCAGATTCCTCAGAAGTCCTAAAAATAAGATACAAGCAAATGAATATATATATATATATTATAATAAAATAATGATAAATTGTAATAAAATGTAATCAGATATTAATCTCAGTGTTACTGATAAATCAATGTGATCAGTTATAAATCTCAGTGTTACTGATTAATCAATATAATCAGTTTTTAATCTCAGTGTTACTGATTAATCAATGTGATGAGTTATTAATCTCAGTGTTACTGATTAATCAGTGTGATCAGTTATTAGTCTCAGTGTTACTGATAAATCAATGTGATCAGTTATTAATCTCAGTGTTACTGATTAATCAATGTGATCAGTTATTAATATCAGTGTTACTGATTAATCAATGTGATCAGTTATTAATCTCAGTGTTACTGATAAATCAATGTGATCAGTTATTAATCTCGTTGTTACTGATAAATCAATGTGATCAGTTATTAATCTCAGTGTTACTGATAAATCAATGTGATCAGTTATTAATCTCAGTGTTACTGATAAATCAATGTGATCTGTTATTAATCTCAGTGTTACTGATAAATCAATGTGATCAGTTATTAATCTCAGTGTTACTGATAATTCAATGTGATCAGTTATTGGTCTCAGTGTTACTGATAAATCAATGTGATCAGTTATTAATCTCAGTGTTACTGATAAATCAATGTGATCAGTTATTAACCTCAGTGTTACTGATAAATCAATGTGATCAGTTATTAATCTCAGTGTTACCGATTAATCAATGTGATCAGTTATTAATCTCAGTGTTACTGATTAATCAATGTGATCAGTTATTAGTCTCAGTGTTACTGATTAATCAATGTGATCAGTTATTAATCTCAGTGTTACTGATTAATCAATGTGATCAGTTATTAATCTCAGTGTTACTAATTAATAAATGTGATGATTTATTAATATCAGTGTTACTAATTAATCAATGTGATCCTTTATTAATCTGTGTTTCTGATTAATCAATGTGATCAGTTATTATTCTCAGTGTTACTGATTAATCAATGTGATCAGTTATTAATCTCAGTGTTACTGATTAATCAATGTGATCAGTTATTATTCTCAGTGTTAATCAATGTGATCTTTTATTAATCTCAGTGTTACTGATAAATCAATGTGATCAGGTATTAATCTCAGTGTTACTGATTAATCAATGTGATCAGTTATTAATCTCAGTGTTAATCAATGTGATCAGTTACTAATCTCAGTGTTACTGATAAATCAATGGGATCAGTTATTAATCTCAGTGTTATTGATTAATCAATGTGATCTGTTATTATTCTCAGTGTTACTGATTAATAAATGTGATCCTTTATTAATCTGTGTTACTGATTAATCAATGTGATTAGTTATTATTCTCAGTGTTAATCAATGTGATCAGTTATTAATCTCAGTGTTACTGATCAATCAATGTGATGCGTTATTAATCTCAGTGTTACTGATTAATCAATGTGATCAGTTATTAGTCTCAGTGTTACTGATTACTCAATGTGATCAGTTATTAGTCTCAGTGTTACTGATTAATCAATGTGATCAGTTATTAATCTCAGTGTTACTGATTAATCAATGTGATCAGTTATTAGTCTCAGTGTTACTGATAAATCAATGTGATCAGTTATTAATCTCAGTGTTAATGATAAATCAATGTGATCAGTTATTAATCTCAGTGTTACTGATAAACCAATATGATCAGTTATTAATCTCAGTGTTACTGATAAATCAATGTGATCAGGTATTAGTCTCAGTGTTACTGATTAATCAATGTGATCAGTTATTAATCTCAGTGTTAATGATAAATCAATGTGATCAGTTATTAATCTCAGTGTTAATGATTAATCAATGTGATCAGTTATTAATCTCAGTGTTAATGATTAATCAATGTGATCAGGTGTTAATCTCAGTGTTAATGATAAATCAATGTGATCAGTTATTAATCTCAGTGTTAGTGATTAATCAATGTGATCAGTTATTAATCTCAGTGTTAGTGATTAATCAATGTGATCAGTTATTAATCTCAGTGTTAATGATTAATCAATGTGATCATATATTAATCTCAGTGTTACTGATAAATCAATGGGATCAGTTATTAATCTCAGTGTTATTGATTAATAAATGTGATCCTTTATTAATCTGTGTTACTGATTAATCAATGTGATTAGTTATTATTCTCAGTGTTAATCAATGTGATCAGTTATTATTCTCAGTGTTACTGATTATTCAGTGTGATCAGTTATTAATCTCAGTGTTACTGATAAATCAATGTGATGAGTTATTAATCTCAGTGTTACTGATTAATCAATGTGATCAGTTATTAGTCTCAGTGTTACTGATTAATCAATGTGATCAGTTATTAATCTCAGTGTTACTGATTAATCAATGTGATCAGTTATTAGTCTCAGTGTTACTGATAAATCAATGTGATCAGTTATTAATCTCAGTGTTAATGATAAATCAATGTGATCAGTTATTAATCTCAGTGTTACTGATAAACCAATATGATCAGTTATTAATCTCAGTGTTACTGATAAATCAATGTAATCAGGTATTAGTCTCAGTGTTACTGATTAATCAATGTGATCAGTTATTAATCTCAGTGTTAATGATAAATCAATGTGATCAGTTATTAATCTCAGTCTTAATGATTAATCAATGTGATCAGGTATTAATCTCAGTGTTAATGATAAATCAATGTGATCAGTTATTAATCTCAGTGTTACTGATTAATCAATGTGATCAGTTATTAATCTCAGTGTTACTGATTAATCAATGTGATCAGTTATTAATCTCAGTGTTAATGATTAATCAATGTGATCAGTTATTAATCTCAGTGTTACTGATTAATCAATGTGATCAGTTATTAATCTCAGTGTTACTGATTAATCAATGTGATCAGTTATTAATCTCAGTGTTAATGATAAATCAATGTGATCAGTTATTAATCTCAGTGTTACTGATTAATCAATGTGATCAGTTATTAATCTCAGTGTTAATGATAAATCAATGTGATCAGTTATTAATCTCAGTGTTACTGATTAATCAATGTGATCAGTTATTAATCTCAGTGTTACTGATTAATCAATGTGATCAGTTATTAATCTCAGTGTTACTGATTAATCAATGTGATCAGTTATTAATCTCAGTGTTAACGATAAATCAATGTGATCAGTTATTAATCTCAGTGTTAATGATTAATCAATGAGATCAGTTATTAATCTCAGTGTTACTGATTAATCAATGTGATCAGTTATTAATCTCAGTGTTAACGATAAATCAATGTGATCAGTTATTAATCTCAGTGTTAATGATAAATCAATGTGATCAGTTATTAATCTCAGTCTTAATGATTAATCAATGTGATCAGGTATTAATCTCAGTGTTAATGATAAATCAATGTGATCAATTATTAATCTCAGTGTTACTGATTAATCAATGTGATCAGTTATTAATCTCAGTGTTACTGATTAATC
The DNA here is from genome assembly GCA_021613375.1 of Megaleporinus macrocephalus. Classification (NCBI taxonomy): domain Eukaryota; kingdom Metazoa; phylum Chordata; class Actinopteri; order Characiformes; family Anostomidae; genus Megaleporinus; species Megaleporinus macrocephalus. The sequence continues at coordinate 46,676,064 of CM038708.1, forward strand.
AATGTGATCAGTTATTAATCTCAGTGTTAATGATTAATCAATGTGATCAGTTATTAATCTCAGTGTTACTGATTAATCAATGTGATCAGTTATTAATCTCAGTGTTAATGATAAATCAATGTGATCAGTTATTAATCTCAGTGTTACTGATTAATCAATGTGATCAGTTATTAATCTCAGTGTTAATGATAAATCAATGTGATCAGTTATTAATCTCAGTGTTACTGATTAATCAATGTGATCAGTTATTAATCTCAGTGTTACTGATTAATCAATGTGATCAGTTATTAATCTCAGTGTTAATGATTAATCAATGTGATCAGTTATTAATCTCAGTGTTACTGATTAATCAATGTGATCAGTTATTAATCTCAGTGTTAACGATAAATCAATGTGATCAGTTATTAATCTCAGTGTTAATGATTAATCAATGTGATCAGTTATTAATCTCAGTGTTACTGATTAATCAATGTGATCAGTTATTAATCTCAGTGTTAACGATAAATCAATGTGATCAGTTATTAATCTCAGTGTTAATGATTAATCAATGTGATCAGTTATTAATCTCAGTGTTAACGATAAATCAATGTGATCAGTTATTAATCTCAGTGTTAATGATTAATCAATGTGATCAGTTATTAATCTTGTTATTGTAAACTGAGGGGATGGTTTTGTGTAAGGCTTGTAAATGACTTGCTCACTGCTTATGCAGCATAAAGCTGAGAGCACAGCATCGGTGGGCTTGGGTGGGTGGGAGGCGGCTTGGTGCTGCGCAGAGTCTCTCTTTTATGCTTTCCCCATCTTGCTTCCCCATCACACACTAACACATATGCACGCAAGCCCCCCCACCCCCACCCTCACACCCGCATGCACAGTGGCCCCTGCAGCACCGGGGGAACTGAGTGACACAAGGCAGACTCGGGGGGGCAAAGATCCAACTGTTCTCAAAGCAGCAAAAGCCGCATTAAAGCACCAGCAGAGCACATATGTGTGTGTGTGTGTGTGTGTGTGTGTGTGTGTGTGTGTGTGCACGCATCGTGCACGCGCTCATGCGGAGCTCCGCACATGAATTATTCACATCCTCCCGCGCCAGGGACAGAATTTGCTGTGAGGAAGAAGAAGCGCGGCTTCACCTCTGACAGTCTGTCATCTCGCACGCCGTCCTCCAGGTACCCAGCCTTCATCACACAGCCCGGACCACCTGTTGCTCCTCATCCTCCTGTCGGCTCAGGCTGAGAGAGCAAGCGTGCGTTCGTTAGTTTGTTATTAAGATGTTATTAAGATGTTAAAAAGCAGTTGTTCACTTTACACTCATATAGCATATATGTAGTTATACTTGTATAGAGCATATACAATGTCAGTCAAAAGTTTGGGCACGCCTACTCAGGGTCTTCTGATCTGAACTATATAAATAGTGATAATATTAGCGAATAAGTGTGTAACTCATCCTGCAGTGTGTCTGGTCTGATGTGGGATTCGGTCTTGTGTACAGCTTTTTGATCGGATGCATGGATTCTGGATTTTTTCCCATAGAGAATGAATAGGATAGAAAAGTGCACCCCAATCTACTGAACTTCTGCTCGACCGACACACACAGTTTCACATACACTGACTCAGGGTGGACCCCCGACTACGACGGCAGTGTTGGTTTGACCTGCACTCGTCTGTTTGTCGTTTTTCTCCATCCCTCTTTTTTTCCCCATAGAGTCCCATTCATTTTCAAGTTCAGCCAAATATTATGGTTTGATTAAACCTACAGCCTCCAAACTGCCTGTACTCACTCAGAGCAGATCCCTAAACACACTGACCCACACTCCTCTACTTGTTGTTTATTCATCCCTTGTTCTTCACACTGCTTAAGCTGTGGTTTTTGCCCTAACCCTAACCCTAACGTTCTTATAGATGGATGTCAGAGTGTGTTATGAAATCTGGCTTTATGTTTTCATATAGTCTTGCTTTATAAAATGTTTTGCATGTAGTTATAAGCACTTAAACCAATTATACCACCTTACGCTTGGTTTACAATGCCTCATAACTGTATTTATAATGCATTATAGATATAGGATTCATAGAAAGTGTTACCTGTTTTCTTATGAACAGGTGCTATAACACCATTTACTTTATACAACTTATGGATAGATGTTATAGTGGATAAAGAAACCTGGCTTGAATTAATTCATATTCTCTTGCTTTATAAAGTCTTTTGCATATAGTCATAACTACTTAAAAGCAATTATACCACCTTATGCTTGTCATTATGTGATATTATGTATGCCTTATAATGCCTCATAACTGCATTTATAATGCATTATAGATACAGGATTCATATAAAGTGTTACCCTGTTTTTTATAAACAGGTGCTATAACACCATTTACTTTATACAACTTATGGATCGATGTTATAGTGGATAAAGAAACCTGGCTTGAATGAATTCATATTCTCTTGCTTTATAAAGTCTTTTGCATATAGTTATAATTACTTAAAAGCAATTGTACCACCTTATGCTTGTCATTATGTGATATTATGTATGCCTTATAATGCCTCATAACTGTATCATGCATTATAGATACAGGATTCATATAAAGTGTTACCCTGTTTTCTTATGAATAAGTGCTATAACACCATTTACTTTATACAATGTTCTTATGGATGGATGTTATAATGGATTATGAAACCTGGCTTGAATGAATTCATATTCTCTTGCTTTATAAAGTGTTTTGCATATAGTTATAACTACTTAAAAGCAATTATACCACCTTATGCTTGTCATTATGTGATATTATGTATGCCTTATAATGCCTCATAAGTGTATAATGCATTATAGATATAGGATTCATAGAAAGTGTTACCCTGTTTTCTTATGAACAGGTGCTATAACACCATTTACTTTATACAACGTTCTTATGGATGGGTGTTATAGTGGATTATGAAACCTGGCTTAAATGAATTCATGTTCTCTTGCTTTATAAAGTCTTTTGCATATAGTTATAACTACTTAAAAGCAATTATACCACCTTATGCTTGTCATTATGTGATATTATGTATGCCTTAAAATGCCTCATAACTGTATTTATAATGACTTATAGATACAGGATTCATAGAAAGTGTTACCCTGTTTACTTATGAACAGGTGCTATAACACCATTTACTTTATACCACGTTCTTATGGATGGATGTTATAGTGGATTATGAAACCTGGCTTGAATGAATTCATATTCTCTTGCTTTATAAAGTCTTTTGCATATAGTTATAACTACTTAAAAGCAATTATACCACCTTATGCTTGTCATTATGTGATATTACGTATGCCTTATAATGCCTCATAACTGTATAATGCATTATAGATATGGGATTTATATAAAGTGTTACCCTGTTTTCTTATGAACAGGTGCTATAACACCATTTACTTTATACCACGTTCTTATGGATGGATGTTATAATGGATTATGAAACCTGGCTTGAATGAATTCATATGCTCTTTCTTTATAAAGTCTTTTGCATATAGTTATAACTACTTAAAAGCAATTATACCACCTTATACTTGTCATTATGTGATATTATGTATGCCTTATAATGCCTCATAAAGGTATAATGCATTATATATATAGGATTCATAGAAAGTGTTACCCTGTTTTCTTATGAACAGGTGCTATAACACTATTTACTTTATACAACGTTCTTATGGATGGATGTTATAGTGGATTATGAAACCTGGCCTGATTTATTCATATGCTCTTTCTTTATAAAGTCTTTTGCATATAGTCATAACTACATAAAAGCAATTGTACCACCTTATGTTTGTCATTATGTGATATTACGTATGCCTTATAATGCCTCATAAGTGTATAATGCATTATAGATATAGGATTAATAGAAAGTGTTACCCTGTTTCGTTCTTTCTAATTATAACTACTTTAAAGTAATTATACCAACATATGCTTGGCTCATAAGTCCTCATAAATATATTCATAATGCATTATAGCTACGGCAGTCACAGGAAGTGTAACCAAAGCACCCCGAATCCTATTATTAGATGGAATCGAAAAGTAGTGTGCTGTAGTCGTTCCCGAACAATATGCGGCGGGGACTCGGAGGCTCCTGCATAAACAAACGTTTGAATCATCATGTGTAGACATCCATGTCCCCAGGTAATCTTTACTGAGGCTATGAAGAAGCTCCACACTGTGCTACAGCAGGCTGTCACCGCTAAGCCTGCTTCTCGGCACTCCTGGGAAATCAAGGCAAGGGAAGAGAGGAAAAGAACGAGAGAGAGAGAGAGAGAGAGAGAGAGAGAGAGAGAGAGGGCGAGAGAGTCCCCGAACGAACTGCCAGGTATTTGCGGGGAAGTGACGGCCTCCTCCGCCGCTCGTCTCTCCTCCATGCTCAGGCGCAATCAAGTCCCCATAAACAATGTGATCATTCAATTGCTCTAAACGCTTCAGCCCATTTGCAGCCGGGTATGGAGAGTGCCAGCCTCAGCCCCACCAACCCACACCCCCCACCCCCCCAGGCCTGGTGCGAACCTCTCTCTGTCCTGAGGCTGCATTGTAATTGGAAAGAGCTCCTTGAATGCACAAACAATCTCCATCGGCTGCAATTCTGGAGCGCGGATGGAAACCGGGCCCGGCCCGGCCCCGGCCCTGGCCCGGCATCTGTGCAGAAGGCGCTCCAAACAGCCGGCATTTTAATCAGGTCCACCGCAGGTCAGACCCGGGGCTAATCGATCTCGCTGCGCCCAAATTGCTGCTTGTTTAGTCGTGCCATGATGCACGTCGCATGCAATCCAAGCTCGTTTTTTTGATGTTGTAATCTGCGTAACACACATGGAACTCCTTTACTCAGAGAGACGCCAGTTGCATTCGGTTATTCCGAGTCATACAGCCTGGACTCGAGTCAGGAAAGACCTGCCACAATACCACCGCCTCGTATCTCCACTCACTGTCCACTGTATCAGCTCCACTGACCATACAGGAGCTCCACTTACAGACTGTAGTTCATCTGATTCTCTGTATACTTTATTACTCTGTTCTTCAATGATCAGGACCCCCAAAGGACCACCACAGAGCAGATACTATGGGAGGTGGGTCATTCTCAGTGTTTAAACACTGTGTCCACTCACTGTCCACTCTATGAGACTCTCCTACTACTTGCTGGTCCACCTTGTAGATGTAAAGTCAGAGACAGTAGCTCATCTGCTGCTGCACAGTTGGCGTTCCTCTAGTCCTTCATCAGTGGACACAGGACGCCGCCCACAGGACACTGCTGTCTGGATAGTTTTGGTTGGTGGACGATGATTCTCAGCCCAGCAGTGACACTGAGAAGGTGTTTGAACAGTCCAGCAGCAGCACTGCTGTGCCTGTTTTGTAAGCTTTGAACATCTGAATTTAATCTGGAACAGAGGTTCTTAACCTTTGGGGGGTGAAAATGTTCTTCCAGGAGGTTTTGATGGGTGTCTGGTGGAAAAGTCATGTCATTTGAATGGGGAAAGTAAGGGAGGAGGCAAAGAACGGTGTCTCTGGTGGAGCCTTGGTGAACTTTAACCCCAGCAAATTAGCGAATCTCAGAGATGGCAGTCACTAGAACCCAAGCGTTTGAGTTGTGGCCTCCTCTTTCTGTCAACCACTGAAAGCTTTCTCAGTAAAGATGTTGCAGGGTTGGTTAACCAGCGAATCATAACCATTCACTGAACTATACAGTCCCTCCAGAGTCACCTCAGTTCAGCCTCAGCCTGGCTTTTGCTGGAGTGCTGGCAGCTTTGGCATCGATTATATATTATTGGGCGTTGTTGTTACTGAGGGAGGGTCTTGATTGAACTAAGAGGTTAACAGAGGGCTAAACTTGTAACACTTCTTTAACACAAGACTGAAGACTTGGGTCAGTGATAACTATCACCTCTGGCTTAGAAATGCAGGGGCGTGGCTAAAGTAAGGCTCCGCCCTTGTCACTAAAACTCTTCGTATTGAGTGGTGACAATTCTTAATGTTGTACACTGAAGTTCAGACTTTGGGTCAAATCCAACTCCAACACAGTGGGATTTGATTGCTTACCCTGTGGGCATGAGGGACATGGATACAGCCTCACTTCATTGATTATATATCATTGGGCGTTGTTGTTACTGAGGGAGGGTCTTGACTGAACTAAGAGGTTGACAGAGGGCTAATCTTGTAGCACTTCTTCAGCACAAGGCTAAAGACTTGGGTTCCACTTGAATCCCACTTTAAGTCTCATTAAGTGTCAATGATAACTATCACTTCTGGCTTAGAAATGCAGGGGCGTGGCTAAAATAAGGCTCCGCCCTTGTCACTAAAACTCTTCATATTGACAATTCTTAATGTTACAGACTGATGTTCAGCCTTTGGGTCAAATCCAACTTCAACACAGTGGGATTTGACTGCTTTCCCTGTGGGCATGAGGGACATGGATGCAGCCTGGCTTCATCAGTTATATATCATTGGGCGTTGTAACTGAGGGAGGGTCTTGACTGAACTAAGAGGTTGACCGAGGGCTAAACTTGTGTAGTTACACATGCAACAATAATGTGACTACTAGTGATGTAGCCACACTTAAAGATGGATTACAGTAGTACTACTGAGATGGTGAGCCAGAGCCTCTCGTCCGACATCATAGTCCTATCTGCTCTTCTGGGCAAATTCCTATAGACACTCTCCAAAACACTGTAGAACGAAGGGGAAGCTGTCTTACCGGCAAAAGAGGGGGACCATCTCTTTATTAATGGCTATGGATCTAGGATGGGATGTCATTTAAGGCTCCCGTAGGTGTCCCAATACTTTTGTCCATCTAGTGTATATATATCTGCAGTGGGAAACTAGCTGGTACCAAAAGTGAGTAGACTGGCTTTATTAGGATCAACGGCCCAGTGATCCCAATTACTGGTTTATTATTAGCCTCCTGCAAACTGGTGCCTATGGGCCATTTTTTTGAACCCCCTTAAAAATATGGTGCACTCTGAAAAAGGTTAAGCCCATGGGGTCACTACCTGAACTCACTTGTCCATTGAGTTGAAGGCCAAGCTCTTAAACTCACTGCCCGTCAAGGTAGAGAAGATCGATGATCCTCTGAACGCTGCTTGCGAACAGGTACACGGTGTTTCCAGCGAAGTGAACAGTTGCGTAAGATGATTTGTATAATTTCCAGACAGTCGTGTGCAGCATTGGGTGGGGGGTGGGTGGTAAGGGAAGCGGGGTTGCCAGATTAATCATCATGTATTAATTGAAATGGCACTTTGTTCTCCACACTTTGTTAACGGTGAAAGGCTGAAATGAATGTGTTCCATTTAGCGGCATGTACGCTGCATGCAAAATCAAGCAGCCTTCCTGGGCATTCTAATGAACGGCCAATGAGTGAGCTCCCCAGCCCCCGCTGAGCGCACGGCGAGGGGTCTGCCAGATCACAGACGTTACCGTGGTCTTGAAATCACAGGCGTTCCCGTGGAAAGCATAGTGGCTGACACGTATGTCACACTTAATGATCGCCATCGAAGTCCATCGCGCTCATGCGTTCGTTCCTGCTTGCACGGCTTGTGCATCTGCGTCATGTTAGTCGTGCGAGACTCTAGGAAAACCCAAAAACTGTGCAAGCCCCCGAGATTGATGGCCCAGTGTTTCCAGCTTGCTAAAGTTTGAGCACTTAAATCAGGGCTCGCTCGCTTGGGCTCCCCTCTTGGAGTGCTGAAAAGCTATTTCCCTCCGAGCAGATTAATTGACGCGGTGCTGACATGCACCATTAGACTGATGCAAACGGCAGACAGCGCCAGCGGCCGGAGGGGGAAGAGGCTCCTCGGCCAGTATGAATTTACTGCAGCTGTTGGTTCCCATGAAAATGCTTCATTCCAAAACAAGCAAGCCTTTAGAAGAGAGCGTTCTGGGTGATGAGGTAACATCTGGTGGGCTACTAAGCGTAGCTGTGAAGGGGCTTCCGCTGATAAGAGCAGATGATTGCTTGGCTTAACTGCGGGGGTTAACAGTGACCCAGTCTCTTGAACTGTTTCTAATAAAGCGGCCAACTTGTACTACTGGAAGGGATGCAGCCTCACTTCCAACTCCTCCATATGCAGAGGCGTGGCTAAAATAAGGCTCAGCGCGGTGGTGTAGTGGTTAGTATGGTGGTGTAGTGGTCAGTATGGTGGTGTAGTGGTCAGTATGGTGGTGTAGTGGTCAGTATGGTGGTGTAGTGGTTAGTATGGTGGTGTAGTGGTTAGTATGGTGGTGTAGTGGTTAGTACGGTGGTGTAGTGGTTAGTATGGTGGTGTAGTGGTTAGTATGATGGTGTAGTGGTCAGTATGGTGGTGTAGTGGTCAGTATGGTGGTGTAGTGGTTAGTATGGTGGTGTAGTGGTTAGTATAGTGGTGTAGTGGTCAGTATGGTGGTGTAGTGGTCAGTACGGTGGTGTAGTGGTTAGTATGGTGGTGTAGTGGTTAGTATGGTGGTTTAGTGGTTAGTATGGTGGTGTAGTGGTTAGTATGGTGGTGTAGTGGTTAGTATGGTGGTGTAGTGGTTAGTACGGTGGTGTAGTGGTTAGTACGGTGGTGTAGTGGTTAGTATGGTGGTGTAGTGGTTAGTATGGTGGTGTAGTGGTTAGTACGGTGGTGTAGTGGTTAGTATGGTGGTGTAGTGGTTAGTATGGTGGTGTAGTGGTTAGTACGGTGGTGTAGTGGTCAGTATGGTGGTGTAGTGGTTAGTATGGTGGTGTAGTGGTTAGTATGGTGGTGTAGTGGTTAGTATGGTGGTGTAGTGGTTAGTATGGTGGTGTAGTGGTTAGTATGGTGGTGTGGTGGTTAGTATGGTGGTGTAGTGGTTAGTATGGTGGTGTAGTGGTTAGTATGGTGGTGTAGTGGTTAGTAAGGTGGTGTAGTGGTTAGTATGGTGGTGTAGTGGTTAGTATGGTGGTGTAGTGGTTAGTATGGTGGTGTAGTGGTTAGTATGGTGGTGTAGTGGTTAGTACGGTGGTGTAGTGGTTAGTATGGTGGTGTAGTGGTTAGTACGGTGGTGTAGTGGTCAGTATGGTGGTGTAGTGGTTAGTACGGTGGTGTAGTGGTTAGTATGGTGGTGTAGTGGTTAGTATGGTGGTGTAGTGGTTAGTATGGTGGTGTAGTGGTTAGTAAGGTGGTGTAGTGGTTAGTATGGTGGTGTAGTGGTGTGGAGTGTGTATGTTCTCTCCGTGTTTGAGTGGGTTCTCCGGGTACTCCAGTTTCCTCCCACAGTCCAAACACATGCATGTTAGGATCCTCACTCTAAACGGTCATGATCAGGTGTTGGTGAAAGGCGTGTTCTGAAGTTGGTGGGTTGGCCTCTTTCTGATTCTATGTTTCATTTCACCTTAAACCACCGCGACTTGCCCTTATTATGACTGTGCTGAGCTCAGTGGCTTTCTGGAGAAATGTTAAACATGACCTTTAACAGGAAACAGGGAGCACGGCTAACGCTTGTGCTGTGCTGGTACCACCACTGATATTGTTCTGGTGGGTTAATTCAAAGGTGCACATGAACTAAATGTATTGAGCAAACTGATAACACATACAAGTAATAATAGGTTGTGCAGGTTGCACATCTAGACACCAGCCCAGATCCATTTTACAGACCCAGCCAGATATTATGGTAAATTCTGCCCAGATCTAGGCCAAATACTTTTTGCTGTCTGGTGCAGATATGTGTGTGGCTTCGATCCGGAACCAATACAAATGTGGGCTTTTAAATTAGAATTAATTAATTTTAAAGAATATAAATGTTTGTATTAAAGTCTATTTTTGTATAGAGGCTTATTTTACATATAGTCCTATTATCAGTAATTCTCAGTCCTCTGTCTAAATCTCCTGGTACGACCACCAATCCAAGTTAAGGATGTTATTGGACTAATTGGTTGTTAGGACACTCTTGCTCAATTGTGATCACAGCTGAAAAACATTCTACTAATAAGTGAGTATAAAAGGGAACAACATTCTAGGTTAGTTTAGTATCTGAAGATCAGCAGTTGATGGCTTGCTGACCGACTCACAATGACCAGAAAGAAACAACTTTCTTTAGAGACCCGTCAGTTCATTGTTGTGTTAAGGAAGAAGATACTCCATTAAAAACAAGAACATTTCACTGTGATCCCAAACTTTTGAGCGATAGTGATAGTGATATAAAAACAGTAAGGTTCAATCTGTTAAGCAATATTCAACTTCATATATTTTATGACTCCATTGATCTACATTAAAAGTAATGAAGTTTTATGGCATTTGTCTTCAGACAGTAACGATATATATATATATATATATATATATATATATATATATATATATATATATATATATATATATATATATATATAAATTAAAAGTATAAAAATAAACAATGTTTTTTTTCAGGAAATGCAATTTACCACCATTGTATTCTGAGGGCTGCGTCTCAAAAGGACAGTTTCATCTTAGCATTTCCGCTCAATCGTGTCGCTGCCCCGGCCAGCCAGATAATCACAAGCGCATGAATAAATTTGAATGGCAATGCCAGCGAGCAGCCACTCAGCTGCATCCATCTCCTGCTGCACGCCGCCACGACCCGGACCTGCCACATCACATGATAATTGTACATTCAATGGTAGATAATTTTAGAGCGATCAAAGAAAAAGTAAGAACAAAGTCTTGTGTGTGTTGAAGCAAAACTGATGTCAGTCGTTAAGCAGTATTCAACTTAATTGTGTTTATGGTAAAACTCTGACTGAAGAATCTCTGTAAACCAGCCAATCAGAGCACAGCTATTTAATTATTCATGAGCTCTGCTCTGATTGGCTGAGTTTCAGAGAGACAAAATACATGAATAAAATGAACCTCTGTGTCAATAAGCGCCACCAATTTAGTTACTATTTTGTTACTATTTAGTTACTATTTAGTTACTATTTAGTTAGCTATACTGGCTACTCAACAAACACAACAATACCAGTACAAACTCTACAATAACAGTACAAACACAACAATAACAGTACAAACTCTACAATAACAGTACAAACACAACAATAACAGTACAAACTCTACAATAACAGTACAAACACAACAATAACAGTACAAACTCTACAATAACAGTACAAATTCTACAATAACAGTACAAACTCTACAATAACAGTACAAATTCTACAATAACAGTACAAACTCTACAATAACAGTACAAATTCTACAATAACAGTACAAATTCTACAATAACAGTTCAAATTCTACAATAACAGTTCAAATTCTACAATAACAGTACAAATTCTACAATAACAGTACAAATTCTACAATAACAGTACAAATTCTACAATAACAGTACAAACTCAACAATAACAACACAAGCTCAACAATAACAGTACAAATTCTACAATAACAGTTCAAATTCTACAATAACAGTACAAACTCAACAATAACAGTACAAATTCTACAATAACAGTACAAACTCAACAATAACAACACAAGCTCAACAATAACAGTACAAATTCTACAATAACAGTACAAATTCTACAATAACAGTACAAACTCAACAATAACATTACAAATTCTACAATAACAGTACAAACTCAACAATAACAATACAAACTCTACAATTACAGTACACACTCAACAATAACAGTACAAACTCAACAATAACAGTACAAACTCAACAATAACAGTACAAACTCAACAATAACAGTACAAACTCAACAATAACAATACAAGCTCAACAATAACAGTACAAACTCAACAATAACAGTACACACTCAACAATAACAGTACAAACTCAACAATAAAAATACAAGCTCAACAATAACAGTACAAACTCTACAATAACAGTACAAACTCTACAATTACAGTACAAACTCAACAATAACAATACAAACTCAACAATAACAATACAAGCTCAACAATAACAGTACAAACACAATAATAACAGTACAAACTCTACAATAACTGTACAAACTCTACAATAACAGTACAAACTCAACAATAACAGTACAAATTTTACAATAACAGTACAAACTCAACAATAACAGTACAAGCTCAACAATAACAGTACCAACTCTACAATAACAGTACAAGCTCAACAATAACAGTACAAACTCAACAATAACAGTACAAACACAACAATAACAGTACAAACTCAACAATAACAGTACAAGCTCAACAATAACAGTACAAACTTAACAATAACAGTACAAACTCTACAATAACAATACAAGCTCAACAATAACAGTACACACTCAACAATAACAGTGCAAACACAACAATAACAGTACACACTCAACAATAACAGTACAAACTCAACAATAACAATACAAGCTCAACAATAACAGTACACACTCAACACTAACAGTACACACTCTACAATAACAGTACTAACTCAACAATAACAATACAAACTCAACAATAACAATACAAACTCAACAATAACAATACAAACTAAACAATAACAATACAAACTAAACAATAACAGTACAAACGTAACAATAACAGTACAAACTCTACAATAACAATACAAGCTCAACAATAACAGTGCAAACACAACAATAACAGTACACACTCAACAATAACAGTGCAAACACAACAATAACAGAACACACTCAACAATAACAGTACAAACTCAGCAATAACAATACAAGCTCAACAATAACAGTACACACATAACACTAACAGTACACACTCTACAATAACAGTACAAACTCTACAATAACAGTACACACTCTACAATAACAGTACTAACTCAACAATAACAGTACAAACTCAACAATAACAATACAAACTAAACAATAACAATACAAACTCAACAATAACAATACAAACTAAACAATAACCGTATATTTCTACTTCAGATCCGCTGCTTCGTGTTAATAAATATAGAGAGGATTAAGTGCCAGACTGAAATGCGGTCACTGCAGTGAAACAATGTGGAATGCATTACACGCATGTAATAGCTTTTCCATAGTAACACACTGAATTTGTGCCAACATGCAGAGCAAACATAAGAATGTCATTAATTTTACAATCCACAGCCAAATGAGAGCAAAGCACAGCTGTAGTGCCGTCCTCCGTGCAGCCCCTCGAACATTCAGGCCTCACTGAAATGCAATTATGACAGCGCATGATGCCGCCTGACCTCATTAAGTCTTTACTTTCAATGTAAGTCAATGGAACCGGAATATTTCCAAGTGATTTTGGAGCATTTCTATTGGTCCATTCAACATGGACTTTAAAAAAAACGTAAAGATAGATAGAAAGATATCTGTTCCAACGTCAAGCACGTCTTAGTAACGTTCTTATGAAGGTTAGAGTGGCACAAATTTGTCTGGAGTAGGTTATAAATCAAGCCAATGCAATGTAAACGTTTCCATAGTGTTCTTTTCCGTAATTCAGATGATCAAAGAGAACCTAATGGGCCTAAAACAAATCCACAGGTCCCGTCTCAATGTTTCTATTGGATCCAACATATAACATTTCTTCTGCTTTAACAATTCTTTGTAGACGTAGGGTTGTTGTTTTGTTCTGCAGGACTCACCATCTGTTAAGGTTCACATTTGGACGTACAAACATTCTTCTGTAGAATTTCTTGATATGATCCAGAATTCGTAGCACCATTAAATAGCAGCAAATCCAATAGCAGCAAATCTTCCACCACCATGTTTCACAGGTAGGTTGAAGGTTGTATGGTGGAATGAAGTGCTTATATTATATCAGGAGTCTGTTGGCTTATCAGGTGAGAACTTTAAACTGACAGAAGTGTGGTGTTCTCCACGCTCTCATAGCGCAAACAACATTCTTGTTCAGTGTTTTCCGGAATTCTGATCAACAAACATTGTACCACGGAATACGTACAGACAGGAAGGGCAAATGCTAAAAGCCCTCTGTTCACAATGGGTATGTAATGTTCTCCTCCTGCGTTGACTATGGATATGGAGATGAGATGAGAGGAGAAAGCCTTGTTGTCGTCACCGGTGTAATTCCATTCCAGAACCTATTTGCATTTTTATTGATGCCCAAATTGCTTTGCTTCCCAAAGTTTTTGTCTTTGCAGCAGATTTTTGTGTTGCAACTACAATGCTAGGAGCCTGAGTATGATTCATCTGGGGGACAAATTCTGGTGGCATTATCTGCAAATACTCTGTCTAGGATGTATCATAATTTATATAAGGTATGTATATATACATGCATTATAACGAGTTGGTATATAATGCATTGTTATAAATGAGCAGGTTATTCATTAAGCACTTTAGTACAGCATAATATGTTATATTGTAATGTTCAGTTCAGTTCAATTCTACTTGTGTATATATATATATATATACATTTATTATTTTGTACAAACATACATCTGACCTTGGATATGATCAAATCACCTGGATGAGCCACAAATAATGAGAAATAATAAAGACCAAAAATGAACTATATGGGAAAAAAAAAAAAATTATATATATATATATATATATATATATATATATATATATATATATATATATACATATATAAACTAAACTTGATAACTTTTTACTTTAACTTTGCCCAAGTACTGTACAACCGTGTATTGGTATAATTACAGTTGAATTGAATTGAAACGAGTCTTTATAACATATCATGCTGTATCAAAGGGCTTAATGAACAAAAAACCTGCTTATATATATTTATATATTTTTATTGATGCCCAAATTGCTTTGCTTCCCAAAGTTTTTGTCTTTGCAGCAGATTTTTGTGTTGCAACTACAATGTTAGCCTGAGTATGATTCATCTGGGGGACAAATTCTGGTGGCATTATCTGCAAATACTCTGTCTAGGATGTATCATAATTTATATAAGGTATGTATATATACATGCATTATAATGAGTTGGTATATAATGCATTGTTATAAATGAGCAGGTTATTCATATTGTAATGTTCAGTTCAGTTCAATTCCACTTCATAGTAAAGTGAGGCATGTTTGGCACTAAAGCCTCCTCCAATATTATGAGTATTAACTTGGTTCTAACTTAACACTGCATTTCCAATAGAATGTTGATAAAAAATAGAATTGCTGTAGTAATAACAGGACATATAAAATATACTCACAATGGGAGGGTTCTAGTGGTTAATGTTTTGTCATAAATAGGCTTATATGATAAATACAACTCAGAGTTATAATCTATTCTCATAATGAAAATTTAATTCCACAAATTTTAATGAATTAGCAGGTTTGTTAGTCCTAATGTGCTCTATAAGCTGGGAGTTTCTTCGGCACCGACAATGTAGAGTGTTATGACTACTACTTAGAACAATATAAGTGAATATTTGATAATGCATAGTAAACATGGCTATAGTTTATAAGTGTAATTTATTTTTAGACATATTCATAGCCACATGTATAGGGTCTTATGTATACATCATGACATTGAGAAAGCAAACCATACATATTTTTGTGAGTTTCTACTTACATGTGACCTACAATATGACCAGGTCTTCATTCAATTCATAACAGTAGATGAGGAGGACCTAATAGGCCTATTTCTTCTGATTCAACCATTTTTGGTGGACTAACTCATGTTTTAGGGCTGATGTCTTTCTGTAGGACCCACCTTCTGTTGAGGTCCAGTTCACAGGTGGACTCACAGATACAATCAAAAATTCCTAGTGCCATTAAATTTGGGCAAGCTGTGTTGGTCCAGTAGCAGCAAAACAGTCACAAACTTATGATACTACCACCACCATGTTTCGCAGATGGGATAAGGTTCTTTTTCAGGTTCTTTTTCTCAGTTTTGCCAAACATGCTAGTTGTCTTTACAGCCATAGTGGTTCATTGGTGGCCTTTTCTAGCCAGGTACCATTATTTCTGGCTCATCCAGGTGATGCTTTGATCATATCCAATGTCAGATTCATGTATAAATGCATAAAATAACAAAGTATTTAAAAACATGTTAAGCAGCAGTTTGCGTATCATTTGTTGTGATAAAGGTCTTGTAAGTATCATGATATATTCGGTTACTGTCGTATTGACAGGCCTCACTCTCAAAGCAGAGGTTTCTAATAAAGTGGCCAGCTAACATATGCATAGGCATACAAACCACACGTCCATTAGATTCCAGTTCAATTCATTGAGCTATTAAATAACCTTGAGGGTGCTGGGAGAAACTGGGAGAATGCAGGAGTATGTGGGTAGAAGCAATCATTAGTGTCAGGGCTCGTGCATCCATCGTTATTAAATAACGAACATCTGTTTGAGGTGCAACCATCGCAGTAGTCAACAAACACCGAATCACGAATCAGCTTCATCTGTGTACTTATACACTTAAGCTTGTGTGTTATTGACTAAACAAACAAACGCAAGGTCACTTCAATCGCGCATCTCTAAGAATATGTAAATAAACATCTGTTTGTGAACACATCCAGAGGACGACGTCTGCGGTGAAGAGGCTTCCCACAATGCACCGGGAGCCTCATTAAGGACACGCGTACAAGGCTCTGGATAATATGTATCCTGTTATCTCAAGTAGGCCTATAATCCTCCAAGCATTATATCCGCAGGGAACTGAAGCAATTAGAGATTATTAGAAGTCGGGGGGAAGGAAATAAAAGCTACACCAGTCGGCTGATAGTAATTCACGGGGATTAGTGTGTTTTACTTGTCGTGTCGGCCGCTGTTTGCGCTGTTTCAGTCGGCTGGTTTTTGGTACTTTTGTCCCCAGCGTTGTCCTTCGTGACTTTGGCTTGTCTTTAAAAATATGAAGGCCATGCGGGTTTCATCGAACATCTGTTTTGTAGTTGGATCTAAAACCAAATTGGTCATCAGGGCTTTCCTGCAAATGATAGGTGTTGATAAGGACACTTGCTGCTTTGCAGAAGTTCCACATGTTAGAAACTTGTTCTTTGAAAAACTAGGCCTAAAAGTGGACGTGTCCTCATCCTCCTTAAGTAGTTTTTCATTCTTGTCTTCTTGGTGCCACCTTCTTGTAGCTCCTTCTGCTTCTGCTCATCTCCATGTGATTCCCATATACAATGGTTAAGTAGTCCAAGTCAAGACCAAGTCTTTTAGTAGTCAAGCTGAGTCAGGACCAAGGTGAGGAATGTCAGAGACCAAGACAAGAGCGAGACAAGGAGTGTCCGAGACCAAGATAAGACCAAGACAAGGAGTGTCCAAGACCAAGACAAGACGAAGACAAGGAGTGTCCAAGTTCAAGACAAGACCAAGGCAAGAAGTGTCCGAGACCAAGACAAAACCAAGACAAGTGTCCGAGACCAAGACAAGGAGAGTCCGAGACCAAGATAAGACCAAGACAAGGAGTGTCTAAGACCAAGACAAGGAGAAACCACCTACTGAGAAACCACCATCTCCAGGGTTCACAGGGAAACCTGGAGGGGGCTGGAGCCAATCCTAGCATCAAGCAAAGGCAGGTTAAACCATGGACATGGCCAACACACACTCACTCACACCTACGGGCAGTTTAGAGTGAGGAGCCTAACATGTATATCTTTGGACTGTGGGAGGAAACCGGAGTACCCGGAGAACCCACCCACAGAGAGAACATACACACTCCACACAGAACCACCCGGACCGGGAATCCAACCCAGATCATCTTACTGTGAGGAGACAGTGCTGACCACTACACCACCATACTAACCACTACACCACCATACTGACCACTACACCACAATACTAACCACTACACCACCATACTAACCACTACACCACCATACTAACCACTACACCACCATACTGACCACTACACCACCATACTAACCACTACACCACCATACTGACCACTACACCACCATACTAACCACTACACCACCATACTGACCACTACACCACCATACTAACCACTACACCACTATACTAACCACTACACCACCATACTAACCACTACACCACCGTACTAACCACTACACCACCGTACTAACCACTACACCACCGTACTAACCACTACACCACTATACTAACCACTACACCACTATAATAACCACTACACCACCGTACTGACCACTACACCACCATACTAACCACTACACTACTATACTAACCACTACACCACCGTACTAACCACTACACCACCATACTAACCATTACACCACCGTACTAACCACTACACCATCATACTAACCACTACACCACCATACTAACCACTACACCACCGTACTGACCACTACACCACCATACTAACCACTACACCACCATACTAACCACTACACCACCGTACTGACCACTACACCACCATACTAACCACTACACCACCATACTAACCACTACACCACCGTACTAACCACTACACCACCATACTAACCACTACACCACCGTACTAACCACTACACCACCATACTAACCACTACACCACCATACTAACCACTACACCACCACACCACCGTACTGACCACTACACCACCATACTAACCACTACACCACCATACTAACCACTACACCACCATACTAACCACTACACCACCACACCACCGTACTGACCACTACACCACCATACTAACCACTACACCACCGTACTAATCAATACCAACATTTCAGTGTCACTGCAGTGGTGAGTGACCTGATCTTTGAAGAACAGTGTAACAAGGTATACAGTAAAACAAACAGATTAGTGATTAGTGGTGGTAAGTGTGACCTCAGAGACTTAGTATCAGGCTCACATGCAGAAGGTATCAACCATGCGGCCACAGGGGGAGAGGAATTAGCGTGACGGCGAGAGAGCCGACATTTCCGATTGCGGCTTCTCCGGCGTTCGCCACGTCGGTTTTAATCTCCGGGCTTTCTTCTGCAGTGTCTGCCTGCGATTCCCTGTCTCATCTCATTTCCTTAGGTAAAGAGAGCGAGGGCGAGCGGGAGAGGGAGGCCGAGCCGGCCTGCAGGGCCCCGCCGAGGTAAAATGGAGTCATCCGTCAATCTGAAAAGGTCATTGGCTGTGGCACGGCGACAGTGCCTTCCCCGATAATCCATTAATCTCCAAATTCAAATTGTCATTCCTCATCCTTATTACAGTGCGCCGGGGTCCCGTTCCTGGCCCGCCGCCGACCTCCCTCATTTTCATAACCCAGGCCTGATCACCAGGACGCTCGGGGATTATCAGCGACAAGTGGAAGACGGAACGCAGCGGGAGACGAGAACGGAAACCAGGGGCTACTCGTAGGGGGGCGGGGGACACATTCATATGGTAATGGAATATGTTACAGGGATGACAGTGGAACGACTGGTGGAGATGAAAAGATCTGCACCTTAAAGGTTCTCCTAGATGCCAATCTCGGTGTTGGAGGGACTTCGGCGGAGGCTGCAGAGAATTCGTTTAAGGACGTGGCTTTTGTGGAGCTTCAAATTGGGAAAGGGCAGCGTTAGTGATCATACCGTGTGCCATGATGTCCATAATATAATGGACCGTATTCATCATCCACGTTATTGGAAGCTTCCACCTTGTAGCTGCACCACGATTATAGCTTCTTATGACTCCTTATACTGTGTGCAGGGAAAGGATTGACCACTCGGGGGCGCCTCCCTGGAGAAAAGGTTATTGAGCAGCCATCCTGGAGAAACCATTTAGGGTGCTCTCCACTTTGACCTTACCTGGAAGATCCCCTGTCCAGATCTACCCAGCACTCTTCATTCTTTGCGCTGTCACTTGACTTGTAGGGGACGATTGCCCGTCCCTGAACACAGTGTCCAAGCTCTCTGGTGAACATCTGAATGATAAGATCTGAAGAGATGATACTATAACGTCAGGTGAGAGAGTAAGACCAACATGATCTTGACCGTATGCTCAGAATCAGTTGATAATGGTAATAATATTGATAACTGATTATTAGAACTGGTGTGTCTGATCTAAATTATGACCCAAGTCTCATGCCAAGAATTTCTCTGATTCTCATCTGGTCACCCTTTAGCCCACAGAGGCTCAATATTCAATGAGAGATATGTGTACCTCTGAGTCACCTTAATTGTATTTACATACATTGTTTATCCTTTATTATATTTTGCTTTTAATAAAAAATCTACATTTGTAACCTTATCTAATATATATATATACAAAGGGCAGGATAGGGATCTGGTCTTGTGACCAGAAGGTCGCCGGTTCGATCCCCAGGATCCCCCAGGCCGCGATTGACGTGCCCTTGAGCACGGCACCTAACCCCCAACTGCTCCCTGGGCGCTGTGGATAGGGCTGCCCACCGCTCCGGGCACCTGTGCTCCCTGCCCCCTAGTGTGTGTTCACTAGTGTGTGTATATGTGGGTGTTTCACTGCACGGATGGGTTAAATGCGGAGGTCAAATTCCGCTGTGTACAAAAAAACACATGTGGCTGATTCGAGTTCTTTTCTAAAATTCTAAAAAATTTAAATATATAAAATTTATATAAAATATAATATATATATATAGCTTTGTGTGTTCCCCAACATTGATAACCCAACTTTAATAAAATTACTTTAAAATGTAGGTTTTTTTATGAGCTGTTCCCATTCAGGTTTCTCATACGCCCCCTTAAACCTATAAGCCTACAATCGTCCCTACCTCCAATCATCTTTCAGAAGCTCTGCGTCCAGACCCGCCCACAGCTTGTTGGCGAGTTTCAAAGCAATGGAAGAAACCGTTCCATGCAGTCCCGCTGAAGTGAGTAGACGCTCAGCTTCTACGGGATCACTTTAGAATTCAGTTTCATGCAATTTTCATGCAATTTTCAGGCAATTAACAAACAATATAGTCCATTTCACAATGAATGTAAGTGTATCAGATGATTTTTAAAAAATAGAAATGTTTGGTCTGGTACGGCTGCCAATCCAAGTTAAGGATGTTATTGGACTAATTGGTTGTTAGGACACTCTTGATCAATTGTGATGCACAGCTGAAAAACATTCTACTAATAAGTGAGTATAAAAGGGAACAACATTCTAGGTTAGTTTAGTATCTGAAGATCAGCAGTTGATGTCTTGCTGACCGACTCACAATGACCAGAAAGAAACAACTTTCTTTAGAGACCCGTCAGTACATTGTTGTGTTAAGGAAGAAGATACTCCATTAAAACAAGAACTTTTCACTGTGATCCCAAACTTTTGAGCGGTAGAGTATATATAGTGTTAGTGTTAATGGGCAGTTATAACACATTGATAACAAATTCTGAACCTGAGCTCTTCTATTTGACAAACATAAATATGTGTTGAAGCTTATAGGTTTAATGCTGACTGATGGAAAAGGCAAAGTAAAAAATCTGGGCCTTAACAGAATAGAAGAATGTGGGTTCACTGTTATTCCAACAACAGGTCAGTGTTGACCTTCTAGTTTATGTGTTGTAACTGTTTAATACTGGTTTTAAGATGTTAATGATCTAGTAATTAACCATTTAAAACCATTCCTGAACCATTCATAATGGTAGTCTTATTCTAGAGCAGCACCAATGTATTACAATATATTACAGATACTATATTACATTATTATCTGACTACAACATCAATCACATTTCAGTAAACAACCTACTTTGATCTGTTTTGATTCTGTAAATATGAAAGCACTAAAGACTAAGGCTGTTTGGGAACCTTTCCAGTTCAGGTACTTCCAGTATGAAGCTGATCCATGTGATCAGGCAGCCCAAACACACCACAGTCCGTGCCTACCCCAAGAAAAGCACCAGAGCTCAGCACATTTGGGACGCACAGGCAGTCCGTCCAGCGGAGCAGCGAGGGGTTGTTTGGACAGTGGATTACAGGCCAAAAGCTCCAGCCTGCCCCGTTTGTCTATTCCCTCATGCAGCCGGCTCAGGTCCCAGGCCTTTTGTTGTCATTAGAGGTGACCGGGTCACCAAACAGGGCTCAACCAGCCAGAAGAAAGAGGGTCAGAGGTGAACGGTTGGCAGAGGTGGGCTCGGTCATCCATTGAGAGGTGATTTGTCGGGATTGCGTGGACGGATGCAGGGGCAGCTGGATGGAGGTACGGAATAGAAGGCACTGGGGGTCGGATGTGTAGAATGAGGGGAGTGGGGGGATGTGGGATGGGAGCACCCAGCCTGTACTATAGCGCATCAGGCTGAACACCACACCGTCTGGTAGGCAATTACCAGGCATGTGTGTGTCTTCCTGGGTTAGATCTGAGAGAGCAGAAGCGTGACAGGTACACACCCAACTGGAGAAGAAGGAGGAGGAGGAGGAGGAGGAGGGGAAATATACTGAAGAGGATGCAGTGGTACTCAGGACAGCACTAGAGAGAAGGAGGCTCATTAATATTTTTTATTAGGTTATTGTGCAGGCCAATTGTTTTAGTATGTTCTACTATTTTGAAAGAATAACTGATACTCTAATATTTTTAAGTTGAACAAACTTAAAACATCAGGTTTTAGCTTGGACCACGCCCCTGTAGCACCTTGCCAGATTCTCATTGGTCAGTTCAGTCAGTACTAGTTTGAGTTGTTTAGTGGAGCTTGTAAAGGTTTGAAGTCTTTTTCTATTTTCACTGTGAGATTTGGTGTTTTCTGTGTTTAACTTCTTTTCCTCGGACAGAAACTCTGTAGTGCTGGGATTTCTCTACAGTGGACATTTTCTCCATTGTTTTCTTTTCTTGAAGAACTACAGAGGACTACAATTAACCAAGCCGCCATCTTCCCTCTCTTTTTCTCATTCTGGAACTTTGTAAGTAGTTTTCCGTGTTCAAGTGGTGTAAAACTGTTGTTCTGCAGTTGATGCTTATCTAAAGTTAGAAAATGTAATTTACTGTGTTTTTATCATTTTAATGTGTAAACTGTATTTAAGAATTATTGTAAGATAAACAGTTTTCTAACTAGACCAATCAAAACCAGTCATCATCACTACTGAACCCTTCAAGAGTCAGAATCATCCTAGATGATCCCAGTGATGTAGTTTTAAATAAAATTAAACTAAATTTAACTGCTGTTTGTGTTCTTTTGACGTAGGAGAACATCAGCTTTTTATGGAGACTAGTTTTAAGTTAATTTAATTTTGATTACAGGAAACTCAATGTTGAGTTGAGTTAAATAGTCAGTAGGGTTGATTTTACAAAATATTTTAAGTACAAACAATTTAGATTCATTGTATTCAACTCAAATGATTACTTCCAGTCTATTTGACATTTAAGTTGATTTTACTCAAACTATTAGATTTTCTCTAGTTTGCATTACTTAAATATATAAAGGCGATCACTCAAACTCTTTAAGTACAATCAACTTATCCAGGATTACAGTGTACTTTCGTTTTTGCCTGCGAGGCATATTTTTGGTTTATTTATGTTCCATTTCTTGCAGCCTTTGAAAAAAACAACGTCGCCTCTTTGGGGAAGCCAACCTCTGCAATACCAAATAAAGTCAAGGTTTATTTATATACGCCTTTAACAACAGATGTTGTCAAAAAGCAGCTTTACAGAAAATCCAGGTTCGAGCTCACAGTGAGCAAGCCAAGTGAAAACTCCATTAGACCAAGAGGAACCTCGAGAGGAACCAGACTCCCAAATTGGAACCCATCCACCTCTGGTCCCCAACAGATAGTAAAACAAGCAGAAATACTACACCAAAATAAAATTTATAACTATATGCAATGTTGACTGTAGAGAAGAAGTCCCATCAGAGAAGTAGCTCAGTGTTTGTGAGGCAGAAGAAGGAAACTGGGATTAAGTAAGCCAGCAGGATCTTCAGGAGGACCAGCGCTGTGCAGGCAAAGCTTTCCACAAAGCACTGGAGAGTAGGAGCTCCATGGTGGGTAAACTGTTCCAGAATGCAGGAAAACAGGGGCAACTAGTCAAGGCTAATGAAGCGTCTTCATCATTGTTCAGCATCAGACCGCACAGGATAAGCAGTTGTTCGGCATTAGACTAAACAGGATGGGCAGTTGTTCTGCATCAGACTGCACAGGATGGGCAGTTGTTCCGCATCAGATCACACAGGATGGGCAGTTGTTCTGCATCAGACCACACAGGATGGGCAGTTGTTCTGCATCAGACCAAACAGGATGGGCAGTTGTTCTGCATCAGACCAAACAGGATGGGAAGTTGTTCTGCATCAGACCACACAGGATGGGCAGTTGTTCTGCATCAGACCAAACAGGATGGGCAGTTGTTCTGCATCAGACCAAACAGGATGGGCAGTTGTTCTGCATCAGACCAAACAGGATGGGCAGTTGTTCTGCATCAGACCAAACAGGATGGGCAGTTGTTCTGCATCAGACCAAACAGGATGGGCAGTTGTTCTGCATCAGACCAAACAGGATGGGCAGTTGTTCTGCATCAGACCAAACAGGATGGGCAGTTGTTCTGCATCAGACCAAGCAGGATGGGCAGTTGTTCTGCGTCAGACCAAACAGGGTGGGCAGTTGTTCTGCATCAGACCAAACAGGATGGGCAGTTGTTCTACATCAGACCAAGCAGGATGTGCAGTTGTTCTGCATCAGACCAAACAGGATGGGCAGTTGTTCTACATCAGACCAAACAGGCTGGACAGTTGTTCTGCATCAGACCACACAGGATGGGCAGTTGTTCAGCATCAGACCACACAGGATGGGCAGTTGTTCTACATCAGACCAAACAAGATGGGCAGTTGTTCTGCATCAGACCACACAGGATGGGCAGTTGTTCTGCGTCAGACCAAACAGGATGGGCAGTTGTTCTACATCAGACCAAACAGGCTGGGCAGTTGTTCTGCATCAGACCACACAGGATGGGCAGTTGTTCAGCATCAGACCACACAGGATGGGCAGTTGTTCTGCATCAGACCACACAGGATGGGCAGTTGTTCAGCATCAGACCACACAGGATGGGCAGTTGTTCTACATCAGACCAAACAGGCTGGGCAGTTGTTCTGCATCAGACCACACAGGATGGGCAGTTGTTCAGCATCAGACCACACAGGATGGGCAGTTGTTCTACATCAGACCAAACAGGATGGGCAGTTGTTCTGCATCAGACCAAACAGGATGGGCAGTTGTTCTGCATCAGACCACACAGGATGGGCAGTTGTTCTACATCAGACCAAGCAGGATGGGCAGTTGTTCTGCATCAGACCAAACAGGATGGGCAGTTGTTCTACATCAGACCAAACAGGATGGGCAGTTGTTCTACATCAGACCAAACAGGATGGGCAGTTGTTCTACATCAGACCAAACAGGATGGGCAGAGTGGAACCTTGGATAACTTTACAGAAGAAGGAAAATCATATGTTGGGTTTAATGTAAGTCAGTGTTTGATTTTTGGGCCATTGCTTTTGGTCAATACTTGAAATTTACAACCAAAGCCGAAGGCAGAAGGTACTCATGGTCTTCAGCCCATTCTCTTGTGAAAGATTTGGAAAAGTGACAGAAGATGAAAAGAAAGCCACAGGATTCCCAACTCACAGCGGTCACCAGGAGCGCCTTAAACCCGAGTGGCATTCCATCAAATTGCAAGAAACCCAGCGCCTCAGTTGCCTCGTCCCTCTGTGATGCGTTTGACTCCTTCCTGCTCCGTGATCTTCAAAAAGGAGAAATCAAAGTGGGCACCACAAAAGCTCACTCCAAGAACCAGGGCACTACCCACTGGGCCGGGTCACATCCACAGAGTCCTGCCGTTGAAAGATGGATTGAGAAACTACAAGAAAAGGTTGCAGGAAAGGGAACATAGGAGATACAATTAGGATGTGCCACAAGGGCACTCACTTCAGCTCTGATTTTATTCCAGAGTAACTGCTGAGTGCAAGGTGAAGCATAACTGCAAACTGCTGCTCATAAATCCCTAATGTCTAAGGATGACTGTGATGAGGTCAGGAGGTCAGTCCCATCACCGTACCCTACACTGTTAACCTGTAATTAGTTTGTGTGTAGAGTTTGTGTAATGATGTTTAAAAACTAAAGTTTTATTTCATTACTTAAAATGTTTAGTATGTTCTACTATGTTGAAAGAATAACTGATTACACTAATATTTCTAAGTTGAACAAACTTAAAACATCAGGTTTTATCTTGGACCACGCCCCTGTAGCACCTTGCCAGATTCTCATTGGTCAGTTCAATCAAGACTAGTTTGAGTTGTTTAGTGGAGCTTGTAAAGGTTTGAAGTCTTTTTCTATTTTCACTGTGAGATTTGGTGTTTTCTGTGTTTAACTTCTTTTCCTCGGACAGAAACTCTGTAGTGCTGGGATTTCTCTACAGTGGACATTTTCTCCATTGTTTTCTTTTCCTGAAGAACTACAGAGGACTACAATTAACCAAGCCGCCACCTTCCCTCTCTTTTTCTCATTCTGGAACTTGGAAAGTTGTTTTCTGTGTTCAAGTGGTGTAAAACTGTTGTTCTGCAGTTGATTCTTATCTAAAGTTAGAAAATGTAATTTATTGTGTTTTTATCAGTTCAATGTTAAAACTGTATTTAAGAATTATTGTAAGATAAACAGTATTCTAACTAGACCAATCAAAACCAGTCATCATCACTACTGAACCCTTCAAGAGTCAGGATCATCCTAGATGATCCCAGTGATGTAGTTTTAAATTAAATTAAACTAAATGTAACTGCTGTTTGTGTTCTTTTGATGTAGGAAAACATCAGCTTTTTATAGAGACTAGTTTTAAGTTTTTCACAACTTAATTCTGATTACAGGAAACTCAATGTTGAGTTGAATTAAATGGTCAGTAGGGTTGATTTTACAAAATATTTTAAATACAAGTTAGATTTTATTGTATTCAACTCTAATGATTACTTCCAGTCTATTTGACATTTAAGTTGATTTTACTTAAAGCATTTGATTTTCTCTAGTTTGCATTACTTCAATATTTTAAGGCGATCACTCAAACTCTTTAAGTACAATTACCTCATCCGGGTTTACAGTGTAAGAGACTTTTGGTCCTGTAGGAATGACTGCAGATCCAGCTTGCTCTTTTAAAGTAGCTGAAGGGCCCTTGGTTAACTTAAGGGGGGCGGGGAGGGGGGAGAGCCAGATGGTACCAGAAGCCAGAAGTACCCGTGGGAGAGAAAAAGAACCACACATGTAATTAAGACTATACTTACCCGTAATGTGAATGGACGGCCAAATGACAGGACATTGTATATATTGTCAAAAGAAATCTTGTGGAGATTTTTTGGATTATTCCTCTGTTTTATATCAACCTGAGTCCTCATGGTATTCGGTCCGCCCAGGCTGATTACACTGTGAACCCGAATAAGTTGATTGTACTTAAAGAGTTTGAGTGATTACCTTAAAATATTGAAGTAATGCAAACTAGAGAAAATCGAATGGTTTGAGTAAAATCAACTTAAATGTCAAATAGACTGGAAGTAATAATTTGAGTTGAATACAATGAAATCTAAATTGTTTGTACTTAAAATATTTTGTAAAATCAACTACTGACCATTTAATACAACTCAACATTGAGTTTCCTGTATTCAGAATTAAGTTAACTTAAAACTAGTCTCCATAAAAAGCTGATGTTTCTACATCAAAATAACACAGACAGCAGTTAAATGTAGTTTAATTTTATTTAAAATTACGTCACTGGGATCATCTAGGATGATCCTGACTCTTGAAGGGTTCAGTAGTGATGATGACTGGTTTTGATTGGTCTAGTTAGAATACTGTTTATCTTACAATAATTCTTAAATACAGTTTACACATTGAAATGATAAAAACACAGTAAATTACATTTTCTAACTTTAGATAAGCATCAACTGCAGAACAACAGTTTTACACCACTTGAACACGGAAAACTACTTACCAAGTTCCAGAATGAGAAAAAGAGAGGGAAGATGGCGGCTTGGTTAATTGTAGTCCTCTGTAGTTCTTCAAGAAAAGAAAACAATGGAGAAAATGTCCACTGTAGAGAAATCCCAGCACTACAGAGTTTCTGTCCGAGGAAAAGAAGTTAAACACAGAAAACACCAAATCTCACAGTGAAAATAGAA
This sequence comes from Megaleporinus macrocephalus, assembly GCA_021613375.1. NCBI lineage: Eukaryota > Metazoa > Chordata > Actinopteri > Characiformes > Anostomidae > Megaleporinus > Megaleporinus macrocephalus. The sequence goes on from CM038708.1 coordinate 46,703,869, forward strand.
AAAGACTTCAAACCTTTACAAGCTCCACTAAACAACTCAAACTAGTACTGATTGAACTGACCAATGAGAATCTGGCAAGGTGCTACAGGGGCGTGGTCCAAGTTAAAACCTGATGTTTTAAGTTTATTTAACTTAAAAATATTAGTGTACTCAGTTATTCTTTCAAAATAGTAGAACATACTGAAACATTTTAAGTAATGAAATAAAACTTTAGTTTTTAAGCATCATTACACAAACTCTTTACACAGAAACTAATTACAGGTTAACAGTGTAGGCGTGGTGCTATGGATTTAAAAGGGGGAAGGAATGGCAGGCCAGTGGGGGAGAGAATGAACAGTCCTTGGAGCTGTGTGAAAGCTGCTAAGTTGTCTAATTGGCTTTGCGGTCAACAGAACCCTTGTTATTAGACTGAAGCGTGTGGGCCAACTATAGTCTGAATGTCTGGAATTGTGTTTAATTGGTTTATTTTGTGTGAAAGTTAATAAACACTCTAAATTGGAACTCATTACGAAGTGTTGAGCAGTCCTTATGTCCCGAACCCAGGTCCTCACTTCCAGCACTTATCCACACGTGAAGTGACATTTGAAGGGCCAAGGCCTTAATTACTGTATTAGGGAAATAGACTAATGTAGGGCTACTTGCATGTCCAAATAACTCAGTAAGGTGGTGTTAATGATCAGATTAGTTGATCAGGTATGTGGGAAGCAGGTGAAGAGCTGTATTAACTCAGTAAGGTGGTGTTAATGATCAGATTAGTTGATCAGGTATGTGGAAAGCAGGTGAAGTGCTGTATTAACTCAGTAAGGTGGTGTTAATGATCAGATTAGTTGATCAGGTATGTGGAAAGCAGGTGAAGCGCTGTATTAACTCAGTAAGGTGGTGTTAATGATCAGATTAGTTGATCAGGTATGTGGGAAGCAGGTGAAGCGCTGTATTAACTGAGTAAGGTCGTGTTAATGATCAGATTAGTTGATCAGGTATGTGGGAAGCAGGTGAAGCGCTGTATTAACTCAGTAAGGTGGTGTTAATGGTCAGATTAGTTGATCAGGTATGTATGAAGCAGGTGAAGCGCTGTATTAACTCAGTAAGGTGGTGTTAATGATCAGATCAGTTGATCAGGTATGTGGGAAGCAGGTGAAGCGCTGTATTAACTCAGTAAGGTGGTGTTAATGATCAGATTAGTTGATCAGGTATGTGGGAAGCAGGTGAAGCGCTGTATTAACTCAGTAAGGTGGTGTTAATGATCAGATTAGTTGATCAGGTATGTGGGAAGCAGGTGAAGCGCTGTATTAACTCAGTAAGGTGGTGTTAATGATCAGATTAGTTGATCAGGTATGTGGGAAGCAGGTGAAATGCTCTATTTACTCAATGTTGAGTTGTATTAAATGGTCAGTAGGGTTGATTTTACAAAATATTTTAAGTACAAACTATTTAGATTTTATTGTATTCAACTCAAATGATTACTTCCAGTCTATTTGACATTTAAGTTGATTTTACTCAAACCATTTGATTTTCTCTAGTTTGCATTACTTCAATATTTTAAGGCAATCAATCAAACTCTTTAAGTACAATCAACTTATCCAGGTTTACAGTGTAGGCATTGGCTACATGACCAAAGCATTCACAGATGCCAAAACAGGAGCAGGACTTGGAACCCTTATTTCAAACATGGGGTTCCACTGTTAACCCTGATCTCAAAGCACTTGGCCTCATGACCTTCCCAACAAGTACAGTCCTGTCACCAACTCAGCAGGGTGACCCAATGGTCATTTCACGCCTCCAGTTCAATAAAGCCAGAGTTCTTGCGAAGAACAACATGGCTTTGTTGAACATTAAGAGACGTTAACTTCTGGAGAAAGGCTGCCAGGCCTAGTGGCGTGGGACATTTTCACTATTCACCCATGATCTGAACACGAACGCAACCCTCGTCCAGAATGGATTTCTTTCATCCGCTTTCCACTCAACCCATTAGCCGCCATTATACCACTGACAGCCTGAGCTGCTGGATCTGGACTAATCCTATATAATGTGGACCCCAGTGGACACCAGGTCAACAGTACCACTTAATGTGCATGACTTGCTTTGCTTCACACATGGGTGTGGAGAGGGATTGCGTTCATCATGGATTACATTAGATTGCCATACATACAGTAAACTGCCATACTCTCCATAATCTGATAAGACTATTAGCACATTAGCTCCAGGCTCAGTCCAGAGGACTGGCAGTCTGGTATGTTGATGGTCGCATACTAGTTGGTGAGTTTGGTGATGCGCCTGCAGTTCATTCTCAAGGAACGAGCTGCAAAACCATCCACAACACAACAGAAGAGTTTCAGGAGGACGCTTATAGGACGTGGGACCACATGCGGCGACACAATGTAAACAGAACCAGGTGGAGCCGCGGTATCGTCTAATGAGAAGTAAGTTTAACCATATTTACTAACTACCCAGACTTACTTCTCAGTAGACGCTAGTGATGGCCAGATGAAGCCTCTAGAAGTGTTGAAGCTTTCCCTCCAGATCATTCAAAACAAGGTTCATTACTCGAAGCTTCATGTGCTCACGAACCCCCCTGCTGGCCAAAACTTTTATTGTCATTTCAACTATTTGCGATGGCCTCTTGCAACATTGTCAGCCTGGAAACAAGTACATACATAAAAACCTTAATTACATTTTCTGTGGTTTATTCATTTGTTGATCTGATCTGTGTTTGATTGTGTGGGTCTGTTAATTAAAATAACTGCCAGTATGATTTCAGTCAGTAAATAAATCTAATAGTATGTGAGATATTGATGTTAAAACTGGTGCAGTGGTTTTAAGAGATGGGACAGTGATGGTGGGTTGGTGATGAGTTTAGTTTTTATTAAGAAACAATAAATCACACCAATACTCGAACCACGTCCTGAACCAGCGAGACTTCAGACGTCATCAGTGACGTCACTCGCCCTTAACGAAGCTTCCATACTTCATAAACGACTTTCTGGATTTCTCGACACGAGCTCCGAAGCATCGGTATCACTAGCCCATCACTATTAGACGCTACCGCAGCTCCACATGGTTCTGTTTACTGTAAGCCCCGCCTCTCAGCGCCCCACAGGCCCCACTCACGCTAGTCTCAGTGTGTGGCGTTGTTCTCAGTAACCCTGCTTTCAGTAACACTGTCTTCAGCTATCTGAGAGTGAGGATCAGATCCTACCTGTCCATGGTCTCTAGGTCTTTTCCCAGGTTCTTCAAGTATTGGCATTTCCACAGCGGGGTCCCGTCTACCTCCCTGGAACCCAAGAGAACCCACAGACTCCAGCACCAGCCACATCACCCACCTCCGAGCGGCTGAGCTCCTCTATGGTGAGGTCGGTGCCACCACGGAATCCACGAACTCCAAGCTCAGTATGGGTTCGTCTCCCCGGCTCCAGCCCGCCCTCCCTAAGACTGTTTTATGTTTATAGACTGCGCAGTGTTTTCCCCGGCCCCCGCCGGTCCTCTCTGAGACTGTTTAGGTTACGTCTGCGCAGTCCATTGAAAGCTCTAACCTGTCCACACAGGGCTGAAACTGGGCCGTCCCTCACCGAGGAACACGAGTGCTGCTCTGGTTCCCCAGGACCTTTGGACCAAAGCAGGAGAAGATACCAGGAGAGGATATCTCCAGCTACACCGGCAATCCAGTATCTCCATCCAGCCTGCCTCCTGGGTTAGCCAGTGGCTACCGCTAGCTCTCCTGCTACCAGCCCTTACTTTGCATCACCCTATGTGGTCCCACGTCCTTTAAGTGTCCTCCGGAAAAAACTTCCGTTGTGTTGTGGACAGTGTTGCAGCGCGTTTGTATGTCCATGTAGTGTCCACCTCCGCCTCCGCCTTTATTATTGATTTACTTGTTTACAGCATGTAACATTCTCATTCTTAAGCTATGTAAGATTTTGGAAAGGGCTGAGGGGGAGAGAAATAGATGGTGATAATAAATAATAACAACAATAATAATAATCATAATAATAATAATAATAATAATAATAATAATAATAATAATAATAATAATAATAAAAGATAAAAAAATAACAAAAAAAACAGAACTTACAGACAAAACAGAAAAAAAATTAATAAGTGAACACAAATGTGTTTGAAGAATTGTAAATTGAAAGAATTGTAAATTGAAAGTGTGAATTGATGTACAAGGCAGGACACAAAAAAATAAATTAATTAATAATTAAAAATAATAATTTCGGTGAGACTAAATGATTTGTACAGTTACCTTTTTACATTCTTTTGTTTTTATTAGTGTGTGTGTGTGTGTGTGTTCTCGGCCACCGTATTGATCAGCAATGGGTATTACAGTTCCGCACCCTGCTGGCCAGGAGGCTACTGCATATGTGACTGATACAAATACAAGTACAAGTAACAGGCCATGCACCCCAACCTTGTCAACTTAGGAGTGATCTCCACACGTTATCTTCTTACCTGGACCATAATTGCCTCTTACAGTACTTCTGGATTGTTCCTTTCTCCGTCCTTGTCTTCTTTCCTTTTCTTTTTCCTTTTAGTTCTGATGGTGATTTAAGTAAGCCCGCATGCTCGAGGCATGTGTCCTTTGATGAGCGCAAAGACCAATCGCCCCCCTCGCGGGAGAACAATTAAAGCGAATAAAAGAGCAGAACGTTAATTATCACAGGAATTAGGAGGGAATTAATCAGGTCTCTCTCCTCGCGCCTACCTCGCTGAGAGTGGTGCAGGCTGGGGCCTCATGGCAAGGCCATTAATTGGGGCCCAGCGTGACGGGGAGGTCTCGGGGAAATACGTTCAAACTGCTTATGTGACCTCTGTTTTGACAGGCATGGCGCCGGACCCCTGATTTGACCAAGGTCACACCTCCAGCTGAAGGAGAGAGCTCTAATTGGTGCCCGGACTTAGAGATACATAGAGAAGGAGGCTAACGCCGCTTTCGATTCAGGACACATTACAGTGACGCTAAATGGGAAAGAAGGTTCTTCTGAAAGAGAAAAGGTCACCCGGGTTTTATTCATCTGCCCGACGTCACCAAGGTCACCAAGGTGGGCTTTCACCGGTGCCCTTTTCAGGTAGAGGTGGTCGGTAGCGTTGTTGGCAATGGGCCTTCCCACGTACTTATTTAAATCTTGAAACAAGACACAGCCTCTGCCGAGTAGCTCAGGCTGGTAAGATAGATCCTCAAAGACTGCAGGCACACTGTGCTGGTATGAGTGGATCAGACACAGCAGTGCTGCAGCTGGAGTGTTTGGTTGGTAGAATCGTCTACCAACCAAAACTATCCAGACAACAGTGTCCTGTGGGCGGCGTCCTGTGAGCACTGATGAAGAACTAGAGGAACTGTGCAGCAGCAGATGAGCTACTTTCTCTGACGTTACATCTACAAGGTGGACCAGCAAATATGGTCAGTGGAGCTGATACAGTGGACAGTGTGTGTGTAGATACAAGGAGGTGGTTTTAATGTTATGGCTGATCGGTCAAAGCCAAACGCCACAGTAGAGCGTGACCTGCCTGCTCCAACAAGCATTGCTAGCCTTCAGGGATCCTAAGATACGGAATGTTCTCCGGAATGTCTCCCAGGGCAGCCTGTCGAGTGCCATCACTCAGAGCAACCAACTTCCAACAGGAGTATAACAGGGTGTTATGGCTCCTCTCCAACCACACATGAGTTTTTATTGGAGTCATCAGAAAAACAAGAATCTCGAAAATTACAACTTTACAGGAGAGACCAAAAACCATCTTTACTTTCAATGTAAGTCAATGGAATTAGAATTATTTCCAAGCTCTTTTGGAGCATTTCTATTGGTCCTATCATCACAAAACTGTAAAGAGCATGTAAAGAGCAACTGTCGTGTTTATAAGATACAGAAAAATGAAAATCGACAAAAATGGAGATACCCATATATCTGACCTTTGAAGACTTGTTTGACCATTTGTGCTTACACACAGAGGAATCTGACCTCTGCATTTAACCCATCCATGCAGGGAAACACCCACACTCAGTGGGCGGGTTTGTCCAGAATGGTGGGCCGCCCTATCCACAACCCTATCCAGGATGCCTGGGAAGCAGTTAGGAGTTAGACTTCTTGCTGAAGGGCACTTCAGTCATGTCCAAGGATGGATTAAGGATAGTCTGGGCCTCTGGGCAACTCTTTAACCCCCCCCAACCCGCACCCCTTGTGATCAAGAGCCCTCTAATGGTATGCCCTGCTCTTCTCTAGGGCCCCCTAGTAGAGGCTTTCATAACCAGGGCCCTCTAAAATTATGCCCCCCTCTTTCCTAGGACACCTAATAGCCAGAAGTTGAAGTTGAAGGAGCCCAAAAGCATGACTAGGGCCCAAAAGCATGGTTAGGGCCCCCAAGAGGCTCTGAGGTCAAAGTCCCTAAAAGTCAGAGGATGCTTAAAATGGCCCCCCACTGGCCCGGTCAGTAATCCAGCCATGGCCGTGTCCCATCAGTTCAGAGGGAACAAACCAGTAACCAAAGCTTGGTTCCCTAACCTTCAGAACTGCCCCCGATTGGTCGGTAGAGTGTTACAAGTTCTGGATTGGCATCACTAGCCATCAGGAAAATGGCCCAGGATCCTCACCAGTTATCTTCTCTAGGGTGCCCATGCTGTTAGTCTCATCATCACATGATCAGCAACTGGTCCACAACAAGCTTGCAGCATCTGTGCAGCCCGTATACAACCAAACATCTCATAACACTTTCAATTAAACATCAATAAACTACAGCTCTGGACCAGAACGCCTCTTTAAGTTGAGAAGGAAAGGCCCGGTGGTGGACTGCGTCCGAGGAAGAGAGGAAGAGAAGCTGTGATATGAAGCTCCAAAGGTTTCCCGCATTACAGACGTACACAGACGTATGCAGCACAGCAAAGAGCCGCATTCTGTATGATGTTCAGAGGCTCATGTTTCACGAAACGCTTTCCACAACAGACGCGCGGAACAAAGCGGCTCGCTGAAAAATATAACAAAGCAAAAGACAAGAAAGGGGAAGTCCAGAGGAGCTATTTCTGTCTCCCTCTCTCTCTCTTAGGCCTCGTATAGCATCAAAGGCTTCCAGCAGCACTTCACAACAGTGTTGTCCAGGAGACTGTACAGGCTGGAGATTGAAGGTGGAAAGAAAAAAGCATATGATTTCCTGCAGAGATACTCGAACTGTTAGGAGTAATAATGCAGATCAACTTGGGCACTTTCCACCGGCCACTTTATTAGAAACACTTACCTTGTACTTCGACTTACTGGACACTTCACAAGCTCCATCTAGGTCAACTATAGCTCACAGGTCAACTATACATATAGTGTGTAGTCTGGTAGTGTATCTAAAACGTTTGGCTGGTAGTGTATCTAAAACGTTTGACTGGTAGTGTATCTAAAACGTTTGGCTGGTAGCGTATCTAAAATGTTTGACTGGTAGTGTACTAAAACGTTTGGCTGGTAGTGTACTAAAAAGTTTGACTGGTAGCGTATCTAAAACGTTTGACTGGTAGTGTACTAAAACGTTTGGCTGGTAGTGTATCTAAAACGTTTGGCTGGTAGTGTATCTAAAACGTTTGACTGGTAGTGTACTAAAAAGTTTGACTGGTAGCGTATCTAAAACGTTTGACTGGTAGTGTACTAAAACGTTTGGCTGGTAGTGTATCTAAAACGTTTGTCTGGTAGTGTATCTAAAACGTTTGACTGGTAGTGTACTAAAAAGTTTGACTGGTAGTGTATCTAAAACGTTTGACTGGTAGCGTATCTAAAATGTTTGACTGGTAGCGTATCTAAAACGTTTGACTGGTAGCGTATCTAAAATGTTTGTCTGGTAGTGTATCTAAAACGTTTGACTGGTAGTGTTCTAAAACGTTTGACTGGTAGTGTATCTAAAACGTTTGACTGGTAGTGTATCTAAAACATTTGTCTGGTAGTGTATCTAAAACGTTTGACTGGTAGTGTATCTAAAACGTTTGTCTGGTAGTGTACTAAAACGTTTGGCTGGTAGTGTATCTAAAACGTTTGTCTGGTAGTGTATCTAAAACGTTTGACTGGTAGTGTATCTAAAACGTTTGACTGGTAGTGTATCTAAAACATTTGTCTGGTAGTGTATCTAAAACGTTTGACTGGTAGTGTATCTAAAACGTTTGTCTGGTAGTGTACTAAAACGTTTGGCTGGTAGTGTATCTAAAACGTTTGTCTGGTAGTGTACTAAAATGTTTGGCTGGTAGTGTACTAAAATGTTTGACTGGTAGTGTATCTAAAACGTTTGACTGGTAGTGTATCTAAAACGTTTGTCTGGTAGTGTACTAAAATGTTTGTCTGGTAGTGTACTAAAATGTTTGGCTGGTAGTGTACTAAAACGTTAGGCTGGTAGTGTATCTAAAACGTTAGGCTGGTAGTGTATCTAAAACGTTTGGCTGGTAGTGTATCTAAAACGTTTGGCTGGTAGTGTATCTAAAACGTTTGACTGGTAGTGTACTAAAACGTTAGGCTGGTAGTGTATCTAAAACGTTTGGCTGGTAGTGTACTAAAATGTTTGGCTGGTAGTGTACTAAAATGTTTGACTGGTAGTGTACTAAAACGTTAGGCTGGTAGTGTATCTAAAACGTTTGACTGGTAGTGTACTAAAATGATTAACTGGTAGTGCACTAAAACGTTTGGCTGGTAGTGTATCTAAAACGTTTGTCTGGTAGTGTACTAAAACGATTAACTGGTAGTGCACTAAAAGGTTTGACTGGTAGTGTACTAAAACGTTTGTCTGGTAGTGTACTAAAACGTTTGACTGGTAGTGTACTAAAACGTTTGGCTGGTAGTGTACTAAAACGTTTGACTGGTAGTGTATCTAAAACGTTTGACTGGTAGTGTACCTAAAACGTTTGACTGGTAGTGTACCTAAAACGTTTGGCTGGTAGTGTACTAAAACGTTTGACTGGTAGTGTATCTAAAACGTTTGACTGGTAGTGTATCTAAAACGATTAACTGGTAGTGTACTAAAACGTTTGGCTAGTAGTGTACTAAAACGTTTGGCTGGTAGTGTACTAAAACGTTTAGCTGGTAGTGTACTAAAACGTTTGGCTGGTAGTGTACTAAAACGATTAACTGGTAGTGTACTAAAACTTCTGACTGGTAGTGTACTAAAACGTTTGGCTGGTAATGAACTAAAACGTTTGACTGGTAGTGTACTAAAACGTTTGGTTGGTAGTGTATCTAAAACGTTTGGCTGGTAGTGTATCTAAAACGTTTGACTGGTAGTGTACTAAAACGTTTGGCTGGTAGTGTATCTAAAACGTTTGGCTGGTAGTGTATCTAAAACGTTTGTCTGGTAGTGTATCTGAAAAGTTTGACTGGTAGTGTATCTAAAACGTTTGGCTGGTAGTGTATCTAAAACGTTTGGCTGGTAGTGTATCTAAAACGTTTGACTGGTAGTGTATCTGAAAAGTTTGACTGGTAGTGTAACTAAAACGTTTGGCTGGTAGTGTATCTAAAACGTTTGGCTGGTAGTGTATCTAAAACGTTTGACTGGTAGTGTACTAAAACGTTTGACTGGTAGTGTATCTAAAGCGTTTGACTGGCAGTGATCTAATGTCAGCAGACCACCAAGAAGGACGAACCACATCCAACAGGATTAACTGTGGACACGAGAGGAAGCTGTCTGAAAGGGATGTTGGGTTCTAACCCGGATTGTATCCAAATAACATAAAACCACGGCTGCCCAAATCACGGCAGAATTAAATGTGCACCTCAACTTCCTGTTTCCACCAGAACTGTCCGTCAGGAGCTCCACAGGGTCAATGTACACGGCCGGGCTGCTATAGCCAAACCTTTGCTCACTCGTGCCAATGCCAAACATCAGTTTCAATGGTGCAAGGAGCGCAAATCTTGGGCTGTGGACAATGTAAACATGTATTGTTCTCTGATGATCCACCTTCACTGTTTTCCCCACATCCGGGAGAGTTACGGTGTGGAGAAGCTCCAAAGAAGCGTACCACCCAGAGTGAAGCATGGGGGTGGATCAGTGATGGTTTGGCCCAATACTTGTGCTAGATGGGTGCGTCACTGCCAAGGACTACCGAACCATTCTGCAGGATCAAGTGCATCCAATGGTTTAAACATTGTATCCTGAAGGCGGTGCCGTGTATCAGAATGACAATGCACCAATACACACAGCAGGACTGGAGAAAGATTAGTTTGATGAACATGAAAGTGAAGTTGAACATCTCCCATGACCTGCACAGTCACCAGATCTAAATATTATTGAGCCACTTTGGGGTTTTTGGAGGAGCGAGTCAGGAAACGTTTTCCTCCACCAGCATCACGTAGTGACCTGAACACTGTCCTGCAAGAAGAATGGCTTAAAATCCCTCTGACCCCTGTGCAGGACTTGTATATGTCATTCCCAAGAACAATTGACGCTGTATTGACCACAAAAGGAGGCCCAACACTATACTAATAAATTATTGTGGTATTGTGGTTTAATAATTTGTGTTATGAACATTAATACAATGAATCTGGCTAACATTAGTTACTATAACGACTGAGCCCAGGATATTTGTGGCAAGTGGTTATTAGATACGATGTTGTCCTCACTCTTACACAATACTGAGCTTACACAAGTTCTTGCCTAGCAACAGAATGTTAATGCTAAATGCTAAGGCTATTGATCGAACAAGAGTTAGGTCCCACTTAACAATAAGACTATCTCACAGAACGTTTATGAATGGTTTCCAATTAAGTCCATTATAGTGGATTATAAACATGCTAGAATCATTAATAACACACACACAAGTATGTTTATTTAGCCATAAGACACCTGAAGGGTCCTGGCTTCTAAGTGGAGTGGGCTAGGCCTCTCTGGACCACTCTTGCAGCAATACCCCTGATGCCCTCCACGCCAACAACACTCCTACATAAATAGGTAATGATATAATAATGAGAGATATTGACTAGACTTAAGCTGTACTCACTTGCCGAGGTCCTCCCGTAAGGGGTTTCTGTTAAAGTGGCCAGTGAGCGTTCGGTTCTGCTCTATTTCAGCAGTAATCAAACAATATGTCTTCTTATTTGATGCATGAGCGGCTGCAGCTTCCCGACATTAGAGCTCGTGTTTTCGTGTCCTCTGTAGTAAACAAGGACTCTGGCGTCGAGAACCGATAGGCAGTGTAGGTTTCGATTACAACATCGCAACCGGTGTAACTTCATAGCGCCGCAGCTCGGCTAATATTGACGAAGGCTGTAGACGAGGCGAGGGCTTGGAGGAAGAGACAAACGGACCGAGAGACGAGAAGAGAGAAAGGCTAGGTGACCTTTCCAGGTCAGCTGGAGCTTCCTCGTAGCTGAGTTCACACGGCGAACGATGACCCGAGTCTCCGTCCCAGCTTGAGCAGTGAATGCCAAGCAGGGCTGGCCAGACGGCGGCCCCTTGGCCAGGTCCGGGGCTGTGTCAGTGAGGCAGCAGGGTCCTTGGCAGGCGACCAGGGGCAGTGCCCTAGGAAGCACATCCTGTAATCTCTCAGAGGGTGAGTGGCTTGGAGACGACTCGTGGAGTGACCAGCCCGACTGGAGAGCAAACAAGCAAACAAGTTGTTGCCAAGCGCCTGGTCTCGGAACTGCTTTCAACTCCGCGCGTCTACTCGGTCAATTGATGCCGGAGCTTTGAACTGGTCACATCGCCGAGCTGATGCTGTTATACTACCATTTGCTGTAAAGTATCCAAACACACTGTCCAGTGTATCAGCTCCACTGACCATACAGGAGCTCCACTTATAGACTGTAGACTGTTATTACTCTGTTCTTTAATGATCAGGACCCTCAAAGGACCACCACAGAGCAGATACTATTAGGGAGGTGGGTCATTCTTAGCACTGCAGTGACACTGACATGCTGCTGGAGTGTTAAAACACTGTGTCCACTCACTGTCCACTCTATTAGACACTCCTACTACTTGCTGGTCCACCTTGTAGGCAGTAGCTCATCTGCTGCTGCACAGTTCCTCTAATCTTTCATCAGTGGACACAGGACGCCGCCCACAGGACATTGCTGTCTGGATAGTTTTGGTTGGTGGACGATTCTCAGTCCAGCAGCAGCACCTGACCCAACCCCCTAAAAACACCTGCTCTGCGGTGGTCCTGTGAGGGTCCTGATCATTAAAGAACAGAGTAATAAAGTATACAGAGAATCAGATGAACTACAGTCTGGAAGTGGAGCTCCTGTATGGTCAGTTGAGCTGATACGATGGACAGTGATTGTAGATAGAAGCTACTAATACGGTGGTCATTGATCGTATTTGAGTGTTTTATATTTAAGTGATATCTATTCGGTGGTCTGTTGCTACAGTCATGACAAATGAAAGCTGAAAGTGACGCGGCTGACGCTTCCACACTAGAACACTAAACCATATATACAATTTAATGCAGATAGCATTACAAGTGCTCTCATTAGTGCAGTAGGTGAAGTCTGTGGTTTGCGGTGCAGCATTAGATCAGCCAGCGAGACGCTGTACGACTGCCGTTATGACTCGGCAGGCTGAGCCGGAGCTTCCAGACAGTAAAAACAGCTTCTATGTGGGTTTTTTTCATGTATCTTTTATCAATAAACCAGCTTTTCCACCTCATTTAGGCATAAAAGTTCAAGTAAAGCGAGTCTACCAACAGTTTTAAAAACCTAAGCTCGCTACGGAAACTCCTGAACGCTACCGTGTGACGTCACTGGTGAACAACAGTGAACAGCGGCGGTACACCAGCACTATGACTGACTGGGACTGAGAATGTTCCAGAACTGCTTCTTCAGATTCTGATGATGTTTCTGAATTTGAATCTGAAAGAGCTGCGAAATAGACCACCATATCACTTAGTCCTGATACTTTTAGTCAAACCACACCCACAACAGCAGCTCATCCTGAGTGTAAACAGTATCTAGCTAAATAACCAACAGTACTCATGACAACAGCCTAGCAACCAGCTACACTCAGATATAGAGGTACAGTAGTTGTAGTAGATATGATGAAAGTGGAACTCACTCTCATACGACTCTATACATCTTCATAACTCAACTACGTTAGCTTAGCATAACTTAAACCACAGAACTTAGCAAGTGAAGCTAACGTTAGCTAACATCAGCTAAAGCAGGCTCAGTAACTGAGCTTACCTGGTTTACCTCCACGTACACGGAGGCTCTTGAACTCCTCTCGCTGGTTTCCTTACACGCTCATATTGTTGAACAGTGTCAGACTTAAGATCCAGTCGTCGTGGAAACCTACGTCTCATAGTGATAATCTTTAAATGATCTACAGATGATGGAGTGAGAGGACGCTCCTTTCCAGTGTGCTGTTTGAAGTTGACAGGTTTAGACCACTTTCTGGATATTTGGGGGTCTTTGGGTCGTTTGTGTACGGGGGTCCACTGTACATCCAATTATTGCAGCCAGAAACAACAACACCTGTCATTGTGTATTACTGTAAGTGCATCTTCTAGGGTTGTTGTCCACCATCTACGTTGCATGCATCAAGTCTACGACAGTTTCCGAACAGTGGGCGGAGCTAAACAGTCTTTTAAGCCGTATTTCTTGATTTTTAATAATCACAATTTAGGATATTTATGTTTATGTGTTTGACATTTTCATATTAGCTGGTGCCTAGCGTTCAAAGATCTCAAATAACACCTAATGTTAGCAACTTATACTTACTTATACTACTTATAGTGGATATATACATAAAAACCTCACAACTTTCAACTTAATTTTTATTAAAAATTTAGGAAATTTTAAGTATCATTGACTTTTTTCTGCCTGCTTCATTAAAAGGGACGTATTAATAAAATGTACAATGTTCATCATTTTATTTTTGGCTCCTAGAGCAGATTTACATACTTTAATTTTCCCCAAACAATCTTCCCCTCCATCTGAAATACTCTGTTAGGAGTTTCTATGTCTTTAAGCTCCGCCTCCTGATGAGCCCAGCTTGCCCACTCTGTTCTGATTGGTCAACCAGCAGAGCGGCATCCTGCCACAAGCTTCGTCCCTAACACTGTACTGTGGCTATTCTTACAATAGTGTTAGTTCTGTTGTATGAGTTTGAGCCCGAGTCTGAAACCTGAAAGTCTGGCAAAGCAAGCTGGTAGATCTACCTTCAAAGACTAGACTGGAGCAGGTCGGTGTTTACTGGTTTAGCTTTCTGTGCGTTGGCTGTGCAAAGCTTGCTGGTGGGCAGGCAGTAAAGGTTGTGTTACAAGATGATGTCACCTTGTAACAGAGAAAAGGGCTGGAATTTCAAGGCAGCTGAGAAAAGTGATTTCTGTGGTAGAGAGGTTCTCCCTCTGGCTGGTCAGTTTTTGTGTTGATGCAACATTCATAATTTGATATATTGGACTCAGTGATGCTGGGTTTCTAAATGTTGTGGCCAATTTATTAGAAACCTCCAGTTTCACCTCACTGTAGCACATCTATTGACATCATGTTAGCCATCATCTTCAAATACACTGGCCAGAAATATGCAGACACCTGTTGGACGTCCTATTCCCAAACCATGGGCACTAATATGGAGTCCCCCACCCGGCTGCAACAGCCTTCAGTCTTCTGGGAAAGCCATCCACCAGATGATGGAGTGCATATGTGGGAATTCGTGCCCATTTAGTGGAGTTATGTTCAAGGGTCAGTGCAAGCCACTGGAGTTACTCCAAACCAAACTATGGCTTGGTTTTATATACTGGTTAGAATTGGGGTTTGGCTGAAACACTCAATAATTACACATTTGAGGTGGGGACGTTTGTGGCCCAAGCCCAGTATGTAATTGAAACTGTGGAAGACAAAGTGTGATGTCCTGATGTCCTGAGTTAGAATGTCCATTAGCCACTGGTCTCACGGAATGACCTGTTTGCACAGTTGCTTGAGTAATCAGGCGGCTAAGACCAGCAGCAAGCAGCCTGCCACCTGCACCCTACCTGATAACCACTCGCTTTGATCCTGGCCATTTACAGAAAGGCTGCTACAACACACACACACCAAAGGAAGAACACATTAAAGGCATCTGACTGGGTGAGATCAGACAAAACCAGCCCATGCTGCAGCTAATTTAGCTCCTTAATTAGTTTGTTTACACAGAGTACATTTCGTGGCTTCATTCGTCCTCTGTAGTTGGGTTTGATTTCCCGGCTGAAACAGAGCAGAGCAGAAAACTATTAGAACACGCTGGATGGGTTCAGTAAGATCTGATCTCAAAGTCTGATCAAAACTCACTTATCAGGGTTTTTTTTCCAATTTCCTACATTTGAATTTTTTAGAATCTAGAATTTGCAAATTTGGGGCCAAAATTACAAAAAAATCATTCATTTGCATAGCTGTCTTGATTGGTTGAACTGTTTTGCTTTTCCATCCATCCATCCATCCATCCATTATCTTCTGCCTTATTCCACTAGTTGGGTCACGGGGGGTCTGGAGCCAATCCCAGCATCATCTTACTGTGAGAAGACAGTGCTGACCACTACACCACCGTACTAACCACTACACCACCGTACTAACCACTACACCACCATACTAACCACTACACCACCATACTAACCACTACACCACCATACTAACCACTACACCACCGTACTAACCACTACATCACCATACTAACCACTACACCACTGTACTAACCACTACACCACCATACTAACCACTACACCACCATACTAACCACTACACCACCATACTAACCACTACACCACCATACTAACCACTACACCACCGTACTAACCACTACACCACCGTACTAACCACTACACCACCATACTAACCACTACACCACCGTACTAACCACTACACCACCATACTAACCACTACACCACCATACTAACCACTACACCACCGTACTAACCACTACACCACCATACTAACCACTACACCACCGTACTAACCACTATACCACCATACTAACCAATAAACCACCATACTAACCACTACACCACCATACTAACCACTACACCACCATACTAACTACTACACCACCATACTAACCACTACACCACCGTACTGACCACTACACCACCGTACTAACCACTACACCACCATACTTACCACTACACCATCATACTAACCACTACACCACGATACTAACCACTACACCACCGTACTAACCACTACACCACCGTACTAACCACTACACCACCATACTAACCACTACACCACCGTACTAACCACTACACCACTATACTAACCACTACACCACCGTACTAACCACTACACCACCATACTAACCACTACACCACCATACTGACCACTACACCACCGTACTAACCACTACACCACCATACTAACCACTACACCACCATACTGACCACTACACCATTGTACTAACCACTACACCACCATACTAACCACTACACCACCATACTAACCACTACACCACCATACTGACCACTACACCACCATACTAACCACTACACCACCATACTGACCACTACACCATCGTACTAACCACTACACCACCATACTAACCACTACACCACCATACTAACCACTACACCACCATACTGACCACTACACCATCGTACTAACCACTACACCACCATACTAACCACTACACCATCGTGCTAACCACTACACCACCATACTAACCACTACACCACCATACTGACCACTACACCACCGTACTGACCACTACACCACCGTACTAACCACTACACCACCATACTGACAACTACACCACCGTACTGACCACTACACCACAGTACTAACCACTACACCACCATACTAACCACTACACCATCGTGCTAACCACTACACCACCATACTAACCACTACACCACCATACTAACCACTACACCACCATAATAACCACTACACCACCATACTGACCACTACACCATCGTACTAACCACTACACCACCATACTAACCACTACACCATCGTGCTAACCACTACACCACCATACTAACCACTACACCACCATACTGACCACTACACCACCATACTAACCACTACACCACCATAATAACCACTACACCACCATACTGACCACTACACCATCGTACTAACCACTACACCACCATACTAACCACTACACCATCGTGCTAACCACTACACCACCGTACTAACCACTACACCACCATACTAACCACTACACCACCATACTAACCACTACACCACCGTACTAACCACTACACCACCATACTAACCACTACACCACCGTACTAACCACTACACGTGGCATGAACATGCTCCTGAATGACGTTCCTTGAAACATGGGCCTCAAAGAAATGACCGTCTCGTCCAGTCCGATAACAGGCCCGTAACCCGGCTTCGCTTCAATTAGGAGACGTGATCGGCGAGTCGCGCTCGCTCGAAATACCTTTTAATCTCAATCTGTCACAGTTAAACGTCCCTCCGCGAGTCAGCCAATCAATTTGAAGTAATTACAAATTCCGTTTGATTTCATTCGAGTCTGATAAGCCGAGACCGTCTGCGTGCATCTCTCCGGCTCGCCCGCTCGCTCGCGCGCTCTCTCTTTTTTCCGTGAGTGATGTTTTTAATTGCATGCAGCCCTTGTCTGCTTCTAATTTCAGATCTTGTTAATGTCATTAATAATGTACGGATATTCTAATTAAAATCTGCCTCGACCATTTTACAGTGTAAACACAATTGATCTTCTGTTAATTAAGTTTTAAACATCATTGATGGAATGCAAAATCAGCGGAGAATATGGAACTCCCCGCCGACGCCTCCCGCAGCAGCTCGATACACGGAATGTTACACTAATTAAAACGCTTCCCTCGCTCTTCGCTTTTGTCGCCACTTCCGAGCTGTTTGCTCAGCCGCTGGCGTTCCGGGTTTCGAAACGTTGCGGCTTCTGAGGGTGCCGCTTTATTAGAAACACCTAGTTCCTCTGACATCATGGTAGCCATCGTCTTCAAATACAACACCGTGTCCAAAAATATGCAGACACCTTGATACGCTTGGTGGACATCCTATTCCCAAACCATTGCCACTAGTATGGAGTCCCTAACCACTTGGCAGCTGTAACAGGCCTCAGTATTCTGGGAATGCTTTCCACTATTCAGTTGATAGAGCATTTTTGAGGTTAGTCGTTGAAGATGGTTACCAGTTGAAGTTCCAGATCAGTGAGGTTGTGGTTCTTCTACACCAAACTATGTGCCTATTTCATACACATGTTGGCAATGGGTTTGGCTGAAACACTCAATAATTATGAGCGATGTCCACATACTTTTGGATGATAAGATCGTTCCTACCTTGTCACAGCTACATGAGCTTGTTATGCATCCTAATCCCACCAAACTGTGGGCACTATTATGGAGTCCCCAACTACTTGGCAGCTATAACAGTCTCTGGTCTTGTGGGAAAGCTTTCCACCAGATGTTGGAGTGCACATGTGGAAATATGTGTCCATTCTGTCAAAAGAGCATTTGTGAGGTCAGGCAGTGATGTTGGCTAGCAGTTAAAGTTCCAGATCCTAGGTCTTCAGTGAGGTTGAGGGTTCAGTGCAAGCCACTGGAGCTCCTCTGCTTTGGACTATGTGCTTGATTCTACACCTGTTACCAATGGGTATGGCTGAAATGCTGATAAAATTACAAAGTATGTCCACATACTTTCGGCCATATAGCCATTTAAAGATAACAAGATCATTCCTGCCTTGTCTCACCTATATCAGCTTGTTGGACATCCCATTCCCACCAAACCATGGGCACTATTATGGGGTCTCCCTTCTAATGAGTCCGTTTAGTCTATAGAGCATTTGTGAGGTCAACCGCTGATGTTGGCTGCCAATTGAAGTTCTAGTCCATACTGCACATCTGTATTTACTGTTGACTTTGACTTTTAGCCCCGCCTCCTAAGGAGCCCAGTGTGCCTTCATTGGTCAGGACATCCACTCTTTTCCAAATACTGTAAAGGGGATGCCAACTTTTATAGAACTGCCCCCATCTGTTATTTAGGATGAATCTTATTTTCATCCAGGTGTATAAGTTTTATATATTTTTTAACCATACTTTATCAAATGGGACCTCTATACCTTTCCAGACCCTTAATATAATTTTCTTCACTACAATAATGTCAAACGTTGATTGACCAGAGTGCTGCACAAATGAAGAAAACTTTAAAAAATAACAGCAACCAAATAAACTACTAATTACATAAAAACTATGGACTAATAATGAACTTTAAGCCTAGATTTAAATTGTGACAGAGTAGGTGCCAGTCAAATCTGCAATGGTAGCTCGTTCCAAAGTTTTGGGGTGGCTACTGCAAATGCTTGGTCCTCCATGATTTTGGGACATCCAACCGAAGCTGATCCACAGATCTAAGGGACCTTGCTGGAACATAGGGCACGAGCGGTTTGGTTAGATAACTGGGAGCCAAACCATTAATAGACTTCTAAAAGCCACTGGGAGCCAATGAAGTGAAGCAACACCAACATATAGCCAGTTACAATAATCAAATAATAATTCTCTACAATAATGGTATAGGATACTAGCCGCTGTGAGGGTTTTGTAAGTGCCAACATCTTCTCAGACATCTCTAGAACTATCAATAATGGATCAGGTTGTAATACCTTGTCCACAACTATTCACCGTATTTGGCCACACCCACTTTCAAGCGTGTGTTTCTTCCACCTTTGTGTTAGAACTTCCGCTCAGCTAACCAAAATGAATACAGTTACATGGGAGGAGACCAGAGAGACAGTAAGAAGTTCTAATGGGACAACACTGTCTCCTCCGAGGTTAATACCACAGTGGGTAGGTGATATGAGAAGGTGGTCTGAGGTCAATTACACAGTGGGTGGGTGATATGAGAAGGTGGTCTGAGGTTAATACCACAGTGGGTGGGTGATATGAGAAGGTGGTCTGAGGTTAATACCACAGTGGGTGGGTGATATGAGAAGGTGGTCTGAGGTTAATAACACAGTGTGTGGGTGATATGAGAAGGTGGTCTGAGGTTAATAACACAGTGGGTGGGTGATATGAGAAGGTGGTCTGAGGTTAATAACACAGTGGGTGGAGGATATAAGAAGGTGGTCTGAGGTTACTTATGGAGACATGTTTAATTACTCTGTACTCTCGGAAGGTGTAGACGGTTCAGTAATGAAAAACTATAAAAGTACTGAAGCGTATCAGTACCTGCACAGTGGGAAGGTGGGCGTGTCCTCCTACACACAGACGGTGAGTTTATATTTCTGAAAGCCGGTTAAACCCAAGTCCAGCCAGCTGCCCGAGCCACTCTGCGTGGGTGTTAGTTACAGTCCAGATAGCCTAGCGCGGTGGACACTGATCAGAAAACAGTTACTGAACTGATAGACTCACCAGCACCCGACACGTCTGCTTCCTCTGAGCTTCATAAGCGAGACATTTCTCTGGATAAGGAGGCTCTGGAGCTGGTTCTCCTCCACAGAATGGTAAGAGCAGACATACGGAGGTTTGTTTGGGTGGAGGTTTTAAATTTAGAGCTTCAGTCATAGACGCAGGTGGTCTTCTTTGGAAGGCGGCCCCCCAACACTCTGATCTTTATGTGCTGTGTTCATAACTTTGCTGTTCAAGCCCAGTTTTCCTCTTCTTCCAATTACTGACTCCCTCTAACTGAACATGTTATGCTAGTCACTTTATATGTTTGCTTGTAATCAGTATCAGCGTATCTGCGGGCACACCGGAAGTTCTAATACAAAGTAAACAAAGATGGCCCCCCAGTGTTGTCATGGAAAATAGCATGAATATATAGTGTTTGGAAAATTTTAACCCCAAAATTTGTTAATTTGGTACGGAGTACGGACATTAGATACCTCTGGGAAGATGATATATAACTTTGATTATGCGTAGTGAAATCGATGCAGAACCTTAAATTGTATTTAGAGAAGGCCTTGTATCTGCTGAGGCTGTATGAATGCCTTCTAAATCTCCCAGAGAGAGTTTTGGTTATACAGCCCCATTTCTTGCTCCCACTGTTCTTTAAAAGTGTCAGCGGATGGCGTATTATAATCCATGAATCCATTAAAAATTAAAAAACCTGGAAATGGTTTGTTTTGTCTTGCCACTCAGTTTAAAATATGGATCAAAAACGCTGCGTTTGTGTAAGACCCCTACTATATCAGTGTCCACCACCCAGTGTTGGGTCAACAGCAGTCCCTTGGTGGGAAACTCACCATATTGAGACCTATTGGGCCTCCAGTGAGTGGAAGCCCAAGGTATCTTTTTCTAGTAAGGCATATGGTGAGCGTACATCTGCTTAGTATTCTGAGCGCATTAGCTTGAGAGATGGAAAAAAAGAAAAATCTCTTGACCAAAGGAAAGCTGTATTGATCCCACGTCTGCCTGGTGGGCAGTCATTGCCATGGCTGATGTAGTCCTCAGCGCGTCTCTCAGGACCGTAGTCGCCGCTACACATGCTTAATTGGTTCCCCCAGCAATGTGGCAGGTCAGAGATAATCGACCGGCCCCCGACAACCCCGGCGACCACGTTCTCCCACAAGGGTCTACTTTATTACATCGACTCATCCGGCTCACATTGACTTTCTGATGAGCGATACGGCTGTTTAATTATTACAGTACCAGACGCTTCTGTTGCTCCTTTGGCCAGCAGGGATGTTCTACAGGACAGGCTGCGTCTCATGTCTTCTGAACAAAGAACTATGAGGAGAACCAAATGGCCGAGTCTCCACGTGTGTGATCATCTCCAACTGAAACTGTGAGGACTGTTAAGAGCAGGGTCACCAGTTCAGCACACTTTCAGAAAAATAGTACTGTGTAATTCATTCTCTGGCCTCTTTATTGGAAACCCCAACTTATACTTTCACTCACTGGCCCCTTTATTAGAAAAAACACTTTGTACTTCCACTCACTGGCCACATTATTGGAAACACCCACCTTGTACTTCCACTAACTGGCCACTTTATTAGAAACAACACCTTGTACTTCCACTCACTGGCCACTTTAGAGGAAACACAACCTTGGCACCGTCCTACTGCCCTTCACCAAAGTGTTTCAACAAAATTGCAAGCATGTAATCACCTTTCACTGGAACTATGAGACACAAACCCTGATAAACCCCTCAGATAATTATCCCCCCTCCACCAAACTTTACTGTTGGTGCATCTCCAGAATTCCCCCTCCAAACCTAGATCCATCCATCAGACTGCCAGATTGTGAAAGGTGATCACATTGCTCTGGTGACGGCACACTACACCCCTCCTGCCCACGCTTGGCACTGCATATAGTGATCTCAACGATTGAGAAAGGTGTCCACATACTTTTGTCCATGATCAGTCTTGCTCTAGAGTGAGTGCAGATTCTAATAACATATGGATAGATGGTCACCAGCAAGAGGGCACCACATGGTACCTCTTGAAATAGGTCAGTAAACGTATGATTGCTTTGCAACTGTGGTCTGTCAAGCCGGGTGGTGGTCAGCACGAACCAAAACATTAAACAAGCCAAGACCCCTTACACGTCATTCTCTAATGCTTGGAGAAATGCATGAAAAAGCCTGTCATAGGTCCATTATGGCCCGGCGAGGTGCCGTCCTAGTTGTAATCACCCTTCACTGGAACTAAGAGGCCCAAACCCTGATAAACCCCTTGGATAATTATCCCCCCTCCACCAAACTTTACTGTTGGTGCATCTCCAGAATTCCCCCTCCAAACCTAGATCCATCCATCAGACTGCCAGATTGTGAAGGGTGATCACATTGCTCCGGAGTCACGTGACGGCACTTTACACCCCTCCCGCCGACGCTTGGCACTGCGCATAGTGATCTCAATGATTGAGAAGTGTGTCCACATACTCTTGTCCATGCTCCGTCTTGCTCTAGAGTGAGTGCAGATTAATAGAATGACATATGGATAGATGGTCACCAGCCAGAGGGCACCACATGGCATGGTACTTCTTGAAATAGGTGATGAACTGTGCTCTGCGCTGCACCACCAAGCCGGGTGGAACGTCAGCGCGAACCAAAACATTAAACAAGCCAAGACCCATTACACGTCATTCTCTCATGCCTGGAGAAATGCCTGAAAAAGCCTGTCATAGGTCCATTATGGCCCGGCGAGGCGCCGTCCTAGTTGTAATCACCCTTCACTGGAACTAAGAGGCCCAAACCCTGATAAACCCCTTGGATAATTATCCCCCCTCCACCAAACTTTACTGTTGGTGCATCTCCAGAATTCCCCCTCCAAACCTAGATCCATCCATCAGACTGCCAGATTGTGAAGGGTGATCACATTGCTCTGGAGTCAGGTGACGGCACTTTACACCCCTCCCGCCGACGCTTGGCACTGCGCATAGTGATCTCAATGATTGAAAAGTGTGTCCACATACTCTTGTCCATGCTCCGTCTTGCTCTAGAGTGAGTGCAGATTAATAGAATGACATATGGATAGATGGTCACCAGCCAGAGGGCACCACATGGCATGGTACTTCTTGAAATTTGTGATGAACTGTGCTCTGCACTGCACCACCAAGCCGGGTGGAGCGTCAGCGTGAACCAAAACATTAAACAAGCTAAGACCCATTACACGTCATTCTCTAATGCCTGGAGAAATGCATGAAAAAGCCTGTCATAGGTCCATTATGGCCCGGCGAGGCACCGTCCTACTGCCCTTCACCAAAGTGTTTCAACAAAATTGCAAGCATGTAATCACCTTTCACTGGAACTAAGAGACCCAAACCCTGATAAACCCCTCAGATAATTATCCCCACTCCACCAAACCTTACTGTTGGTGCATCTCCAGAATTCCCCCTCCAAACCTAGATCCATCCATCAGACTGTCAGATGCCATGGTACTTCTTGAAATAGGTGATGAATTGTGCTCTGTCAAGCCGGGTGGAACGTCAGCGCGAACCAAAACATTAAACAAGCCAAGACCCATTACACGTCATTCTCTAATGCCTGGAGAAATGCATGAAAAAGCCTGTCATAGGTCCATTATGGCCCGGCGAGGCGCCGTCCTACTGCTCCAGTGTTTCATTACCAGCTGCGGTTAATACAATTATGAAAATAGAAAGGGGTGTTAAAGGGATTTCACATTCTCCTTCTCGTCTATTTAAAGGATTCCCTCTACCTGATAAGGCTAATAGAACCTTCCTGGCTGCAGCAAACAGCATTGCAACAGTCGACCTGCATTAGCCGGCGAGGCAAACAGAAATAAAACACGCTGACGCTAATGAGCCTCGGAAAGAAAGACAATCAGAAGAGATCCCAGACAGCGCCGTCCTCCCACTCTTAGTGGGCCTAGTGTAATCCAATGTGCCTCTCTCCAGGGGCGGGTGGGCACGCGAACGACCTTCCAATTTTTTGCAAGGGCTTTCAGACATGAAACCCGAACCCCCCCCCGGTTTGTGACGTGCTCCGATATCGTTTCTGGGAGTATCCAGTAATTAACCCCATCCCCACCCCCCAACCATCCCACCATTGATTCCAGGGGCTTTCCGGCTGTAACCGAACCAGCGAGCAGCGTTTTTTTTTTAATTCCTCCGGGCGCTCCATCATCTTGTAGCCGGACCATTTAGAAATCAATCCAGAGTCTGGCGATTGCTAATTCGCGCTATCGGAAGGCTGCCGATTTTATCAGCCGCGTGGAGAACACGGCCGAGCTTCCAGCAGGGCAGGAGGCAGTGGGCAGTAAATCAAGATAACCAGCCTTCCGTGGAAGTACAGTACCGTGCACAAGGCTTAGGCCTGAGAACACTGTGGTTGAGGCCTAGCAAAGCATTTACCTTCTTGGAGGAACGTTAAATATTAGAATTGAGAGAAATCATTCTCAGCACATCTACTTAACCATGGTCACTGTAGTTGTTACCCCCTCATTGTAGCCCCTCTCTGCAGAGAGTTGATCACTGACCTCTGTCTCCTGCCATTAAGATGATGCCAATCACCCCCATCTACTGTTTATCTCCATTGATTCTCATCTTCATCCCCTTTACCCCCTTCTTCACCTCCTCCTCTTACTCCACAATCACTCCCTTCCCTCTACCCTCTACTGACCTCTACTTAAACCATGTCAAACTAGACTAGACTAGAGACTGGACTTCACAGAAACTGGACCAGAAACAGACAGATGATCTAAGCTGTGCCCGTGTATGATTCTGCATGCAAATGATTAAGATTGCTACAGACAGCTTCTAGACTGCTTCAGACTGCTTCTACACTGCTTCTACACTGCTTCAGACTGCTTCTAGACTGCTTCAGACTGTTTGTAGACTGCTTGTACACTGCTTCAGACTGCTTCTAGACTGCTTCAGACTGCTTGTACACTGCCTCAGACTGCTTCTAGACTACTTTAGACTGTTTGTAGACTGCTTCTACACTGCTTCAGACTGCTTCTAGACTGCTTCAGACTGTTTGTAGACTGCTTGTACACTGCTTCAGACTGCTTCTAGACTGCTTCAGACTACTTGTACACTGCCTCAGACTGCTTCTAGACTGCTTTAGACTGTTTGTAGACTGCTTCTACACTGCTTCAGACTGCTTCAGACTGTTTGTAGACTGCTTCTAGACTGCTTTAGACTGTTTGTAGACTGCTTCTACACTGCTTCAGACTGCTTCTAGACTGCTTTAGACTGTTTGTAGACTGCTTGTACACTGCTTCGGACTGCTTCTAGACTGCTTCAGACTGCTTGTACACTGCTTCAGACTGCTTCTAGACTGCTTCAGACTGTTTGTAGACTGCTTCAGACTGTGTGTAGACTGATTCTACACTGCCTCAGACTGCTTCTAGACTGCTTCAGACTGTTTGTAGACGGCTTCTACATTGCTTCAGACAGCTTCTAGACTGCTTCAGACTGTTTGTAGACTGCTTCTACACTGCCTCAGACTGCTTCTAGATTGCTTTAGACTGTTTGTAGACTGCTTCTAGACTGCTTCAGACTGTTTGTAGACTGCTTCACAATGCTTCAGACTGCTTCTAGACTGCTTTAGACTGTTTGTAGACTGATTCTACACTGCTTCAGACTGCTACTGGACTGCTTCAGACTGTTTATAGACTGCTTCTACACTGCCTCAGACTGCTTCTAGACTGCTTCAGACTGTAGACTGCTTCAAACTGTTTGTAGACTGATTCTACACTGCTTCAGACCACTTCTAGACTGCTTCAAACTGTTTGTAGACTCATTCTACACTGCTTTAGACTGCTTCTAAACTGCTTCAGACTGTTTGTAGACTGATTCTATACTGCTTCAGACTGTTTGTAGACTGATTCTCACTGCTTCAGACTGCTACAAGACTGCTTTTAGGCTGCTTCAGACTGTTTGTAGACTGATTCTCACTGCTTCAGACTGCTACTAGACTGCTTTTAGGCTGCTTCAGACTGTTTGTAGACTGATTCTACACTGCTTCAGACTGCTACTACCCTGCTTCAGACTGCTTGTAGACTGCTTCTCTCTGCTTCAGACTGCTTCCAGACTGATTCTAGACAGCTTACATACTGCCTCTAGACTGCTGTAGACTGCTTCAGACAGCTTCCAGACTGCCTCTAGACTGCTGCTGACTGTTTCAGGCTGTTTCCAGACTGCTCCTAGACTGCTTCAGACTGCTTGTAAACTGCTTCAGACTAGACTAGATTAGAGACTGGACTTCACAGGACTGGACCAGCAACAGACAGATGAGCTAAGCTGTGCCCATGTGTGATTCTGCATGTATGTGATTAAGACTTCTTCAAACAACTTCTAGACTGCTTCAGACTCCCCCAATCTCCTGACTCCTGCTTCTGGACTGCTTCTAGACTGTTTCAGACTCCCCAGTCTCCTGACTCCTGCTTCTGGACTGCTTCTAGACTGCTTCTCGATTACAGGCGTCATTGGGTAAAGGCAGTCGCCGATCCATCACATGGCCAACACTCACTCACAGCTATGGGCAGTTTAGAGTGAGGATCCTAACATACATGTGTTTGGACTGTGGGAAGAAACCGGAGTACCCGGAGGAACCCGGAGAGAACGGGGAGAACATACACACTCCACACAGAACCACCTGGACCGGGAATCCAACCCAGATCATCTTACTGTGAGACCTTCAAATTGTCTAAAAAAAATTAAAAATGGTCAAAAATGAAGATGCCTGTTTGTCTGTGGACAGCAACGATATGCTTAGAACTTCTGGAACTTACAGCCGTTTGGGGAGGAACTCGTTCCTGTTCCAGCTTGTGGAAAACCAGTCCCTGTGTGCAAAACCAGCTCGTAACTTGAGACTGCTTTGATGAGTGTGGTGTGGAAGAACTCCAGAGCCCCTTTATGTTGATGATGGGAAAATAATCATAAGTCTAAACAAAATAGGTTTTCTTTGGAGACGTTTTAAGCCAAGTTCATGGCATTGCTTCAGACATCTGGTTCCTATCACCACAGGGGTCAACGACTGTACATGTGTACATCAGTTTGAAATCCCCCCCTGACCCGCAGGGATAAGCGGCTTAGAAGGTGATTGACTGAATTAATGTACTCTGAAATAGTAGATATAATACAAGCTGTTTACAGAATGCTGTATAAACTGATGTGATAAGAGACGAATGGGGTTCTGGATATGAAGCTCAAAGCCAGGACTCAACAGAGAGCAGAGTCCTCTAGGTTGAGCGCCGGGTAACTGATACAGACGAGCAGGCCTAGTCCGGGAAGTTGATGAAGCAGTGGCTCCGTTTCAAAGGCAAGACCTGGGCAGCCTCGCAAAGCATGAAACGAAATATACTGACGAAGAGTCTTTTTACGGCGAGGGAGGGAGGGAGGTGGAAGAGGGGGAAAGACAGACGTCCTGTCCTCCTACGCTGGCTCCAAGCATCCTCCATACAGGGACAGATCAGAGATAAAGCAGCACCGCAACATTAAAACTTCTGTAGCAAAATTTGATATTCACAGATTCTTCTCAGGTGCCCTGCATACATCACTACCTCAGAAACACCACCTTGTACTTCCACTCACTGGCCATTTTATTAGAAACACCTACCTTGTACTTCCACTCACTGGCCATTTTATTAGAAACACCTACCCTGTACTTCCACTGACTGGCCACTTTATTAGACACAACACCTTGCACTTCTACTGACTGGCCATTTTATTAGAAACACCCACCTTGTACTTCCACTCACCGGCCACTTTATTAGAAACAACTACCTTGTACTTCCACTCACTGGCCACTTTATTAGAAACACCACCTTGTTCTTCCACTCACTGGCCACTTTATTAGAAACAACACCTTGTTATTCCACTCTCTGGCCATTTTATTAGTAACAAAACCTTGTACTTCCACTTACTGGCCACTTTATTAGAAACACCCACCTTGTACTTCCACTAACTGGCCACTTTATTAGAAACACCACTTGTACTTCCATTCACCGGCCACTTTATTAGAAACAACTACCTTGTACTTCCGCTCACTGGCCACTTTATTTGAAACACCCACCTTGTACTTCCACTCACTGGCCACTTTTTTAGAAACAACACCTTGTTATTCCATTTCTGGCCACATTATTAGAAACACCACCTTTTACTTCCACTCACTGGCCACTTTATTAGAAACTCCTACCTTGTATTTCCACTGACTGGCCACTTTATTAGACACAACACCTTGCACTTCCACTGACTGGCCATTTTATTAGAAACACCCACCTTGTACTTCCACTCACTGGCCACTTTATTAGAAACAACACCTTGTTATTCCACTCTCTGGCCACATTATTAGAAACACCACCTTTTACTTCCACTCACTGGCCACTTTATTAGAAACACCTACCTTGTATTTCCACTAACAGGCCACTGTTTTGGAAACACCAACCATGTATTTACACTCACTGGCCACTTTTTTGGAAACACCAACTATGTATTTCCACTGACTGGCCACTTTATTAGAAACACCACCTTCTACTTCCACTCATTGGCCAATTTATCAGAAACACCACCTTGTACTTCCACTGACTGGACATTTTATTAGAAAAGCCTACCTTGTACTTCCACTCATTGGCCACTTTATTAGAAACAACACCTTGTACTTCCACTTACTGGCCACTTTATTAGAAACACCCACATTTCAAAGCTTTATGCTTCACTCCTCCTGTGATGGTTGTATCTTTACAGTAAATGGGAGACTCAGAGTCGGGGAGGACTGTAGGAAGAGCTGACGTTGCTGGAGGTCTCATGTCGTGAGAAGCTCCACACTGAGAGTGCTGACTTTCAGGTCATCTGCGTTACAGTCGGCACAAACCGCCGAGGCATAATGAGGATATTACTGCGAGTCCAGAGGCACTTTCCACACGAGGCCTGTTCGTTACTGTGTGCCTAATACAGCATGGCAGCTTTAAAGTCCCATTAATAATCAAATAATCTAATTAAACACACAACTATGCGGTGAATAGACGGATATAAATACTCAAAGCTTGACTGCTCTCCAAGCAGATGCCTCACTTAACCCTCCGCGATAATAGACTCGCGTTGCATCGAGTTATCCTATTAATTCCGAGGCACACTTTTTTTCTCTCTCTCTCCCCACAACATTCCTCTCTCTCTCTCTCTCTCTCTCTCTCTCTCTCCTCGACACTTCAAAGGCCGCGTCATTGCTGGGAGTTAGTTAGAAGACTGATCAGCGATAAACTTGAAAGCGTTCGGCGCGCGAGAAGAAGGCTGAAGTGTTTTACGCTACAATCCAACATGAAGCCACCCTCGGCCTCCCCCCTCCCACACCAGCGCTCCCTTCATCTCCCCATCTGCTGATACCGAGGCCTGAGAGGTCTTCAGTGTTATGGCTGCCGGGCAGAGAGAGAGAGAGAGAGAGAGAGAGAGAGAGCGCACAATGGCGACTCTCAGCCAGGACCCCCACGTTAACACAGTGAAAAGCATTGTGGGCAGGCCGGAGGAGACCGGACCCTGCTGATCAAAGCCGAAGATGAGCTAATTCGATGAGTTGCTAACATGCAAAACAACGAAAGGGCTGAATGGCTTCTCAGTGGGCCGGATATGGGACCACACATGAATCTAAACTGGACTCGCACGCTTTGGGCATGTGGTGACCACCAGTGTGGACTGGGTTTGGGGGCGAAGAGCCAAACTACCTGGAATACTATGTGATACTTACAACTTGTAAGATTTGGTGGTGTAGTGGTCAGTATGGTGGTGTAGTGGTTAGTATGGTGGTGTACTGGTCAGTATGGTGGTGTAGTGGTTAGTACGGTGGTGTAGTGGTTAGTATGGTGGTGTAGTGGTTAGTACGGTGGTGTAGTGGTTAGTATGGTGGTGTAGTGGTTAGTATGGTGGTGTAGTGGTTAGTATGGTGGTGTAGTGGTTAGTATGGTGGTGTAGAGGTTAGTACGGTGGTGTAGTGGTTAGTATGGTGGTGTAGTGGTTAGTACGGTGGTGTAGTGGTTAGTATGGTGGTGTAGTGGTTAGTAAGGTGGTGTAGTGGTTAGTATGGTGGTGTAGTGGTTAGTACGGTGGTGTAGTGGTTAGTATGGTGGTGTAGTGGTTAGTACGGTGGTGTAGTGGTTAGTATGGTGGTGTAGTGGTTAGTACGGTGGTGTAGTGGTTAGTATGGTGGTGTAGTGGTTAGTATGGTGGTGTAGTGGTTAGTATGGTGGTGTAGTGGTCAGTATGGTGGTGTAGTGGTTAGTATGGTGGTGTAGTGGTTAGTACGGTGGTGTAGTGGTTAGTACGGTGGTGTAGTGGTTAGTATGGTGGTGTAGTGGTTAGTAAGGTGGTGTAGTGGTTAGTACGGTGGTGTAGTGGTTAGTACGGTGGTGTAGTGGTTAGTTAGGTGGTGCAGTGGTTAGTACGGTGGTGTAGTGGTTAGTATGGTGGTGTAGTGGTTAGTATGGTGGTGTAGTGGTTAGTATGGTGGTGTAGTGGTTAGTACGGTGGTGTAGTGGTTAGTACAACTGGCGAATTCCCAAAAGGAAAGGACTAAGATTCCTCTTAGGTGGTCTACTAAGTAATAAAGACCCTTGTCATGAAGGTGTTGAAGACTGCAGTCTTCATTGAATGTAGCAGTTTGTGTTGAATTTGGAGAAACAACTTTGTTATGTTAACTACATGGTTTACATTATTATGACCAGAGTGACCGCCGCGTCCAGCACGGAGAGCAGCTAGACGGACTAGGAGACTCAGTAAGGTCCTGGTAGGTGGTCACAGGTATCTGGAGGTATCATGCTGACTGCAGTGCATCCCACAACTGCTGGAGGGAGCGTGGAGGAGCATCCATGGAACCAATGCTCAGTTGGGTTCAAGTCTGGGGAATTAGGGGTCCAGGGTAGTACTTAGAGGTCTTGGTCAGAACTTCCAATCAATGCTGGGACATTTCTAGTCGTGAGTTGTGTCGAATCATCTTGCTGGAAGATCTCATCCACCCCAGAGAAGACCATCAGCATGTATGGTGTACGTGATCTGCAAGGATGGATCCAGACCCAGATCGGTTGAGGCATTTGGTGAGAGTGAGGGGTGAAAATATAATAAATAAATTAATTAATTTATAAGTAGGTAAACAACTCCTGCCCCAAAATAACTCTCATTCTTCTGGAACTCTTGGCCAATTCCCTTTGATCGAGCACCCGTGTGTAGCATGCGGTCGGGGGGCGGCCGGCGGAATTCAGAGGCCCAAGCTGTGTCACCAATATGCCTGGGTGGTCGTAGTCCCGAGCGGTGGGACTCGTCCTGGAAATAAAAGTGGGTTCTCGTCGCCGTGGTCCCAACGTCCTGTTTTTCCGTGACGCCTCGATTGGACCAAGTTGACCCGTTTTTTATGTTCTAACAGGCGGCGGCTGCGGAGGGGAGCTCAGCGATGTGAGCCATTCTTCTCCCTGACTGGAGCTTTCTCCGCAGGGTCCGGAGGCATGCCGTGACGGATAGGCGGGAGGTGCTTTCCCACCGAGAGAGAACAGGCGACTGTTTCAAGGGCGTTGGGAAACCATGGGAAAACGCCACGGGCTGATTAGGGCTGTTAAATTGCGCTCAGAGGCAGCACGCCAAGACTCCTGCATCCGCCGCAGCGCTGACGAGGGAAAGTATGATAGCGATGCGGCTCCGCACAGCAGAGCAGCCACTTCCAGCCTGTGCTGCGTCGGAAGACGCTGGTGTTTGTTGACTGTGTGGTCACGTTATCAGATGGACGTGAGCTGATAAGCTCCACAACACTTGATACGGCTGCACCGCTTCTGAACACTCGCGGAGCTTCTCGAACAAGACGGGGGCCACCAAGTTACCCCGAGACCACTCTGGGCTGCTAATAGAGAGGAGACGAAGTCACGTAGGTACTTAACCCTTGGCCCTACTGGGTTCTATATCTTCTTTCTCTTTCTGTTTTGCCCTTTTCAGGGGTCTCCACAGCGAGTCATCCACCTCCTTCTACCTCTATCTTCTGCATCCTCTGTCCTCACAACAATCCATCCATATGTCTCCTCTTTGGCCTTCCTCTTTGTCTTCGTCCTGGCAGCTACTTTTCGAACATCCTTCTACCAATATATATATAACTGTCTCAGTCTGGCCTCTCGAGCTTTATCTCCTAGATGTTTAACCTGTGCTGTACCTCTGATCATCTCATTCCTAACCTCATTCCGAACCTCAACATCTTCAGCTCTGTCATGTCCAGTTCTTTCTCGTGTCTTTTTGTCTCACTACTGTCTCCAAACCATATAACGTAGCTGGTCTCGCCACTGTCTCCAAACCATACAACGTAGCTGGTCTCACCACTGTCTCCAAACCGTCTCAGTCTAGTCTCTATAACTTTATCTCCTAGATGTTTAACCTGTGCTGTACCTCTGATCATCTCATTCCTAACCTTATCCATCCTTGTCATTCCCAAGGACAACCTCAACAGCTTCAGCTCTGCCAACATAGCCACAACATAGCCGGTCTCACCACTGTCTCCAAACTATACAAC
Organism: Megaleporinus macrocephalus; assembly: GCA_021613375.1. Classification (NCBI taxonomy): domain Eukaryota; kingdom Metazoa; phylum Chordata; class Actinopteri; order Characiformes; family Anostomidae; genus Megaleporinus; species Megaleporinus macrocephalus. Next base: position 46,736,658 of record CM038708.1, read on the forward strand.
ATAGTTGCTCTCACCACTGTCTCCAAACCATATAACGTAGCTGGTCTCGCCACTGTCTCCAAACCATACAACATAGCTGGTCTCACCACTGTCTCCAAACCATACAACATAGCAGGTCTCACCACTGTCCCCAAACCATACACCATAGCAGGTCTCGCCACTGTCTCCAAACCATACAACATAGCTGGTCTCTCCACTGTCTCAAAACCATACAACATAGCTGGTCTCACCACTGTCTCCAAACCATACAACATAGTCGGTCTCACCACTGTCTCCAAACCATACAACATGGCTGGTCTCACCACTGTTTTTTCCAAAAACAAAAATTTTAATAAACACTTGGAACATTAAATAATGAAATAATCTGATTTCTATAGATTTACCAAAGAGATACTCAGCAGTACATACAATAACATACAGTTATTGTGAGACATTAAAGGAATGAAGCTCTACTAAAGTCTGAGTAGACTGATTAATCAATGTGATCAGTTCTCAGTGTTACTGATAAATCAAGGTGATCAGTTATTAATCCCAGTGTTACTGATTAACCAATATGATCAATTATTAATCTCAGTGTTACTGATAAATCATTGTGATCAGTTATTAATCTCAGTGTTACTGATAAATCAATATGATCAGATACTAATCTCAGTGTTACTGATAAACCAATATGATCAGATATTAATCCCAGTGTTACTGATAAATCAGTGTGATCAGTTATTAATCTCAGTGTTACTGATAAATCATTGTAATCAATTATTGATCCCAGTGTTACTGATAAATCAATGTAATCAGTTATTGATTTCAGTGTTACTGATAAATCAATGTAATCAGTTATTAATCTTAGTGTTGCTGATTAATCAATGTAATCAGTTATTGATCTCAGTGTTACTTTTTAATCAATATAATCAGTTATTGATTTCAGTGTTACTGATAAATCAATGTAATCAGTTATTGATCTCAGTGTTACTGATAAATCAATGTAATCAGTTATTGATCTCAGTGTTACTTATTAATCAATGTAATCAGTTATTGATTTCAGTCAGTTATTATGTGAAGGGTGGTGCTGCACCTCCAGCTGCCAGCAGGGGGACTGGTAAGCACAGGCGAAAAAACAGTGGAACTGGATTCAAAAACTCCATTTCCCAGATTCCCGAGCGGTGATCAGTGCCAACCAGCCTCACCTGTGCAGCACAATATAAAACCCAGCTTTGAGCTTTGCGCTCTGTCGCACCTTTGTAGTGATCGGTAACTGAGGGTACTACCTTACCCACCCTTAACAGAAAGGTGAGGTCACCTCATGGACCCAGCAGAGGCACACCACTAAAGGAAGTTCTTCAGCTACAAGGAGCAGCTGGTCAGACCAGGTTGAGGGATTGTTGGTGGTGAAGCAGTGCAGCGTCTGACCCAGGTCCTGGTTGACTCGCTCCTTCTGACCATTAGATTCCTGATGAAAGCCAGAGGCCAAGCTCACTGTGGCACCCGTCCATCTGCGAAAGCCCCCCCTCCCAAAACTTGCTTACGAACTGAGGACCTCAATGGGGTCACTGGGCACCTCCTGATGACATTCCATAACAGGAGGTCAAACTGTCTCCTTGGCGAAGGGTAGTTTAGGCAAACTTGCCCATCTTGGAGAACCGGTCAAGGACGGATTAAGCATTGTCTGGGCCCAACCTGCGCCCCGTGTGATCAAGGGCCCTCTAATGGTATGCCCTGCTCTTCTCTAGGGCCCCCTGTTAGGGGCTCTCATAACCAGGGCCCTCTAAAATAATGCCCCCCTCTTTCTTAGGACCCCTAATAGCCAGAGTCATAAGTCGTAGCAGTGCCACAACACCTCGTCCATTTTCAAAAGGGGCCCAAAAGCACGGCTAGGGCCCCCAAGAGGCCCTGGGGTCAAAGTCCCTAAAAAGTCAGAGGATCCTTAAAATGGGGAGCTCTTGGAATTATCTAAATTATGTTGTATCATAAATGTTCATAGGCATCGCAAAATGTTTTGGGCCAGGGCCGCCTGACTTCAAGGGCCCCTGGGTGCTGGCCTCACTGGACCGATCAGTAATCCAGCCATGGAAAGGGTCGACCTTGAAAGGGGGCAGGCCCTTCACCAACTAACTGTGGCCCACAATGGTAACCCACCTTAGTCCCTCAGTGGAAGCCTAACTGAGTCCCATAACTGTAACCAAGCTGGTAGCCTAACTGAGTCCCATGTCTGTAACCCAGCTGGACCCCCAGAGGTAGCCTAACTGGAGCCCACAATTGTAACCCAAATGGGACCCAAAATTAGGCCCAAAATTAGAACCCAGTTCATTTTTGTACATACTGTCTACATAGACAATTTTGGATGCAGCATCATAGGCAAGCATTTTTATTTAGCAAAGCCTGTCGCCTTGGAAATGGTCACCGCCCACCCGCTGACCGTTGTCTGACTTCAGCTCTGGACATTTACACATGGGTCGCTGAGAATTCCTGTTGCAAATTACTGCGCAGTCCCAGCGCTCCCTGTCTTCTTGTTCGAGAGCAGTCAACTAAGGGCCAGTAGATTAAAGTGGCAGCCCGTTTCCAGGCCTCGTTTTTTCCGGGGCAGAAGTCAGAACTTAATCTCTCCAGAGATCTTCGGATGCAAAGCGGCCTTTCTCGGCGGCCCCGTGATCCTCGGCGCTCCGGAGCATGCGGCTTGTGAAGTGCTTTGACGCTTGCAAAGAGCCTCTCAGATGATGGAATTCACACGGCTTCGTTTTCGGCCGGGCCCGCGAACAGCAGTTAAAAGCTGCACTCTCTGACCACAGCCTCCCAGGGCCGAGATACAATCTGCCACTGTTTACCACCCCCCCCTAATGAACTCCACGTCCTTGCTCTCCCTTCTTCTCCAGGCCTTTCCAGAACCTCCTCGCTCGGCTAGAAAGAACCCTTTGTGATAACAACCCAAGTGGCGATTTGGAAAGCACCATTTGGGCCCAACGTGATAAAGCTGTAGCTCGAAATGCATTCCTGGGCCGGCCCGATAGGAGCCCCCTGGCCCGGCCCGATAGGAGCCCTTGGCTCGGCTAGCATGTGTATATATATATATATATTCAAGAGCACATATAACATTTGCCCTTTTTCAGACTCAGAGCTCTGGTCGAACAAAGATAATCTTAGGTGCAAGGCTGCTCTTTCGGCGTCCTTCGAAAGCGTTCCCCCCTTCCAGGATCTATAAATGTCAAAGTGAGGGGTGTTCGTTTTACATTCAGCCGACACAGATCGGACTGTATGCTCTGCTTGTTAATGTGAGTCATATATCATACCCTTCCAGCCCAACTGCTGAGATTTTCCTACGGAGGTGTTGAGCTGGTTTGGGTGGGTGGTTGCTCTAAGATCTAAAGTAGGACATGATGTGTTGAGGATTCTTCCAAAACCAATATCATGGTTCTAATGCACTCAAGCAGCCAGAACATTAAAACCATCTCCTTGTATCTACTCTCACTGTCCAGTATATCAGCTCCACTGACCATATAGGAGCTACTCCTACAAACTGTAGTTCATCTAAATCTCTGTATACTTTGTAACCTCATTGTCCACTCCGTTAGACACTCCCACCTTGATGCTCCAGCGTGTATGTGTAAAGTCAGAGATGACGGCTCATCTGCTACTGCACAGTTTGCATTGGTCATTCTCTGGTCCTTCATTAGTGGACACAAGATACTGCCCACAGGATACTGTTGGCTGGTTGGTGGACTACTGTTAGGCCAGCAGGGACACTGGGGTGTATAAAAACTCTAGTAGCACTGCTGTGTCTGATCCATACAAACACACACAGTGTCTAATTAGAGGCTCTGTGTATTGGGTCATGGACAATGTCAAGTGTATGATTGAGCGGTCATCTTTTAGCATGTGGAAAAGAATCAATATTGGGTCACAAGTGCTTGCAAGATAAAGGGAAAGAAAGAAAAGGAAGCAAACAAAGATGCTTGTGCCCATAGAAATGATTTAGGGATAGTGAGTTACTGCAATGTTTAGTGGAATCAGTCCAATATGTGAGGATAAAGTAGCGTTGCTGCCCCAACGTCGTATTCTACCCTCTTGTCAAGTGATATTTGTGTGTATATATATATATATATATATATATACAGGGTTTAGACAGTGAAACTGAAACACCTGGTTTTAGACCACAATCATTTATTAGTATGGTGTAGGGCATCCTTGCAGCCAATACAGCGTCAATTGTTCTTGGGAATGACATATACAAGTCCTGCTCAGTGGTCAGAGGGATTTTAAGACATTCTTCTTGCAGGACAGTGTTCAGGTCACTACGTGATGCTGGTGGAGGAAAACGTTTCAAGACTCACTTCTCCAAAACACCCCAAAGTGGCTCAATAATATTAAGATCTAGTGACTGTGCAGGCCATGGGAGATGTTCAACTTCACTTTCATGTTCATCAAACCAATCTTTCTCCAGTCCTGCTGTGTGTATTGGTGCATTGTCATTCTGATACACGGCATCGCCTTCAGGATACAATGTTTGAACCATTGGATGCACATGGTCCTCCAGAATGGTTCGGTAGTCTTTGGTTGTGATGCGCCCATCTAGCACAAGTATTGGGCCAAGGGAATTCGATGAGATGGCAGCCCAAACCATCACTGATCCACCCCCATGCTTCACTCTGGGTGGTACGCTTCTTTGGGGCTTCTCCACACCGTAACTCTCCCGGATGTGGGGAAAACAGTAAAGGTGGATCATCAGAGAACAATACATGTTTACATTGTCCACAGCCCAAGATTTGCGCTCCTTGCACCATTGAAACGACGTTTGGCCTTTGCACCAATGACCAAAGGCTCGGCTATAGCAGCCCGGCCGTGTATGTTGACCCTGTGGAGCTCCTGACGGACAGTTCTGGTGGAAACAGAAAGCTGAGGTGCACATTTAATTCTGCCGTGATTTGTTCAGCTGTGGTTTTATGTTTTTTGGATACAATCCGGGTTAGCACCCCAACATCCCTTTCAGACAGCTTCCTCTCGTGTCCACAGTTAATCCTGTTGGATGTGGTTCGACGTTACCCTGGATACCGTGGCTCTTGATACATCACAAAGACTTGCTGTCTTGGTCACAGATGTGCCAGCAAGATGTGCACCATTTGTCCTCTTCTGAACTCTGGTATGTCCCATAATGTTGTTTTATTGGTGCCTTCTTCTTCTCATCATTCTGATCCAGGTTGATCTTAGTTGTATCTGTCCATAGAATGCTGCTCCAGAGCTGGGCTGGCTTCTTTAGATGTTTTTTGGCTAAGTGGAATCTGGCCATTCTACGTTTAAGGATTAATTCATGGTTTGCAGCTTGTGGTGAACCCTCTGTATTTGCTCCCATGAAGTCTTCTGTTTATTGTGGACTTAGATCCTGATACCCCTACATCCTGGAGTGTGTTCTTCACTTGGATGGGTGTTGTGAAGGGATTTTTCTTCACCATGGAAAGGATTCTAAGATTACTCACCACTGATGTCTTCTGAGGACGTCCAGGTTTTTTTTGACTTCCCGAGCTCACCAGTGCGCTCTTCATATTAATGAGCTGTCATTCCTAAACACTTCTTCCAATTAAGATGTGAATACCCTCAAATTAAAGCTAAGCGTGTTCACTTGAAGAACATATTAATTATATAACACTATCTTATAATAGAATATGGTTCAGTAAACAAGCTAAAATGCCAAAATGTGTCACTGTCCAAATATTTCTGGCCCTAACTGTGTATACGTGTATCTCCAGAAGCGTACCTCGACAGGAGAGAACCTCCTGTCACTTACTTTCAATGGAAGTCAATGAAACCAGAATTTTTCCTAAGCAATTTTAGAGCATTTCTATTGGTTCATTCATTAAGTGGTGGCCTGAAGGTTAGGGATCCAGAAGGTCGCAGGTTCGATCCCCGGGACCAGCAGGCCACGACTGAGGTGCCCTTGAACAAGGCACCTAACCCCAACTGCTCCCTGGGCGCCGTGGATACGTCTGCCCACCGCTCAGGGCACATGTGCTTACTGCCCCCTAGTGTGTTCACTAGTGTGTGTATATGTGTGAGTTTAACTGAACGGATGGGTTTAATGCCGAGGTCAAATTCCGTTGTGTGTAAACACATGTCTAATTTTAGTTCTAACGAATACTAATTCTAGTTCTAAAAAGAGCAAGCTTGGTGGTGAGGAGCTCAGCAGAGCGATGGTGGATGAAGAGAAGTTGGACCTACGTGGCCTGGATGCTCGTGTATCTCCTCCTGAGGAGGTTATATAGTATGTGGCTGGGATGGAGGTAGTATGTTGGTTTCCCAGTGAAATATACCATCACTGAATTTTTGAACCTAGCCAACACCAGGTAGACTTATTAGGCCTAGCCTAAGGCACCATCTCACCAACTGCCTTCTCAGTTACATCCTCAACAATGCGTCCTTGATGGAGGCCTCGGTCTTTCCCAACGAATACCTGAGCAGCCATTTCAATATTCTAAATCTAAAACCTTGAAAGAATTAATCCTTAACACATCCCGACAAACTGGCAGCCGAGCAACGTCGGAATTCTTACGGGACCCCTCGTTACTGCGAGGCATATTCGCAATCTGCAAAGAGTCTGCAAAGCATTAGCTCATGTCCTCTGAAGTCCACTAGATAGGGAGTTGGGGATGATTCATAGGTGTTTCATAGACGACGAGATGAAATTAGAAGTAATTGTTTCTTGCTGCGATTCAATAGCCACTCTTTAAAACCACATTATACCTGAAAGGTACCACTACGTGTGCTCCTTTGCCCCGCTCAGCTCTGCACAGGAAACTCTTAATACATTTTAATACGAATGAATGCATATCTACTGTTGCTGCCGAATGGCTCCGGTCCGAGGGCCGCGGGGGGGTGAACCTTTTTCTATTAGGCTCCTGATCTCAATCTCGTATTTTAATTTTCTCCCTTCCAGGATAAGCAGACAAATGAACAGACAGGTGTATTTTATGAGTTGGTCCCCTTTTGACCTTTCGGGGCAGCTCAGGTTGTCGCTCATGGAGTGAATAGTTTAAAACAGGATTGTAATCGTTTTCTGTCTAGGTGTTCGTCCTTGTATGTCTTTCCAATCAGTCAATGTCCGCCAATGAAAGTCAGATATGTTTTATTAGTCACTAAAAACAATGGCAGGAGAGTTAGGACAAGTCCCAGTGGGCGGGTAGTAGGTGGACTAGTGTTTTAGTCACACCCATTGCTAACCAGAGTATAAAACCAATCGCCATATACAAACATTGGCAATAGAATGGGCCATACTGAAACGCCTAGTGATTTGAAGTGTGGCACTGTCTTAGAACCTCAACCAACATGTCCATGGGCGTGATAGTGGGGGGGAAAGTGGACCTGACTACCCAGGGTCCGATTAGTAAGAGGGGCCCATAAAACCCCTATATTTTTTTTGCTCACATTCCTTGTGTACTGGCATAGGGGCCCACTGAAATTGAGATTGTACAGGGCCCAGAATTTGCTGCTATGCCTTTGAACATGTCAATATGGACCCCCACCATGGGTTAAAGATGGGCTGCCAATTGGGACCTCTTTAGGCAAAAGTTTTTAGTTTTTGCCCATGTGGGCCACTAATTAGGCCAATATGGGCTGCATGTGGGGTCCATGTGAACAATCATCCACAGGCCCCACAGTCAAAACATCAATAACTGTAACCCTGCTGGGACCACAGATATAGCCTAACTGGGCTCCTTGAAAATGACCCTCAGCTGTAGCTTAACTGGGACCTACAATGGTAACCCACCTGGGGCGCACAACTGTAGCCTAAGTGGGACCCACGACTGTAATCCAAATGGGGTCCTGTGGGAATGGACTGGGGTATTCGGGTTCACAGCCTGGGTAGCGCACCATTCACGAGGGTAGGTTCTGCCCTGCAAGGATCAGACCAGACTCCGATGGGCCTAAAGTTATAACCAAATTGGGGCCCATGCATCACCAATCAAAAAGCCCATCTAAGAGGCCCATGTTGGCTGGGATGCATTGGAAGCTTCATGAAATGGGTCTTCATTGCTGAGCAGCCACCTACAAACCTAAGATCACTATGTGCACTGCCAAGAGTCGACTGGAGGGGTGTTAACTCCATCACAGGAGTCTGGATGAATCACGCTTCTGGCAGTCTGCTGGATGAATCTGGATTTGGTGGATTAATCCAGGAGACCACTACCTAGAGGAATGCATCGTGCCAACTGTAAAGTTTGAAAGAGGGGGGTAATGGGAAATATTGTGTTCATGGTCTCCAACCTCACTATTTAAACTCACCTTTCAACACATTTAGATCAAAATGTCTTTATAATCATAAACATCTAAATTTTGTTAGGTGTGTCAGAACCTTTGACTGGTAAGGTAGCCAGAAAGGTTGGAGGAGTGACACCCTATTAATGCCCATAGCTTTGGATGGAAATGTCCAGCAATCTCATACAGGTGTGATGGTCAGGTGTCCGCATACTTCTGTCCACCATAAAAATAATCGCACGACATTTGTTTCTATTATAAAGTCCAGGTTCAAAAGCCTACAAGCTAACAGCGGCACCTCCTGCTGAGATTTCCGAATCCAGATCAGCTCATAAAGTCTGGGGGTAAGTATTCTTTGGGTAAATACGACTTCATACAGCCCTGCCCGCCTCCCGAGGTTACAGTACTCCTCGTTCATGAACAACGGCGAGGCTCTGCGCTGATCCTCCTCGAGAAGGAGGCGTCTGTGAGACAGGTGAGCGTGATACCTCGCTCAAACGTCTCACTTTAGTAGCAAGGAATGAATAATGCATCGTTCAAAGTTTGCCATGCTCTGCTAAGAGACTGGGACTACCAAGTATAACTTAGCTCTGCTTTAAGATTAGGGAGCTCTGGGACCAACAGTATAGAGGGAGCAGACGTTTGGGGGGTTGGAGAATCGGGATGAACACAGTATGCTCAGTCAGACCTGCTGTTGGTCTTCAGCCACTCAGCAGTTACACTCATTCATGTTGAGCTCCACTGACCATATAGGAGCTACACCTACAGACTGCAGTTCATCTGATTCTCTGTATACTTCATTACCATGTTCTTCATAGGTCAGGACTCCCACAGGACCACCACAGAGCAGGTACTATTAGGCTGATGCATTCCAGTGAATTGGTGGTATGTTAGTGTAGGTCACGCTGCTGTGAGTGGATCAGATACAGCAGTGATGCTGGAGTGTCTACTCACTGTCCACTCTATTACGGCCAACTACTTGCTGGTCCACCTTAGACGTAGATGTAAAGTCGATGATACCTCCCAGTTTGTCGTCCTCTAGTTCTTCATCAGTTGACACAGGACGCTGCTCACAGGACACTGTCTGGATAGTTTTGGTTGGTGGACGATTCTCAGTCCAGCCGTGACTCTGAGGTGCTTCCAGAACCTGATATTAAAGTACAAGGATTTTTTTTTTGAAGAAGGAATTCCTGGAAGGAAGCTTCACCACAGATGTAGCTTAACCGCAATGGTAACCCACCTGGGACCCACAGTTGTAGCCTAACTGGGGTCCACAGTTGTAACCCAAATGGGGCACACAAGCTGACCCAACTGGGAGCCATGACGGTAGCCCAACTGGGGCCTTAAATTGTAACCCAACTGGGGCCCGTGCATCACCAATCAAAAAGCCCAATGCAAGCCCACATAAAACCCATACAGCCCAGATGGAGTTCCTAGAAAGGTTCTGCCAGTATGACAACCTGAGGAACCCTAAAAGATGCCTCGAGTGTCTTTTTTCCCATTTTACCATGAAGAAATATAATATAAATTAAATGTTTTAGTGGGAAAGAACTTCATTTATCAACCAACTTTTAACCATTTAAAGTTGTCTCTAAGAAAAAGGCAATGAAAATTTCAGCTTTGGACTAAATAAACAAGTAGGCCGTTTGGTTATGCATGATTATTTTGCCCTAATTGGACTTTATTTTCATTTTTGTTGTATAAATTCCATAATTCTGTTCATTAAAACCTCCAAAACCTTTAAACTTGCTTTCACCGTGGATGAGGGAAGTAAAGATGTATCTACTGAAAGTGACCTCTAGTGGATTTTGAGCCTAACACACCTCTGCCGATTGGTGGACCACGAGTGAGCTCTTGGTTGAACAAACTTAAAACATCAGGTTTGGACCACGCCCCTGTAGCACCTTGCCAGATTCTCATTGGTCAGTTCAATCAGTACTAGTTTGAGTTGTTTAGTGGAGCTTGTAAAGGTTTGAAGTCTTTTTCTATTTTCACTGTGAGGTTTGGTGTTTTCTGTGTTTAACTTCTTTTCCTCGGACAGAAACTCTGTAGTGCTGGGATTCTCTACAGTGGACATTTTCTCCATTGTTTTCTTTTCTTGAAGAACTACAGAGGACTACAATTAACCAAGCCGCCATCTTCCCTCTCTTTTTCTCATTCTGGAACTTGGTAAGTAGTTTTCCGTGTTCAAGTGGTGTAAAACTGGTGTTCTGCAGTTGATGTTTATCTAAAGTTAGAAAATGTAATTTACTGTGTTTTTATCATTTCAATGTTTAAACTGTATTTAAGAATTATTGTAAGATAAACAGTATTCTAACTAGACCAATCAAAACCAGTCATCATCACTACTGAACCCTTCAAGAGTCAGGATCATCCTAGATGATCCCAGTGATGTAGTTTTAAATAAAATTAAACTAAATTTAACTGCTGTCTTTGTTCTTTTGATGTAGGAGAACATCAGCTTTTTATGGAGAGTATAGTTTTAAGTTAACTTAATTCTGATTACAGGAAACTCAATGTTGAGTTGTATTAAATGGTCAGTAGGGTTGATTTTACAAAATATTTTAAGTACAAACAATTTAGATTTTATTGTATTCAACTCAAATGATTACTTCCAGTCTATTTGACATTTAAGTTGATTTTACTCAAACCATTCGATTTTCTCTAGTTTGCATTACTATTTTAAGGTAATCACTCAAACTCTTTAAGTACAATCAACTTATCCGGGTTTACAGTGTAGAGACAAGACACGTTTCACATGAATACTTGATCCTATGTACATGAGTCCAGCTCCAAGCATTCAGGAACGCAGAGTCGGCGCTAAAGCTTTGGGCTCAGCAGTTCTTCTGCATCTGCGCTCACACAGAGTGTGAAATATTCTGCTGTCAGTATCTACGCAGCCTGTCTTGAACTGCGTCCTCCTACGACAGTAGACTGTAAAACAGAGGAAATGTGTGAAACGTTTGTGTATCTGTAGTAAAACCAACACCCTAGTGGAACATTCTGCTTTGCTGGCAATACTGCTGGAGCAAGAGGCAGATTTTATTAATATCTGTTTATTAAGAACCTTCACCTACCTGTGTACAGATAAACTGTAACACTACACCTCAGTGTCACTGCTGGACTGAGAATCATCCACCAACCAAAACTATCCAGACAGCAGTGTCCTGTGGGCGGCGTCCTGTGTCCACTGATGAAGAACTAGAGGAACCCAAACTGTGCAGCAGCAGATGAGCTACTGTCTCTGACTTTACATCTACAAGGTGGACCAGCAAGTAGTAGGAGTGTCTAATAGAGTGGACAGTGAGTGGACACAGTGTTTAAACACTCCAGCAGCGGCACTGCTGCGTCTGATCCACTCACACCAGCACAACACACCAACAGTGCTGAGAATGACCCACCACCTAAACAGTAGCTGCTCTGTGGTGGTCCTGTGGGGGTCCTGATCATTAAAGAACAGAGTAATAAAGTATACAGAGAATCAGATGAACTACAGTCTGTAAGTGGAGCTCCTGTATGGTCAGTGGAGCTGATACAGTGGACAGTGAGTGGAGGTTCTGTATGGTCAGTGGAGCTGATACAGTGGACAGTGAGTGGAGGTCCTGTATGGTCAGTGGAGCGGATACAGTGGACAGTGAGTGTAGGTCCTGTATGGTCAGTGGAGCTGATACAGTGGACAGTGAGTGGAGGTCCTGTATGGTCAGTGGAGCGGATACAGTGGACAGTGAGTGGAGGTCCTGTATGGTCAGTGGAGCTGATACAGTGGACAGTGAGTGGAGGTCCTGTATGGTCAGTGGAGCTGATACAGTGGACAGTGAGTGGAGGTCCTGTATGGTCAGAGGAGCTGATACAGTGGACAGTGAGTGGAGGTCCTGTATGGTCAGAGGAGCTGATACAGTGGACAGTGAGTGGAGGTCCTGTATGGTCAGTGGAGCTGATACAGTGGACAGTGAGTGGAGGTCCTGTATGGTCAGAGGAGCTGATACAGTGGACAGTGAGTGTAGGTCCTGTATGGTCAGTGGAGCTGATACAGTGGGCAGTGAGTGGTTTTAATGTTATGGCTGATCTGTGTAAGGTATTCCACACAGAACACAGACGCATGTCTTCACTTTATGATTCAAAGCCATTGGATCCCATCAAGGCACCCGAGGTGTTCTGGATATGATCAACCCTAGTGATAGTGAAGTGGCCATAGATGTTTCATGGCTGTAGCTGGAATGCTGGGAATTTCATTTCAAGTGATTTCTAACATTGAAAACAAGGATGAGTTGAAAACTCGTCTCGGCTAACTTTCATTTACCGTGAGCCAATTGCTTGACGGGCCTCACATGGAGCTGCTGAAAGAATTATGAGCGTGCAAGTAAACGAGCGAGCGAGCGAGCTGAAGCGTAGAACGAGCTGGCTTGTTTCTGCGATGCCTGTAGGGCATGTTGTTGGGGGAGATTACAGCTGATCTCCTGTTGCCTTGCTTGTTTTCTCGCTGACCTTCAGTGTGAATTGACATGTAAAAGAGGAGCAGCACACTATTTTGAAAGAACAACTGAGTACACTAATATTTTTAACTTGAACAAACTTAAAACATCAGGTTTTAGCTTGGACCACGCCCCTGTAGCACCTTGTCAGATTCTCATTGGTCAGTTCAATCAGTACTAGTTTGAGTTGTTTAGTGGAGCTTGTAAAGGTTTGAAGTCTTTTTCTATTTTCACTGTGAGATTTGGTGTTTTCTGAGTTTAACTTCTTTTCCTTGGACAGAAACTCTGTAGTGCTGGGATTTCTCTACAGTGGACATTTTCTCCATTGTTTTCTTTTCTTGAAGAACTACAGAGGACTACAATTAACCAAGCCGCCATCTTCCCTCTCTTTTTCTCATTCTGGAACTTGGTAAGTAGTTTTCCGTGTTCAAGTGGTGTAAAACTGTTGTTCTGCAGTTGATGCTTATCTAAAGTTAGAAAATGTAATTTACTGTGTTTTTATCATTTCAATGTTTAAACTGTATTTAAGAATTATTGTAAGATAAACAGTATTCTAACTAGACCAATCAAAACCAGTCATCATCACTACTGAACCCTTCAAGAGTCAGGATCATCCTAGATGATCCCAGTGATGTAGTTTAAAATAAAATTAAACTAAATTTAACTGTTGTCTGTGTTCTTTTGATGTAGGAAAACATCAGCTTTTTATGGAGACTAGTTTTAAGTTAACTTAATTCTGATTACAGGAAACTCAATGTTGAGTTGTATTAAAAGGTCAGTATTTGATTTTACCAAATATTTTAAGTACAAACAATTTAGATTTCATTGTATTCAACTCAAATGATTACTTCCAGTCTATTTGACATTTACGTTCATTTTACTCAAAACATTAGATTTTCTCTAGTTTGCATTATTTAAATATATTAAGGTAATCACTCAAACTCTTTAAGTACAATCAACTAATCCAGGTTTACAGTGTAGTGGGGCAGTTGTAGGCTGGGCGTTTGGGAACCAGCCTAGTATCAGGAAGGTTGTTGGTTCGATCCCCTGAACCAACAGAATATGACTTATGTGGCATTATGCAAGGTACCCAACCCCCCAGCCGCTCCCCAGGTACTGTGGATCGGGCTTCCGGACACCTCTGGGCAAGTGTGCTCACTCCCACCTAGTGTGTGTTTAAGTTGGTGTTTCACTGCATGGAGGTGTTAAACGTGGAAATGCAAACACAAACGGCACATTCCTAAATTCATGCAGGTGTCCACATATTTTTGGCCATGTGGGGCAGATAAAAATATAAACTGGGGTTTTTTAGGTCCGCTTGGTGGTGTAAGGCTTGGATGCACCTGCTCAGCCATGGAGACCCATTCCACAAAGCTCTCTATGCTCTGTTCTTGAGCTGATCTGAAGGCCACATGAAGTTTGGAGGTCTGTAGTGATGGACTCTGTAGAAAGTTGGTGACCTCTGTGCACTATGCTCCTCAGCATCCGCTGAGCCGCTCTGTCATTGTACGTGTTCTACCACTTGGTGGCGGAGTTGCTGTCGTTCCCAATCACTTCCACTTTGTTAGAACACCACTGACAGTCCACTGTGGAATATTTAGTAGTGAGGAAACTTCACCACTGGACTTCACAGGTGGCGTCCTATCACGGTACCACGCTGGAGTTCACTGAGCTCCTGAGAGACCCACTCTTTCACTAATGTGTGTAGAAGCAGTCTGCAGGACTACACCTGTGGCCATGGACGTGATTGGAACACCTGAATTCAATGATTTGGATGGGTGAGTGAACACTTTTGGCAATATGGTGTATCTTTATGTGATAACAAGCAAGTGAAGTAGTTTTATTTCACCTATAAAAGTTGTGAATGAACGATTCTTTCAACCAAAGACTTTTTTTTTGGAGTTGAAAAAAACCAGTTCAATTGCTTTTTTTACCACAAAGTCATTTTTTTTATAGGTCATATCAACAAAAGCCGCTTTTACAGAGCAGCTCTGTCAATAAACTGTTGGTTCATGCACGAGCGAGCCGGCAGAAGGTCTACAATCGATTGTAGCTGGCACATTCGGACTCTGAAATCTTTCTCTGAAGACCAGAGAAGAGAGGCGATGCCAGTAAAGAAGGCCATGGTGAGGTTGAGATATCAGAGTTGCGGGAGTTCTTGGGCGCACATGCTGAATAAATCGCATGTTAATGTAACCTCCGGTCTTCTCCACCATCTGATGGCGTCGTGAATGATGTCGCTCAGCGAGTCTCTGCTGACCTGACATTTCGCTTGTTGCGTGAGCGCCCGTCTCCTAACCATGAGACGGAGCCTGTCACATCACTCTGACGCCCAAGACCTCCGGCTACGGTTATGCCAAACACTGCATAATAAGAGATCAGCGCCCACGGGGGGCGTTTGATGTCACGTTAGCATGCGGCGAGCACGGGTTGACGGTTGACGGGCCATCAGGTTGTATTGGTAATGGCCTTTTTGAGAAGTCCTGGACAGCCTGTGTGGACATGTTTTGACAAGTAACTGGAAATCACCCGGGAGCGATTTATGGGACCCCCCCCCCCCCCCCCCAGAGAACAATGTAGGTAAGGAACGAATATATATATATATATATATATATATATATATATATATATATATATATATATATATATATATATATATATATATATATATATATATATATGCATTATTTATGATGCAATTCAAAATTACATGTTAAACCTGTATATAATGTGTGTGTATATTGGTCATCACTGGTCATCATTATGTGTGTGTGTGTATCCATCCATCATCTGCCGGGGTCACGGGGGGGCTGGTTAGCACCACCGTACTTACCACTACACCACCGTACTAACCACTACACCACCATACTAACCACTACACCACCGTACTGACCACTACACCACCTTACTAACCACTACACCACCATACTAACCACTACACCACCGTACTAACCACTACACCACCGTACTAACCACTACACCACCGTACTAACCACTACACCACCATACTAACCACTACACCACCATACTAACCACTACACCACCGTACTAACCACTACACCACCATACTGACCACTACACCACCATACTAACCACTACACCACCATACTAACCTCTACACCACCATACTAACCACTACACCACCGTACTAACCACTACACCACCATACTGACCACTACACCACCATACTAACCACTACACCACCGTACTAACCACTACACCACTGTACTAACCACTACACCACCGTACTAACCACTACACCACCGTACTAACCACTACACCACCATACTAACCACTACACCACCATACTAACCACTACACCACCATACTAACTAATACACCACCATACTAACCACTACACCACCATACTAACCACTACACCACTGTACTAACCACTACACCACCGTGCTAACCACTACACCACCGTACTAACCACTACACCACCGTACTAACCACTACACCACCGTACTAACCACTACACCACCGTACTAACCACTACACCACCGTGCTAACCACTACACCACCGTACTAACCACTACAACCACCGTACTAACCACTACACCACCATACTAACCACTACACCACCATACTAACCACTACACCACCGTACTAACCACTACACCACCGTACTAACCACTACACCACCATACTAACCACTACACCACCGTACTAACCACTACACCACCGTACTAACCACTACACCACCATACTAACCACTACACCACTATACTAACCACTACACCACCATACTAACCACTACACCACCACACTAACCACTACACCACCATACTAACCACTACACCACCATACTAACCACTAAACCACCATACTAACTAATACACCACCATACTAACCACTACACCACCATACTAACCACTACACCACTGTACTAACCACTACACCACCGTGCTAACCACTACACCACCGTACTAACCACTACACCACCATACTAACCACTACACCACCGTACTAACCACTACACCACCGTACTAACCACTACACCACCGTGCTAACCACTACACCACCGTACTAACCACTACACCACCGTACTAACCACTACACCACCGTACTAACCACTACACCACCGTACTAACCACTACACCACCATACTAACCACTACACCACCGTACTAACCACTACACCACCGTACTAACCACTACACCACCATACTAACCACTACACCACCGTACTAACCACTACACCACCATACTAACCACTACACCACCCTGCCACCGTGTGTGTGTGTGTGTATATTTATTTATTTTTATATATAGTCGCTGTCCAATGAAAATGGACAGTTTTTCCAAAATTACAACTTTACAGAAGAGACATACTCTACTTTCAATGTAAGTCAATGGAACCAGAACTTTTTGCAAGCTGTTTTGGAGAACTTCTATTGGTCTAATTTTCACACAATGTAAACGACCATGGGCAAAAATGGAGATATCTATATATATATATTTTTTATATACATAAAAGAGCAAGACTTCACTCTTGTTTCAAATAAAAGTGCCTTCCAGTGAATTTGACGCCGGAAGAAGACGCCGGTCTCGGTACGTCACCAGTTGGAAGTGTGAGAGGAATCTGTTAATAACGTCTTTCTCTGAAGCCCCTACATTAGCATTTATTAAAGCAATCCGAGTTCTTCTTGAGAAGGTTTGAAATGGTGCTCAATCCAAACAGATCAAAATCATAATTATCTTGTTTAATCAGCTGAGTGGTTGAGTGTGCAGAACTGGGTAATTACTTACATGTGTGACCAAACTTGTTTAGAAACGTTGGAGAAAATATCGTATCATCTACTCAGGCTTCCTACTCAAGCTTATGAACGAGTAAACATGTTATCACCATACAGTTCACTCTTAAAGGGAACCCCGGCTGGTAACACTTGTAAGCCTTAATATCGTGTAAATTATTAGGACAGGTTGTTAAAAATCACTAAAAGTATCAGATTTATTAGATTTTGTGTAAAGTCCGCTGCACGTGGGTCTCCATTGTTGTATCTACTGACGTGATCAGCGGGTAGAGACGTCAAATGGTTGCAGTAACCGGCCGTCACGCTTGAGCACAGCTAGCTACTAAACATGCTACTGTTCAGTCTTTACAGTTTGAGCTAGAACTCAACATTTCTGACATCAGCGGTGACATCACACACCACGTTAGTGTAAATGGTGAACAGAGAGGGTGGAGGAGAGAGTGACACAGTGCTGGAGTTGTTGTGAAGCTGGGGTGTTGGTGTTGACGGAGAAGGAGAGTGTCTGTTTAAAGGAGCTCCGCTTTCTAGCAGGAAACATTCACACTCAGTAAACAGCTAGATACACTGAACGGGAGTGTCTCTGAGCTTCACACTCCTTTATTAGTGAAGTAGTATGTTCACTACTAAGACCATACTTTCACCTTCAGGATCCACAAACGAGGAGAAGCAGCTGACGCTAACGCTAAACGTTCTCAGGAGAGAATCCAGCGCATGTTCACGTTCACGGTTCTTCTCGCGGTTCTCCATAATCTAGAGCTTTTGGACTTCCTGTGTGGGGAAACTCTGGCACTGCATTGTGTTTTAGTCTACGCTTAAAACCAACAGCCTCCGTCAAGTCTCTCACCAGTGGTGGTCTACTGAACCACTCACACTCATTCAGACTGAAGTGAGGGGAGCAGAGCGGGGGTCTTTGGGTAGCTGTGTTGGTCCACACACTGCTTCACTAACTATTCTCCTTGTTTATGTTTGTGAAGCTGTTTAGACTAATATCAGTCTCGGTGAAGAAATCGGTGTCAACCAAACTCAATCAATTTTTATCTTCTAACCTGAATCCAAGCGGCATGGTCTCCACACGCTCTGCTGAGAAGCTCTTGTACCAGACGTAGGTAGAATATAACAAGCTCCATAGACAAGCACCTCTCGACAGAAGTATCAGTGTTGGGCAAATTGCTGCAGCTATGAATCTTTCAATTAGAAGTAGATGATCACCGAAAGCAGAATGATTCAACTCATGCTATCAACCTCAGGGAAACTGTGGGGGTGAACGTGGGTTGATGGGAAAGCTTGCAGCGAATGGGTTCATGACACGGCCAGAGGAGTTCAAACTCATCGTGCTGTGAAAGCACCAGGAGCGAATGAACTGGTGCGGCGCTGATCAGAGCTGACTAAATAGCCCTTTACTGGGATCCGGTTCGAGACGGAAGCCCTGCTGATGCACAGCTGGTGTTAGCCTCTCCTTAGTTCTTCTTCAGTGGTCTGATTCTGACCACAGAGCTGCTCCTGGCTGGACGTTTCAGAGCGGTGGTTTACTCTTAGTGAGGTAGCAGTGCCCGAACCCCAGCAACACCACTTAGAATGGAGCACCACCCAAATAATATCTGGTGGTCCTGATAGTTTTGACCTGGATAAGTTGATTGTACTTAAAATATTTAAGTAATGCAAACTAAAGAAAATCAAATGGTTTGAGTAAATCAACTTAAATGTCAAATAGACTGGAAGTAATCATTTGAGTTGAATACAATGAATCTAAATTGTTTGTACTTAAAATGTTTTGTAAAATCAACCCTACTGACCATTTAATTCAACTCAACATTGAGTTTCCTGTAATCAGAATTAAGTTAAGTTAAAACTAATCTCCATAAAAAAGCTGATGTTCTCCTACATCAAAAGACAAAGACAGCAGTTAAATTTAGTTTAATTTTAAATTTAGTATTTAAAACTACATCACTGGGATCATCTAGGATGATCCTGACTCTTGAAGGGTTCAGTAGTGATGATGACTGGTTTTGATTGGTCTAGTTAGAAAACTGTTTATCTTACAATAATTCTTAAATACAGTTTACACATTAAAATGATAAAAACACAGTAAATTACATTTTCTAACTTTAGATAAACATCAACTGCAGAACAACAGTTTTACACCACTTGAACACGGAAAACAACTTACCAAGTTCCAGAATGAGAAAAAGAGAGGGAAGATGGCGGCTTGGTTAATTGT
The DNA here is from genome assembly GCA_021613375.1 of Megaleporinus macrocephalus. Taxonomy (NCBI): domain Eukaryota; kingdom Metazoa; phylum Chordata; class Actinopteri; order Characiformes; family Anostomidae; genus Megaleporinus; species Megaleporinus macrocephalus. The sequence goes on from CM038708.1 coordinate 46,756,339, forward strand.
AGTCCTCTGTAGTTCTTCAAGAAAAGAAAACAATGGAGAAAATGTCCACTGTAGAGAAATCCCAGCACTACAGAGTTTCTGTCCGAGGAAAAGAAGTTAAACACAGAAAACACCAAATCTCACAGTGAAAATAGAAAAAGACTTCAAACCTTTACAAGCTCCACTAAACAACTCAAACTAGTCTAGACTGAACTGACCAATGAGAATCTGGCAAGGTGCTACAGGGGCGTGGTCCAAGCTAAAACACTTTATTAGAAACACCCACCTTGTGCTTCCACTTACTGGCCACTTTATTAGAAACACCTTATACTTTCACTTGCTGGCCACTTTATTAGAAACACTTACCTTGTCATTCTACTAACTGGTCGCGTTCTTAGAAACACTTACCTTATACTTTCAATTACTGGCCACTGTATTAGAAACACTTACCTTATACTTTCAATTACTGGCCACTTTATTAGAAACACTTACCTTATACTTTCACTTACTGGCCACTTTATTAGAAACACCTTATACTTTCAATTACTGGCCACTGTATAAGAAACACTTACCTTATACTTTCAATTACTGGCCACTTTATTAGAAACACCCACCTTGTGCTTCCACTTACTGGCCACTTTATCAGAAACACCTTATACTTTCACTTATTGGCCACTGTATTAGAAACACCTCATACTTTCACTTACTTGCCACTTTATTAGAAACACCTTATACTTTCACTTACTGGCCACTTTATTAGAAACACCTAGCTTGTGTTTCTACTAACTGGCTAATTTGTTAGAAACAGGCATCTTGTGCTTCCACTTACTGGCCACTTTATTAGAAACACCTCATACTTTCACTTACTGGCCACTTTTTTAGAAATGCTTACCTTATACTTTCAATTAATGGCCACTTTATTAGAAACACACACCTTGTGCTTCCACTTACTGGCCACTTTATTAGAAACACTTACCTTATACTTTCAATTACTGGGCACTTTATTAGAAACACTTACCTTGTCATTCTACTAACTGGTCGCGTTCTTAGAAACACTTACCTTATACTTTCAATCACTGGCCACTTTATTAGAAACACTTACCTTATACTTTCAATTACTGGCCACTTTATTAGAAACACTTACCTTGTCATTCTACTAACTGGTCGCGTTCTTAGAAACACTTACCTTATACTTTCAATTACTGGCCACTGTATTAGAAACACTTACCTTATACTTTCAATTACTGGCCACTGTATTAGAAACACTTACCTTATACTTTCAATTACTGGCCACTTTATTAGAAACACTTACCTTATACTTTCAATTACTGGCCACTTTATTAGAAACACTTACCTTATACTTTCAATTACTGGCCACTGTATTAGAAACACTTACCTTATACTTTCAATTACTGGCCACTTTATTAGAAACACCCACCTTGTGCTTCCACTTACTGGCCACTTTATTAGAAACACTTACCTTGTCATTCTACTAACTGGTCGCGTTCTTAGAACAGCCAACACCCAACATCTTTCATCATATTCGTTTTAATGCATTTGTAATTACTATGTTATTAAAGAAATGACATCAGCAACTACAGACTTCTGAGTTGTAAATCAGTGCATATGCTCGGCGTTTATCTGAGACGTCCTGCGCGAGCAGAGTCTGTCAGAATTATTAAGGAATTGCCGTGGCGACCAAGGCTCCCAAATCCCTCTAATACACATCAATGAAATTTTGTTCCCTCGTTTTTTTTGTTTTTTTTGTTTTTTTTGTTCGGCGCTACGAGAGATGGAAAAAGACCCCATGAGATGTTCGTGCAGTCGCAGACAAGACGACGTGACAAGCTTAAGGCAGTGCCCGTCATCTCTCTCTCCCTGCCTGGCTCTCCTTTTCGCCTGGCAGCTTTTAATTTTCATGAGCTGTCAGCACAGTCAGCTGCGGCGGCGTCACACGCCAGCCGCCTTAAGAAGAAAGCGAAAGGATGGCACGCGGGCGACAAGAGCGCACCAGGCAAGCAGCTGGCTGCGGCGGAAAAACAAGGAGCATTAAAAATGCATCGGGCTCCTCTGAAAGTTTAATTGGAACGGGTTGACTCGGTCTGACCCAGGGATAAACCGTCGCTCCTGGCTCTCCTAACCGGATGAAGCAGAGCGGGAGCGGGAGCGGGAAGGATCTGCACCAGACGGTTCCAGCTGTAGACGCAGCCCGGGGCTGTTATTGTGGTAAATGATTTGATTTCAGGTGAACAATAGAACCCAACTGTTATGCCGCGCTCCTCCTATACTTTATTACAAACTCCTACAACCTTCTTTCCCTCAGTGGCCACTTTAATGGAAACAGCTAAGTTGTTCCTCCCCAGAGTGGCCACTTAATTGGAAACACCAACCTTGCTTTTCCCCTCGGTTCTCGCTTTAATGGAAACGCCTACCATGTTCCTCCCCTTGGTGGCCACTTTATTGTAAATACCTACCTTGTACTTCCCATCAGTGGCCACTTTATTGGAAATACCTAACTTGTACTTCCACTCATTGGCCACTTTATTGGAAACACCTACCTTGTTCTTCCCATCAGTGGCTACTTTATTGGAAACACCTACCTATCTTGTACTTCCACTCGTTGGCCACTTTATTTGAAACACGTACCTATCTTGTACTTCTACTCATTGGCCACTTTATTGGAAACACCTACTTTGTTCTTCCCATCAGTGGCCACTTTATTGGAAACACGTACCTATCTTGTACTTCTACTCATTGGCCACTTTATTGGAAACACCTACCTACCTTGTACTTCCACTCATTGGCCACTTTATTGGAAACACCTACCTTGTTCTTCCCATCAGTGGCTACTTTATTGGAAACACCTACCTATCTTGTACTTCCACTCGTTGGCCACTTTATTTGAAACACGTACCTATCTTGTACTTCTACTCATTGGCCACTTTATTGGAAACACCTACTTTGTTCTTCCCATCAGTGGCCACTTTATTGGAAACACGTACCTATCTTGTACTTCTACTCATTGGCCACTTTATTGGAAACACCTACCTACCTTGTACTTCCACTCATTGGCCACTTTATTGGAAACACCTACTTTGTTCTTCCCATCAGTGGACACTTTATTGGAAACACCTACCTATCTTGTACTTCCACTCGTTGGCCACTTTATTTGAAACACGTACCTATCTTGTACTTCTACTCATTGGCCACTTAATTGGAAACACCTACTTTGTTCTTCCCGTCGGTGGCCACTTAATTTGAAACACCAACCTTGCTTTTTCCCTCAGTTCTAGCTTTAATGGAAACGCCTACCATGTTCCTCCCCTTGGTGGCCACTTTATTGGAAATACCTACCTTGTACTTCCACTCATTGGCCACTTTATTGGAATCAGCTACCTATCTTGTACTTCTTCTCATTGGCCACTTTATTGGAAACACCTACTTTGTTCTTCTCATCGGTGGCCACTTTATTGGAAACACCTACCTATTTTGTACTTCCACTCATTAGCCACTTTATTAGAAACACCTACTTTGTTCTTCCCATCTGTGGCCATTTTATTAGAAACACCTACCTACCAGGTTCTTCCCCTAGGTGGCTTGGTTTTTGCAAATACCTACCTTGTACATCCACTTATTGGTCACTTTATTGGAAATACCTTCCTATCTTGTACTTCCACTCATTGGCCACTTTATTAGAAACACCTACCTACCAGGTTCTTCCATTCAGTGGCCACTTCATTAGAAACACTCTTCCACCAGTGGACACTTCATTAACACCAACCTTGCTTTTGCCCTCAGAGTTCTTCCCCTTGCTGGCCACTTTATTGGAAACAACTAACATGTTCTTCTCCTTGTAGGCCACTTTATTGGAAATACCTAACTTGTACTTTGCCCCATTGGCCACTTTCATGGTAACACCTTCTTTGTTCTTCCCTTCAGTGGCCACTTTATTGGAAACACTTACCTTGCACTTTCATTCACTGGCTAATTAATTAGAAATGCCAACCTCGCACCACTGAGTGGCCACTTTACTAGAAACACCTACCTTGTACTTTTACTCACTGGCCACTTTATTAGAAACACCAACCTTGTATTTTCCCTCACTGGCCAATTTATTAGAAACACCAACCTTGTCCTTCCACTAACTGGCCAGTTTATTAGAAACACCAACGTTGTACTTCCACTCACTGGCCACTTTATCAGAAATACCTTATACTTTCATTTACTGGCCACTTTATTAGAAACACCAACCTTGTATTTTCCCTCACTGGACAATTTATTAGAAACATCCACCTTGTCCTTCCACTAACTGTCCACTTTATTAGAAACACCAACCTTGTTCTTCCACTTACTGGCCGCTTTATTAGAAACACCTTGTCCTTCCACTAACTAGCCACTTTATTAGAAACACCAACCTTGTCCTTCCACTTACTGGCCACTTTATTAGAAACACACACCTTGTACTTTCCCTCACTGGCCACTTTATTAGAAACACCAAACTTGTCCTTCCACTAACTGGCCACTTTATTGGAAACACCAAACTTGTCCTTTCACTAACTGGCCGCTTTATCACAAACACCAACCTTGTCCTTCCACTCACTGGCCACTTTAATAAAAACAACTTGTCCTACCACTCACTGGCCACTTTATTAGAAACACCAACGTTGTTCTTCCACTAACTGGCCGCTTTATTAGAAACACCAACCTTGTCCTTCCACTAACTGGCCACTTTATTAGAAACACTTTGTACATTCACTCATTGGTGCTTTTTTTTGAAAACATCTAATTTGACTGTTAGTAACATCTATGTTCCAAACTGAAAGCTCGTCTCCAGCAGTTATGAGTCACCTCTGCTGAAGACCATCTATCAGCAGATCAAACTCTTTCTGCTTAAACTGCAATCATCCCAAAACTGCATCTGCTCAAAATCAAGCCCCATGTTTTATTGACTCGCGCCATCCATTATTCCACACGTCGTTAATAGCTTGGGCAGAGCGGCACATCAATGAATCACTTAGGAGGACCAGAAGATGTATTAATTCCTGTCTCTCAGCTGCCGCAACGGGTGATTTGGTCTAATTAGACCCCGAGGCCGATCATCAAGCGGGAACTTCGAAAGCCTCAGCTGGGGATGAACCAAAGGAATTTCTCCATTATGTCCTTCCAGTTTATCACCCCCAAAATTTGGGAAGGTTGCAGGTGTTTTATGGGGTGTCATTGGCCACTTCACTGGAAACGCCTACTTTGTTCTTCCCTTCATTGGCCACTTTATTAGAAACACCCCATTTGTACATTCACCAACTGCCCACTTTATTAGAAACACCTACTTTGTACTTTCACTCATTGGCCACTTTATTAGAAACACCTACCTTGTACTTTCATTCAGTGGCTAATTTGTTAGAAACGCCAACCTTGCACTTCTACTCACTGGCCACTTTATTAGAAACACCCCATTTGTACTTTCACCAACTGGCCTCTTTATTAGAAACACCTACCTTGTACTTTTCGTTCACTGGCCACTTTATTAGAAACACCCCATTTGTACTTTCACCAACAGGCCACTTTATTAGAAACACTCACATTATACATTCACCAACTGGCCACTTTATTAGAAACACCTACCTTGTACTTCAACTCACTGGCCACTTTATTAGAAACACCCCATTTGTCCATTCACCAACTGGCCATTTTATTAGAAACACCTACCGTGTACTTTCACTCACTGGCCACTTTATTAGAAACAACCCATTTGTACATTCACCAACTGGCCACTTTATTAGAAACACCTACCTTGTACTTTCACTCATTGGCCACTTTATTAGAAACACCTACCTTGTACTTTCACTCATTGGCCACTTTATTAGAAACACCTACCTTGTACTTTCATTCAGTGGCTAATTTGTTAGAAAAGCCAACCTTGCACTTCTACTCATTGGCCACTTTATTAGAAACATCCCATTTGTACTTTCACCAACTGGCCTCTTTATTAGAAACACCTACCTTGTACTTTTCGTTCACTGGCCACTTTATTAGAAACACCCCATTTGTCCATTCACCAACTGGCCATTTTATTAGAAACACCTACCGTGTACTTTCACTCACTGGCCACTTTATTAGAAACAACCCATTTGTACATTCACCAACTGGCCACTTTATTAGAAACACACACCCTGTACTTCAACTCGATTGGCCACTTTATTAGAAACACCTACCTTGTACTTTCACTCATTGGCCACTTTATTAGAAACACCTACCTTGTACTTTCACTCATTGGACACTTTATTAGAAACAGCAACCTTGTACTTTCACCAACTGGCCACTTTATTAGAAACACCTACATTATACTTTCACTCACTGGCCACTTTATTAGAAACAGCAACCTTGTACTTTCACTAACTGGCCACTTTATTAGAAACGCCTACTTTATACTTCCACTCACTGGCCACTTTATTAGAAACACCTACCTTGTACTTTCACTCACTGGCCACTTTATTAGAAACACCTACATTGTACTTTCACTCATTGGCCACTTTATTGGAAACACCTACATTGTACTTTCACTCACTGGCCACTTTATTAGAAACAGCAACCTTGTACTTTCACCAACTGGCCACTTTATTAGAAACGCCTACTTTATACTTCCACTCACTGGCCACTTTATTAGAAAAACCTACCTTGTACTTTCACTCACTGGCCACTTTATTAGAAACACCTACATTGTACTTTCACTACTTTATACTTCCACTCACTGGCCACTTTATCAGAAACACCAACCTTGTGCTTCCACTAACTGGCCACTTTATCAGAAACACCTTCTACTTTCCCACACTGGCTAAAAGCAATGCCGCGTCTTTGCTGGAAAGCAGACCTCCGCGAGGGTCCGTGACCACTAGGCTAAAAGCTGGCTGGTACAAACTGTGTATTAACAGATGGGCTCCAGTCTCTAGTTGTACACAGTGTGCAAAACACCCCCGGTGTTCGGGGAATCCCATTGCTGGCTGGCTACTCCAGCGTTGGCTGGCTGCTCGCTCACCATAGCGGAGCTTCGATGGCAAAAAATTTTTAGAGGAACAATCCTTCTTCTGGAAATGCTCTTTTCGAACTTGGCGATCTGCTCTTTCGCTCAAAATAATTGAGATCTCGTGCATCTCATCGCTTTGAGTAGCAATTCACTCCCTTCACCAGTTTCTTGGGAAAGCGGGGCAAGTTTTCGGACTTGTAAATATGTTATATTAATATATGTATGGTTTTCCAGAGGTGTCCTGATCATAGCTCCAGTTGTCAGGCTCTGAGGAACCGGCTGGGTGAACCAGTTTGCTAGGGCACCACCTTTAGGCAGACCAGTGCTGTGGTTGTGGTGAGTCAAGAAGGATGGAAGCTTGCCAGATGTGGGTAAAGCAGCTATAGAGAATGCTTGGGGCCCAAGATGTTGATTATGGACAAGGGCGTAGGAGCAGGTTTGATATTGGGGGTGGGGCACATTTGCTAATATGAATCGAAGCCCACCCCATCTCCTAAAATATTACCTATAAGCTGATTCCACTGTAGTTAAGGTAGTATGTATATATGTATATATATGTATAATATGTATAGTATGTATAGTGACGTAGAACAACATAAGTGGAATTACAATAAATTACAAATAAATATACAAAATATAACATTATCTGTACGTCTGATTATTATTAGATAAATCCAATTAAAGACCACTTTACTAAACATTATACTCTACATTACATAGTACTGCTGTTAGAAAACTTTTAAATTATACATACAGTGTCTGGATTATATACACATATAACTATAAAATATATTATTATCTTTGGAGTATAAAACTGAAATGAAATGATAATAAATGTATGTTGAGGTTTCCTGACTAGACTAGACTAACATTAATGTTACAGCAAGGCTGTGTCCCAAACAGCGCCCTCTGGAGCATTACATACTGCACTACTGGCAGCACTTCTAACGCTGGCATCCTTTTATTTTATTAATTCATTAATTAATTTATTTTATTTATTATATTTTATTATTTAGGTGTGTAGTGTAGTAGCAGTCTGCAGTTGGGGGCGTGGCCAGAGAGTAATGTAACTTTATGTTTCAGAGTGCTTTTAGAGTGCTAACCCAAACCGTCCTAGTCTGTTACCATAACAACACATTATACTAAAGCAGTGTATATGGTCATCATTACTATTCACTGACCTCGTGTTTAAAGCTGGCGCGAGCTACCCTACGCTCCAGTGAAGCTGCTGACTGCAGGACATTTCTAAGCAGGCATCTCAACCCAAGCCTTAACACAGTGAAAGACCACCTAACAACCAGAGCCCGTTGCTAACAACAAGCACAAGTGTTTTTAAAAAGTTTCTCTTTTCCTGTGGTTTAATTTTTTGGTGGGACAAATCTACCTGCCTCTGATATTGGGTGGGACATGTCCCCCCCAGTTCCTATGCCAATGATTGTGGGGACCGGCCAGGACCTTGTGTATTTGGATCCTTGGCTGGACACCATCAGGGAAGCTGTGCAAGGTAGGGATTTCTAAAAACGACAACACCAAAAAAGTATCAGCATCTGCTCGGAACCTCTCGGCTATCACAGCAGCAGCTGCCGGCTATGATCTCTGGAAACCGCTCCCGAAGCCAAACCCAGCAGACGTTCCTGTGATGAATTAAACACTGTGACCTGTGCCAGAACCCATAGCCTTCTGGGTGCTAGCTTCCCATCACTAACAAATTTTGCTGGGCGATATATGGGCTTCTGTACTGAAAAGGTCACAACCTCTTATTTTTGTTTATTTGTTTTTCAGTTTATCCTGCAAGACAAGGGGTTATGTGCCTGTCCCAAACTAGACTTAGGGTTTGAACCCATAGCCTTCTGGGTGCTAGCTTCCCATCACTAACAAATTTTGCTGGGCGATATATGGGCTTCTGTACTGAAAAGGTCACAACCTCTTATTTTTGTTTATTTGTTTTTCAGTTTATCCTGCAAGACAAGGGGTTATGTGCCTGTCCCAAACTAGACTTAGGGTTTGAACCCATAGCCTTCTGGGTGCTAGCTTCCCATCACTAACAAATTTTGCTGGGCGATATATGGGCTTCTGTACTGAAAAGGTCACAACCTCTTATTTTTGTTTATTTGTTTTTCAGTTTATCCTGCAAGACAAGGGGTTATGTGCCTGTCCCAAACTAGACTTAGGGTTTGAACCCATAGCCTTCTGGGTGCTGGCTTCCCATCACTAACAAATTTTGCTGGACGATATATGGGCTACTGTACTGAAAAGGTCACAACCTCTCATTTTTGTTTATTTGTTTTTCAGTTTATCCTGCAAGACAAGGGGTTATGTGCCTGTCCCAAACTAGACTTAGGGTTTGAACCCATAGCCTTCTGGGTGCTGGCTTCCCATCACTAACAAATTTTGCTGGATGATATATGGACTTCTGTACTGAAAAGGTCACAAGCCCTCATTTTTGTTGATTAGTTTTTCAGTTTATCCTGCAAGACATGGGGTTATGTGCCTGTCCCAAACTAGACTTAGGGTTTGAATCCATAGCCTGTTGGGTGCTGGCTTCCCATCACTAACAAATTTTGCTGGACGATATATGGACTTCTGTACTGAAAAGGTCACAAGCCCTCATTTTTGTTGATTAGTTTTTTAGTTCATCCTGCAAGACATGGGGTTATGTGCCTGTCCCAAACTAGACTTAGGGTTTGAACCCATACCCTTCTGGGTGCTGGCTCACCCCCATTTTCATTGAACTATTTTTCAGTTTATCCAGTAAGACATGGGGTTATGAGACTGTCCCAAACTAGACTTAAGGTTTGAACCCATACCCTTCTGGGTGCTGGCTCACCCCCATTTTCATTGAATTATTTTTCAGTTTATCCAGTAAGACCTGTGCCAGATCTAAACCGGCATCCCGTTTTGTTTTTTTTCTGCTTCGGAAGGAGGAAAAGCAGCAGCACATTAGGTCCAGCGGGGGTCGTTCCTCCTGTCCGAGCCCTCTGTCGCTGCATTAGGCACAGCGAAAGCTCTTGGGAGGGGGTTGGGGGCAGCCAGGGCATTCCAGCAAGGTCTGTGAGCGCAGCAGAGCGAGCGCACTGTAATCAGCGGCTGCGAGGAGCAATAACAAAGTGTTTACAAGGAGGAGCCCCGCTGGGACCTCCTTTCATATCCTGCGAAGCTCACCTCTCTCCCGCCTCATAAAAAAAGCCTGTAAATGAGCACGCGTGGATCAACACGGGTGCACGGGCGCAGACATTCATAAAATATGGCATAGCAACTAATTCGTCCCCTCGAATAATATTTGCTTTATGAATATTGCCACGCAGCCAGGCTTCTCAAGGACGTGCATTCCACTGGCGCTCAGGTGGGAGGACGGAGAAAGCTCTTTCGTTGCCCACTCTTTAATGAACAACGAGCTTCAAGTCGAGCCTCGGCTTCCTTTTGTTTGGAAGAGATCAACGACACTGAGCGGCGGGGACGCTGGGGGGGTCAGATGAGGTCAGAGAAACACCAGAGCCGTTCTCATTTAAAGTCTTCGAACTCTCCGTGGTCGGTTCTTGCAGCCTCCGCAGGTCGCCGGCCCTCCCCACAATCCCACGGGTATATACGCCGTCTCAAATATACCACAAACCGCCACTAGTGGTCAAGGTCGGCCCTCATCAATAGGAAACCCAAGCGTTCGATGCCTGAGTCTCCTCCTCGCAATACGTGAGCTAGTTTATGCCCAGTGCGTCCCGTACCGCAGGCTCATGCACCACCTCGGCGCGACCCAGTCGTACGGCAAACGCTCTGTATTCGGTTTGCGGAGCGTTTCCTTCTTTGGCAAATCAATCAGAGCGCTGTCATGGAGAGGTTAAGTGGTTAATGCGGCAGGATGTAAACAGATGCTTGGGTTTCGTCAGGCCATTACTTACATGGAGGCAAATATAGACTCCAGGGCACCGACTGAACCCAGATAGCAAGGGAATGATGGAAGACGGTAGGCAGAGAGCTTTGTTCCATGCTGGACCCCAAAGGTCAGGTGAGGACTATCAAAGACATGGATAAATGAAACGGATGAGTAGAAGATGGCAACGTCGCTTGTACCTAGAAGTGAGGATTCTGTCTAGTTCTTATTATTAAGATAACATAACCAAATTTATCCTACAAGATATGGGGTTATGTGCCTCTAACAAACTAGACTTTGGATTTGAACCCATAGCCTTCTGGGTGCTGGCTTCCCATCACTAACAAATTTTGCTGGACGATATATGGGCTTCGGTACTGAAAAGGTCACAAATCTCGATTTTTGTTTATTTATTTTTTAGTTTATCCTGCAAGATATGGGGTTATGTGCCTCTAACAAACTAGACTTTGGATTTGAACCCATAGCCTTCTGGGTGCTGGCTTCCCATCACTAACAAATTTTGCTGGACGATATATGGGCTTCGGTACTGAAAAGGTCACAAGCCCTCATTTTTGTTTATTTGTTTTTCAGTTTATACTGCAAGACATGGGGTTCTGTGCCTGTCCCAAACTAGACTTAGGGTTTGAACCCATAACCTTCTGGGTGCTGGCTCACCCCCATTTTCATTGAATTATTTTTCAGTTTATCCAGTAAGACATGGGGTTATGTGCTTGTCCCAAACTAGACTAAGGATTTAAACCCATAGCCTTCTGGGTGCTGGCTCCCCATCACTAACAAATTTTGCTGGACGATATATGGGCTACTTTACTGAAAAGGTCACAAATCTCGATTTTTGTTTATTTATCTTTCAGTTTATCCTGCAAGATATGGGGTTATGTGCCTCTCCCAAACTAGACTTAGGGTTTGAACCCATAACCTTCTGGATGCTGGCTCACCCCCATTTTCATTGAATTATTTTTCAGTTTATCCAGTAAGATATGGGGTTATGTGCCTCTCCCAAACTAGACTTAGGGTTTGAACCCATAACCTTCTGGGTGCTGGCTCACCCCCATTTTCATTAAATTATTTTTCGGTTTATCCAGTAAGACATGGGGTTATGTGCTTGTCTCAAACTAGACTAAGGATTTAATCCCATAGCCTTCTGGGTGCTGGCTCCCCATCACTAACAAATTTTGCTGGACGATATATGGGCTACTGTACTGAAAAGGTCACAAGCCCTCATTTTTGTTTATTTGTTTTTCAGTTTATCCAGTAAGACATGGGGTTATGTGCCTGTCCCAAACTAGACTTAGGATTTTAACCTATAGCCTTCTGGGTGCTGGCTCCCCATCACTACCACTAGGCCACCCCGAGTGGAAGAACAGCAGGATATACACTATTTATTAAGGCCTATCTCAGGCAGCCTTGGTCAACACAGACAGACAGATGGTCAGTTGCTGGCTACAGGAACACTCTTTGGCCGGTTGACCACTCTCGCTCTTGCAGTGACACTAATGTGTCTAAACAGAATTCCGCTACACTTGTAACAGCATTGTACAGAATTCCACTAAAACGTAACTGACCAGAGGTGAATGAGTTTGGGGTCAGCTCACAAATTTGGCTGGACAATATATGGGCCACTGTACTAAAAAGATCACAAACCCCCATTTTCATTTATTTATTTTTTCAGTTCCTGGGCAAAAAATCAAGATTTCACAGAAAATTACCCAGAAGATTTACACCCCCAGCTAGTAAAGCTAAAAAATGGGCATTAACATGCTAGCTTCTTTTATTATATATATATATATATATACCTTTTTTTTAGATTTTACATTTTTATTACTCTATTATTATTAATATTATTATTTTATTATTACTTATATTATTATTTTGCATTATTATTTATTTTACTATTTTATGTTTAACTATTATATTTATATTTACTTTATTGACTTATTTTTATCTTTTTCTTATTCTTGATTTTAGTTTCTTTAGTTAGAAAATGTAATTTACTGTGTTTTTATCATTTCAATGTGTAAACTGTATTTAAGAATTATTGTAAGATAAACAGTATTCTAACTAGACCAATCAAAACCAGTCATCATCACTACTGAACCCTTCAAGAGTCAGGATCATCCTAGATGATCCAGTGATGTAGTTTTAAATAAAATTAAACTAAATTTAACTGTTTTTGTTCTTTTGATGTAGGAGAACATCAGCTTTTTATGGAGACTAGTTTTAAGTTAACTTAATTCTGATTACAGGAAACTCAATGTTGAGTTGAATTAAATGGTCAGTAGGTTTGATTTTACCAAATATTTTAAGTACAAACTATTTAGAATTCATTGTATTCAACTCAAATGATTACTTCCAGTCTATTTGACATTTAAGTTGATTTTACTTAAAGCATTTGATTTTCTCTAGTTTGCATTACTTAAATATTTTAAGGCCATTACTCAAACTCTTTAAGTACAATCAACTTATCCGGGTTTCCAGTGCAAACACTGGTGTGAACGCAGGCCGGTTCCCTGAATAGTTCTAAGAAGCCGGACTGGAACCAGGATTACTATGATGGAAAAGGGTCTGGAGGGCTCCTTCAATCTTCCACCAACGATAAGGGGGCCAAAGAGGAAGGCAATAAAGAAGTAGCCACTACCACCACTGTGGTTCCCTCTTAACATGCCCAGTGGTTCTACTGTCCGGTTCTCCTTAGATCTTCGCTCTCGTGGTGTAAAAGATGTAATAATAAAAAACGCCGCGTGAGCTCTGATCACGCCATCGCTTCGGTTACGGCGCCGGAGCCCGAACGAGCGATGAAAAGTCTTTTTCTTGGGCTGAGCTGATGGAGTGGTCCATTTGCGAACCCCCATGCGGAGCGTCTCGAAATACTTCAATAAGCAGTTCCCGTCGCCGCTCGCTAATTATACCCCGTAAAGTCCTCCGCAGAGTTTCTGCCAGACAGCGAGCGCGCCGAGCCCCTCCGAGGGTCCCGTTGTATCGTCGTAGGGTTTAGATTGGATGCGTTTTTGTTTTTTTTCACCGTGGTGAGCGCCAACGAGGTACAAAACGTGTTCGTTAGCCGTCTTTGGGCTCAGAGCTGAAACTTTCGCTGGAGATCCTAATTAGTCTGGTTTTGTTTGTTTGGGTTATATTTATATATTTATATATATTTATATATATTGGCGCTAATTGAGCCAAAGGCGTTCGCGTCCACTAGGTCTGCGAAAGAAACTTTTTTTTTTCATTAAGCGCACTCCTTTTTTCCCTTCCGACCGTTATTTCAGCGAGAAAAAGCAAACACGGGCGCGCTAATGAAATGTTTGACATTTGGTAATGGCCCACAGTGACGAATTCCCACACGGCGCTTGCGCTCTTATTTATTTAGACGGCATTACCATCTTATTTACCAGACACGGCAGCCATTAATTATTCATTCTTGTTGTAGGGCTATCACCGGGGCATTATGGGGCCTTTTTTCACTCCCTGGCTCTGTATGATGTTTAGAGGCTGGCAGGTCCATAAATCTTAGGCTGATTCATGTGCTGACCTTTCCTCTGTGGAGAAGGGGAGGTGGAGGTCCAAGAGGCCTTGCAAACCTCTGACCACTCTCTGGCCCTGCTAGGACCTGGTGGGCCAACCCATTGATGTGGTGTTGGTGGTGGTGTTGTGAGTGGATCAGACACAGTAGTGCTTCTATCGTCCACCGTCCACCAACCAAAACTGTCCAGACAGCAGTGCCTAGTGTCCATTGGTGAAGGACTAGAGGAACACAAACTGTGCAGCAGCAGATGAGCTACTGTCTCTGACTTTACATCTACAAGGTGGACCAGCAAGAAGTAGGAGTGTCTGGTAGAGTCTGATCTGATCCACACCCACCAGCACAACATGCACTAACACACCACCACCATGCACGCAAGTGTCAACTGAGTGTCAATGAATGTTGGAGCGAGTTCTCGTTATTCTCTCTGACTCGCTTCAGTCTCCGGCTGCTGCTCCTCGCTTCGTACCTCACCCGTGTGCACAGTTCTGATTGGCTGAGGAGCTCCTTCGTGATCCTACAGCGCACGCAATTGGTCTCTGAGTTCAATGCGGCGTAAAGCCCGTATACCGTAAAGACGAGAAAAGCTCCGCCTCTTAAAATAAACACAATTTAAATTAAATCATTCTCAATAGTTTATTAGTTTGGGGCCGCATTGGACAATCCGGACCGCGGTCCGCCTACAAGTGACCCCTGCTCTAGTCCTTCATCAATGGTCACAGGGCGCCGCCCACAGGACACTGTTGTCTGGATGTTGCTGGTTGTTGGCCGGTGTTTAAACACTCCAGCAACTGGAACTTTCTGACGATCATCAGAGAGATTGGTGTGGTTTCTGCTTTCTGGTGCTAGTATTCTCATTATGTTTACTTGCCTCATCTCCCTGGAGTACGGAAGCGACTCAGGAGGATGCGGAAGGGAACGGAGGCTGATGAACTTCCAGGCTGATGAACGATCCAGACTTGGAGCCATAAATGTTTCAGAGCTCTTATATAGGTCACGGTCCAGAAGTGAGGATAAAAGAGATGAGGGGGAAGATAACAGGGACGGAATGTAAAGGAGCTTCCATCTGCATTCGCTTGACTCAGACTACCTCCAAACGTTGTCCAGCAAGCAGACAGCATAGGACGTAGGTACTGTGTCTACTCTCCTGCACAGGACGAGGCAAAGAAAGTCCTCATAAACAGCAACAGCAGTGTTTGTGTACTTATTTCTGAACAGTCTATAGCAGTACAAGGCCTATTGGGGTGGGCTTAGATTTACATGGGGATGTGGAGTAATTGTCCATTCATCCATCCATCTGTCCATTATCTTCTGTTTTATCCTAATAGTTGGGGTCACAGAGGGACTGGAGCCAATCTCAACATCACTGGGCATCATATGGACAGAACATACTCACTCTACACAGAACGGCTAGGACTGGGAATCCAACTCGAATCATCTAGTTGTGAGGTGACAGTGCTAGGGAGTAGCTACTCATTTTATGGACCTCCAAAACAACCTACCTCAGTGGTTGGTTGGTTGATTGGTTGGAAAAGTCCACCAACCAAAACTTTCCAGCCAACAACGTCCAGTGACCACTGATATGGTAACCAATCCTATAACCCACTTATATTAACAATGAAACTTTGAAACTTTGAAAATGAGCAGCTACGAGGTCACTAAACACTAATGTAAGCTAAAGGCTATGCTAAACAATGACTCGCCTATGTTGCCAGAAGCCTCTCAGGAGTCCTTTAGCTTGTCTTCTGGATTTTAGTGCTGTACGGCATACGCATTCGAGCCGAAGTATCTGTGCTATGCATGACGAAACTAACTTTGAGCGCCTCCATACTGGAGAGAAACCTGGAAAGTCTCCTTTTCCACAGGATATAAGATACATATATAAGTGTTCGCTCGTCTACCTTCACACTCATATAAAAAATTGAGTGACGTCCCATTCTTAATCCATAGGGTTTAATACGATGTCGGCCCAACCTTTGCAGCTATAACCATTACAACTCTTCTGGGAAGGCTCTCCACACGGTTTAGGAGAGTGTTTATGGGAATGTTTGATCGTTCTTCCAGAAGAGCATTAGTGAGGTCAGACACTGATGTTGGATGAGAAGGTCTGGCTCACAGTCTCCGCTCTAATTCATCCCAAAGGTGTTCTAGCAGGTTCAGGTCAGGACTCAAGTCAAGTCGCAGTCAGATAAGTACCATTCTCCTGGCAAGTGCCAAACCCAAACTCGTCCATCGGATTGCCCCTTCCATGAAGCTCTCTACGCTCTGTTCTTGAGCTGATCTGAAGGCCACATGAAGTTTGGAGGTCTGTAGTGATGGACTCTGGAGAAAGTTGGTGACCTCCTTGCACTATGCTCCTCAGCATCTGTTATTTTACCTGGCTACCACTCTTGTAGAGCCACCCTGTTAGACCCGGCCACAGGAGGACTACAAATCTTTTTTCTTGTTAAATATTTATATCTGATGGGTAGATTTGCTTCACCCTCCATACACTGAGGCAGGATACCCATCAGCTACACTACTGTGTAGAAGTCTGAGGCACCTGAGCTGATAGTTTAAAAGCCTTTATCTGATCAGTAAGTGTATTTTCATTCGATATGTCAAGATATGGCTACCATATAATAACATAAATGTAAACCTGGTTAATGATGAAAAGGGTAGAAGGTGGTTGACCACAGATGGTTCACAGCTTTGTAGAGATAAACTTCTAAAACGAGTGGAACTACAGGCTAGGTGTCTCTTTACAGTATTTAGCCGGTGCCGCGGATCACACGTCATACATCCCCGCTTCGTTTGATCACCGGAGAGCTCGGCGCCGCTCACGGTGACAGGATTTGCTGGCCCCGTAGTAAACACGCCGCCCTGGAAGAATCCTGCTTATCTCTCAGCGCGAGCGTCCCGGTGTGGCTTAATCTCAAAGAGGGAACCTAACGCGGCGTGGCTTTCAAAGAGCAGCCGCCCGCTCGACCCCAACAGCACCGCGCAACGCTTAACCAGCCGTATCATGTATGCGTTTATGTAAATTAGAAGCAAATTAGCACCGAGGGAGGCCGACACAAGAAAACAAAACACTGGCTCGAAGGAAAACCAAGAAGGAGCCAACGGTGCCTTAAAATATCTCTACAAAGACACAAAAACAAATCTTATAATCTTATCAAATACACCCATACCTACACACAGTAAACATTCAGAGGTGTTATAGTACCTTAACATGGAATACAAAAACAAGACGAGCTGGCTGGTGGTAGGAGAGATGAAGCAGCAACAGAAGGTCATGGGTTCAAATCCTAGGATTAGTATGGTATAGATGGCTGCTGCTCTCAGATTGACACATTTTTATTGTGAGGTCAATAAGGTACATAAGTTCTAGTACTAGGTAACCTACAAAGTACAGCCTATATGTAATAGTCACTGCTACCAACCCTCTTTCCCAGTACTGGGCCAAACAGGGTCAAAATATACAAACCTGTAAATAAGCTAGTGTTCAAGCAAGTACCAATGCATGTAAATGGGCTCATGTATATTAAGTATCTACATGATACACTCCAATAGTAAATTTACATGTACAGCTACATGGGAGAAATGAAGCAGCAACAGAAGGTCATGGGTTTGAATCCTAGATTGACTTGGTATAAGTGGCTGCTGCCTCTGGATAGGTAGGAAATCGACAAACCTGTAAACAAGACTGACTCATCAAGTCACCCTATCATTGGTTAGCACACCTGTGCTTTAGCCTGTGTTCAAGCAAGTACCAGTGCATGTAAATGGGCTCATGCATAGTAAGTACCTACATGATACACTCCAATGGTACATATACAGCTACAAGGGAGAAATGAAGCAGCAACAGAAGGTCATGGGTTCAAATCCCAGGGCTGACTTGGTATAAATGGCGTCTGCCTCTGAATAGGCAGCAAATTGACACATTTTCTTTGTAAGGTCAATAAGGTACACAAGTTCTAGTAATAGGTAACTTAAGTATAGCCTACTGAGAAAGAGAACAATAAGTGCACGCTACACGCACCCAACAATGGGTGTTCTGTTGGTATGTGTGCGATGCCCCCTGTTCTACATCTCCCGGACCATTTATGCAAAAGCAGAGTCGTGCATTAAAGCTGACATAAGCCTGCTCGGGGCCTGCCTGCCTCAGATTGATGACGGCGGACTAAAGGTTGGGATTTGTTTGGCTCCGTGGCAGTCCACTCGCCGGCTGATTTCTATTAATGACCTTATTATGGAACTCCAGCATCCAGACAAGCTGTTTACCTGCCCCGGGCCCACGCCACTGCTAGAACTGATTGCCCACATTCATCAATAAGAACCAGAATCCAATAATCCGATAGCGGCTCCTTCTCGTCACGCGCCGCCGCCTGCTCGGCAGTCTCCTCTCTGCTGAGTTTATGAGGATAAAAATGAGGCACTTAATCCGGAGCGGGGGACGCATCACGCCACGGCAGACAGCCAGATCGCTCGGCATCATCACAGACTGGAAAGAGAGAGAGAGGGAGAGAGAGAGAGAGAGAGAGAGAGGGAGTCATCCAGAAAGCACTGGCACTAACATTAAGAGTTATTTTAATGAAGGCACTGCGTCTATGTCCTTGTTCAGCAAAGCTTATTGGGTGCACCAGCGGAGGTCAGACCCTGCTGGACGGAATGGGCTGAAAAGTAGGGGCTGCGGTTGTCACGGCTGCAGATTTCCTAGAAATAAGTGGGAGTTTATGAGAAACGTTAGTTTCTTTTTGAGATTTTCTCGAAGGCTCAGAGAGTCATCTTCTGTTTCACGGTTCCAGTGCAAAACCCAATTTCTGCCATTAGTTTTCTAGATATCCAATCAAATCCGCCAACAAGCTGTTCACTTTTCAGGAGATAACGACATACTGCCCAACATCTAGGCTCTTCTAGATGGTGACTGAGGAGGTGTTGGGATCAGTAGTTACGTAAGGGCACACGGTAAACAGGCTCTGGACCACCCAGACAGACCACCAGTTGAGAGGATTATTTGGTCCATCGACAAGCAACAGCAGCCCCCACAGTTTCCTGCAGTTTTCTGTTGCTGCAAATTCTGGTTCAGCTTAGGATCCAATGACGGTCGGGTTGGTGACACTTCAATCCTGCCTTAGCTGAGGAGCGACACCGATGACCTGAAGGTTAGGGATCTGGTCTTGGGACCAGAAGGTCGCTGGTTCAATCCCTGGGACCAGCAGGACACAACTGAAGTGGCCTTGAGCTAGGCACCTAACCCCCAATTGCTCCCCAGGCACCGTGGATAGGGCTGCCCGCCGCTCCATCACGTGTGCTCACTGCCCCCTAGTGGTTATGTTCACTAGTGTGTGTGTGTGTGTGTGTGTGTGTGTGTGTGTGTATGTATGTATATGTGGGTGTTTCACTGCGCCCTAGTGTGTATGTTTACTTGTGTGTTTCATTGCCCCCTAGTGTGTATATTCACTAGTGTGTTTCACTGCCCCCTAGTGTGTATATTCACTAGTGTATGTATATGTGGGTGTTTCACTGCCCCCTAGTGTGTATATTCACTAGTGTATGTATATGTGGGTGTTTCACTGCCCCCTAGTGTGTATGTTCACTACTGTGTGTGTATATATGGGTGTTTCACTGCCCCCTAGTGTGTATGTTCACTAGTGTGTTTCACTGCCTCCTAGTGTGTATATTCGCTAGTGTGTGTGTATATGTGTGTGTTTCACTGCCCCTAGTGTGTATGTTCACTAGTGTGTGTGTGTGTGTGTGTGTGTGTGTGTATATGTGGGTGTTTCACTGCCCCCTAGTGTGTATGTTCACTAGTGTGTGTATATATGTGAGTGTTTCACTGCCCCCTAGTGTGTATGTTCACTAGTGTGTGTGTATATGTGAGTGTTTCACTGCCCTCTAGTGTGTATGTTCACTAGTGTGTGTGTTTATGTGGGTGTTTCACTGCCCTCTAGTGTGTATGTTCACTAGTGTGTGTGTTTATGTGGGTGTTTCACTGCCCCTAGTGTGTATGTTCACTAGTGTGTGTGTGTATATGTTGGTGTTTCACTGCACAGACGTGTGCAAACACAAGTTACAGAATAGTTCTAACTAACTAAAACTGATCTGGAGAGCATCGCTAAGATAGGTGGTCCCCTTAGGTCCCCCTAGAATCACTAACTGCTTAGCCATAAGTGCAGGACATCTCCATACGACCCAGACTCATCTGTTTGTCATTTTTTCATCCCTCTTTTTTAACCTAGAGGGTCCCATTCATTTTCGGACACACCCAAACATCATGGTTTCGTTTAACCTACAGCCTTCAAAATGCATGCACCCACTCAGGGCAGGTCCCCAACCTCGAATCCACAGACATACTGACCCACACTCCTCTGTTTGTCCTTTATTCATCCCTCATTCCTCCCATAGGGTCCCATACAGCCACCAAACTGCATGTACTCACTCAGGGCAGGTCCCCAAACATACTGACCTCTACTCCTCTACTTGTCGTTCATTCATCTTTCGTTCCATCCAGCCATCCAGCCAACCATCCAGCGTTTCCTTCAGGACATGTACCTTTCCAGTTGTTATTCGTGAAGTACGGACGACTGAAGCCAAGGCAAGGGAGGGGAACTTGAGAAACTTGGGCTTGAGTTCTGGGTGGCTTCAGCTGCTGAGGCTTGAAGCCAGCTCCCCCCTTTTTGCCAATCAAAGAGTGAGTCGGGGTGGTGGTGGGGGGTTGAATTTTGTCACGGGAAGGAGATTGCATAGGAGTGGTTTATATGAGGCATGTAATGAGTGTGGGGAGGAGTTTGGGCGTGGTCCTTTTCCCAAACTTAAATTATTTCATAACTTTATTTACTATTATTATTATCATTATTATAAATACAAACCAAGAACAGGCTGAACTTTCTTTGTCAGAAAAGAAACTTGGTGAGAAGCTGGTGTAGCACAGCGGCAGTCTTTCTCCAGTCCTGAAACCCAGAATACCAGGTAAGATCACTGGAGACGGATGCCAATACCAGGAAACAACTGGGTCTACGTGTCCCAGCTTTGACGAGACACCTGGATATTACCTGCAACTTGCTATTTATTTTCCTCCGCGGCTCGCTGCCCACTGAGAAGAATTATGACTCAATCTTGTCCAATTTGACCAGCAAATGTATCACTTATGCTTGATTTCCTGACGTGTTGCGAAAGTCACTCGTTCTTTCTCCTCTCCGTGAGCGTCACGTCGTTTCACCATCATCCTTCTTCATGGAGAAGTGAGTGGACATTATTATCACAGGGCATTTCAGTCTTTTTCACAAGAGTATATTACACATTTTGCATGTCAGGCTTGTGTAGCACTCCACGTTGCCCTGTTTGTATTGTTTAGACTATGTCTAGACGTCTTGCACTGTTTAGTCTGGGTCTGTTTAGTCTAGATGTTAGATGTCTAACTGCATCAGCGAGCTGAAAGTCACTGCAGGAAACACTGAAGGTGCCTCCGAAATCGCCTACTACACTGTAAACCCGGATAAGTTGATTGTACTTAAAGAGTTTGAGTGATTGCCTTAAAATATTGAAGTAATGCAAACTAGAGAAAATCAAATAGTTTGAGTAAAATCAACTTAAATGTCAAATAGACTGGAAGTAATCATTTGAGTTGAATGCAATGAAATCTAAATTGTTTGTACTTAAAATATTTTATATATTTAAATTTAGTTTAATTTTATTTAAAACTACATCACTGGGAGCATCTAGGATGATCCTGACTCTTGAAGGGTTCAGTAGTGATGACTGGTTTTGATTGGTCTAGTTAGAAAACTGTTTATCTTACAATAATTCTTAAATACAGTTTACACATTAAAATGATAAAAACACAGTAAATTACATTTTCTAACTTTAGATAAGCATCAACTGCAGAACAACAGTTTTACACCACTTGAACACAGAAAACAACTTACCAATTCAGACATACTAGCCACACTCGCCTACTGATTTACTACTGAGTATTCAGATATACTAGCCACACTCACCTACTGATTTACTACTGAGTATTCAGACATACTAGCCACACTCGCCTACTGATTTACTACTGAGTATTCAGATATACTAGCCACACTCACCTACTGATTTACTACTGAGTATTCAGACATACTAGCCACACTCGCCTACTGATTTACTACTGAGTATTCAGACATACTAGCCACACTCACCTACTGATTTACTACTGAGTATTCAGACATACTAGCCACGCTCGCCTACTGATTTACTACTGAGTATTCAGACATACTAGCCACGCTTGCCTACTGAAGTAGGAGATTTCAGACACACCTTAAGGCTCAGCTTGCTGGAGTCATTTTAAACTCTTAATTTCTCACCACCTGTACTCGACCTGACAATGTTTTATTTCATTTTAGTTAACAGTTTTATGATTTTGATATTCAGGTTTTTATTAATTTTATTTTATATTTATTTATTTTTATATTTATTATTATATTATATATTCATATATTTATTATTGTTTCTTTTACTATTTTGTTTTACTACAATATTAATATATATTTTTATTGACTTATTTTTTTATGTTTGTCTTATTTATGATTCCTTATTAGTTTCTTATTCAGTTTTTATTTGTTTTCCTTTACGATTTATCTTACTTAATTTTGTCTTTGTTCTTATTGTTTCTTTTAAATTTTAAGTACTCATTAAAATTCATTTTAATTTATTTTTAATCCCTTTTTTGTTCAAAGTACCCCTGAGTAAAAATAAAGGTTGATTGATTGATTGATTGATTGATTGATTGAAATGACGAAGTGCACTTGACTGAAAGCTCTACTGTTTGGAGGAGCTGTCCAGTGCTGAAATTGAGACACCTACACTGGGATTCCCAACATTTTCTGAAGCGGTGGGCAGCCCATTCCTCAGTACACAGAGAGCAGTTGGGGGTTAGGCGTCTTGTTTTAGGGCCCTTTGGTCGTGTCCTGTAGCCTAAGGGGGTTGAACCAACAACATACACAGAACGTATCAGAACGTTTAGTCTGGGTTATGTTCCTTGTGTGCACCATGTGGTTCTGGAGGAACGTTGGCAACATTCAGAATTCAGAGTTTTTAGAATTTAGTACTATTTGCCACTTGAGCTATCTGCCATGGTGTTACACCTACACACACACACTAGTGAACACACACACTTGCCCAGAGTGGTGGGCAGCCCAATCCACAGTACTTAGAGAGCGGTTGGGGGTTAGGTGTCTTGATCAAGGGCTCTCCAGTCGTGTCCTGTCAGCTTAGGGGATCAAACCAACAACCTTTGGAGTTACACGTTTTTATTTGGACAGCGATGATTTGCAATCACAAATGGGTCACAGATGTCATATACAGAGTGAAGTCACATTATTATGACCACTAGCTAATATCCAGAGTATCCGGCAGCAGCTAGTTGGACTGGGTGACTCAATAAGGTCCTGGTAGGTGGTCACAGGTGGTCGCAGGGCATCCCACAGCTGCTGGAGGGAGCGTGGAGGAGGATCCATAGAGCCAACACCACCATCCAGGTGGTCCCACAGATGCTCATTTGGGTTCAAGTCTGGGGGAATTAGGGGTCCAGGGTAGTACTTTGGAAGTCTTGGTGAGCTTATCCAACCAATGTGGGACATTTCTAGTCATGGGACGTGTCGAATCATCTTACTGGAAGATCCCACCCGCCCCAGAGAAGACCATCAGCATGTATGGTGTATGTGATCTGCAAGGATGGATTCAAACACAAATCAAGTGAGGGTGTCTTTATCATGGATGAGTTGATCCAGAGAACATCACAGAAACATCATTCTCCAGACCAGAACACTGACACTTACATGCTGCTGCCGTCTAAAGTAGGAAGTGGTCATAATAATTTGGCTTGACTGTATATAATTCTGGCAGAAGAGATATTTTACAGTGTATCTACTGTAATTTCTTGAAATGGTATTCTACTGTATATTGAAACACAGTAGGACAGTAGAATAACTATGGTTTTTGTATGGTACTTGTAAGGCAATGCCAACATGTTACTGTTATTTTACAGCATCTTTACTGTAATTAAACAAGATATATATGTATTTTTGAGTCTAAGGATGCAGTACCTTAATCACAGAACTACAATATTTTATATAATAGGTTAGAAATACATTTTAAACGAAGTTGAATAAATAAAGATGACCTCAAAAGAAGTTTTATAAATGTCCAAAACTTTGCTGCTTGCCAGCTGGCTAACACTGCTCAAGCTACAGAGCCCCAGTACTCTATTACTAATGTTAGTAATTCAGTAAATCATACCTAATTAACCTTAATTAAATTCTGATATCCTTTAAATGTAATTATTATGCTGACAAAACCATACTGGACATGCCAATATCAGGAGACCAGCGTAACGTTAACAGCTTGAATGTGGGTGGCTCTTACTGGAGCTGTGTAAAATGAGTAAAAGCAGTTTGAGCAATTTAATAACTGCTAATAATTAATAATAAATATTGGCCAGGAAAACAGAAACTTTATCTACAGTATGATTTTAATGGGTAGTGATGGACTCATAAGGGCATGATAGCACATATCTGTCCAGTGTGACAGAAAATACTGTATAGAGGTGATAGATTAGTTATTGACTATTATTGATTAACCAAAGGTTCTGTTTATTAGCTCCTATTTTTATTTCAGCTGTTTCAACTTGAACTAATACGTTTCTGGGCACAAATTCTGGTTTTGTTATCTTACTATTTGAAATATGAACCAAAATTTGTAACTTTTAATTGAATTTTTATTTTAAAACTTACATTTTAATTCAAATTTAAATTCAAAGTTACTTTTTTTTACAGTGTAATTCCGTAGAAACATGTCTCGGGATCTTTTGGGAGGCACTTAAAGGCACTACATGGATCACCCTACGGAACCGCTATCAATTAACTATCAATCCTGGATTAATCTACGATGGAATAGGGTGACCCCCTATCAATTCAGGATCAATCCTGGATTAATACACAATGCAATAGGGTGATTAACCATCAATTCAGAATCAATGCACTCACCAAAAATGAATCAATGTGGATCACCAAACAGAATATGATGATTTGCCATTATACCGTACAGAATAGGGGGATCCGCTATCAATTTACTAACAATCCTGGATCAATGGAATTCAATGGAATAGTGTGATTCGGTTTTCAAACCTGGATCAATCTACAATGGAATAGCGTAATTGTTTTTAAAACCTGGATCAATCTACAATGGAATAGAGTGATTCGTTTTCAAACCTGGATCAATCCACAATGGAATAGCGTGATTGTTTTTAAAACCTGGATCAATCTACAATGGAATAGAGTGATTCGTTTTCAAACCTGGATCAATCCACAATGGAATAGTGTGATTCGTTTTTCAAACCTGGATCAATGCACAATGGAATAGTGTGGTTCGGTTTTCAAACCTGGATCAATCCACAATGGAATAGTGTGATTCGTTTTTCAAACCTGGATCAATGCACAATGGAATAGTGTGATTCGTTTTTCAAACCTGGATCAATGCACAATGGAATAGTGTGATTCGTTTTTCAAACCTGGATCAATCCACAATGGAATAGTATGATTTGTTTTTTTAAACCTGGATCAATGCACAATGGAATAGTGTGATTCGTTTTTCAAACCTGGATACATCTACAATGGAATAGTGTGATTCGTTTTTCAAACCTGGATCAATGCACAATGGAATAGTATGATTTGTTTTTTTAAACCTGGATCAATGCACAATGGAATAGTATGATTTGTTTTTTTAAACCTGGATCAATGCACAATGGAATAGCGAGATCCGTTTTCAACCCTGGATCAATGCATAATTGAATAGTGTGATTTGTTTTTCAAACCTGGATCATTCCCCAATGGAACAGGGTGATTTGTTTTTCCATCCTGGATTAATGCACTATGTGGATCACCCTACAAAATACAGTGATCCGCTATTAATTCACTATCAATGCTTGTTCTATCCATAATAGAATCGGGTGATCCACTATCAATCCTGGATCTCTGCACTATATGTTACCAAGCTACGTAATCCAACTTCTTAAAAGTTCCTTTCCTTTGTTTTACAGTATAATTCCGTATAAAACATGTTTTTGGAAGTTTGCACTTAAAGAACGGAGAAGCTGAAAATCCACACCGGCAGTGGGACGAGTGCTACTAACGAGCTCCAGAAATGAACATTTAGGTAATTCCTCGCGTTAAGGCAACTCGTGCTTTTTGACAAGTCACATTCCGGGTATAATTACAGGCAGTAATGACTAATCATCAGAGCACTATGGCAGCTCTAATCCCTATTCCCCTGCCCCGGCGAGAACATTTGGAGCTTTGCTGGAGCTTTAATGGCTAATTGCATGGAGCTAATTCCTGTGTTCTTTAATAATACAACCTCTCCTCCGGCGCCGAGCGAAGCTGAGGCGAGGTATTGATTATTTTGACGCGTTGTGTTTTCTACAAATGAAGCAGAAAGATAAGACCACGTCCCGAAAAAAAAGAAGGAGTCGTTTTGTTTCAAAGGGTGATTCCCTTTGAACGTCGACTTGTACGACTCCCTCCATCTCAAACTCTCCCGATCAAAAGATCAGAGAGAGCGAACGGGGCTGTATTTTAATTACCAACTAATTCATCCTAAATGGCAGAATGTGCGTCCCATGAATTAAACAGCAAACGCGCTGTCTCGTCAGCGAAGAGGAGCCATACATCTTTTTAACGCTTCGCAATTAATGGCCCTACTTTTCACACCACGCTAAAAAGACAAATGGCCGTCTTTCTGCCGTGACCTAATTGGAGCCTCCCGTCTTACGTTACACTTTGGGCTGAGGAGCAGAAGAGATAACTGTAGTTAGGTCAGCTGGGCTGGGAAAGCCATACCGTTCCATTAAACTACACCAATTAACCACTTTGTTCTGCTCAGTGAGCACTTTATGGGCTTGTAGGTAGGTGGAGCCCACACAGTGAATCAGTTATGTGGATCACCCTACAGAATAGGGTCATACACTATTAACCCTGGATCAATGCACTATTTGGATCACCCTATGACATATCAAACCTGGATCAATCTGCTATGTGGATCACCATATGACATATCAATCCACTTTCAATCCTGGATCAATCTACTATATGGATCACCATATGACACATCAATCCTGCTATCAATCCACTTTCAATCTTGGATCAATCTGCTATGTGGATCAACCTATGACATATCAAACCTGCTATCAATCCACTTTCAACCCTGGATCAATCTGCTATGTGGATCAACCTATGACATATCAAACCTGCTATCAATCCACTTTCAACCCTGGATCAATGCACTATGTGGATCATCCTATGACATATCAATCCACTTTCAATCTTGGATCAATCTGCTATGTGGATCACCCTATGACATATTATTCCTGCTATCAATCCACTTTCAAACCTGGATCAATCTGCTATGTGGATCACCCTATGACATATTATTCCTGCTATCAATCCACTTTCAAACCTGGATCAATCTGCTATGTGGATCATCCTATGACATATCAATCCACTTTCAAACCTGGATTAACTTGCTATGTGGATCACCCTATGACATATCAAACCTGCTATCAATCCACTTTCAAATCTGGATCAATCTGCTATGTGGATCAACCTATGACATATCAAACCTGCTATCAATTCACTTTCAACCCTGGATCAATGCACTATGTGGATCATCCTATGACATATCAATCCACTTTCAATCTTGGCTCAATCTGCTATGTGGATCACCCTATGACATATCAACCCTGCTATCAATCCACTTTCAGGCCTGGATCAATCGGCTATGTGGATCACCCTATGACATATCAAACCTGCTATCAATCCACTTTCAACCCTGGATCAATCTGCTATGTGGATCATCCTATGACATATCAATCCACTTTCAAACCTGGATTAACTTGCTATGTGGATCACCCTATGACATATCAACCCTGCTATCAATCCATTTTCAAACCTGGATCAATCTGTTATGTGGATCACCCTATACGGAACAGGATCATGTGCTACCAATCTGCTGTCATCCTGGATCAATGCAGTAGTGGAATAAGGTGATCCACTATTATTTCTGGATCAATGCACTATAAAATAGGGTGATCTTCTATCAATTCTGGATCAATGCTCTATGTGGATCACCCTACAGATTAGGGGGATCTGCTATCCGTCCTTTATCAATACAGAATCCACTATGTGGATCGTCCTATGGAATAGGATGATCTTCTATCAATTCTGGATCAGTGCACTATGTTGATCACCCTATGGAATAGGATAATCCGCTATCAATCCACCATCAAACCTGGATCAATCCACAATGGAATAGGGTGATCTTCTATCAATTCTCGATCAATGCACTATTTTGATCACCCTACGGAATAGGATGATCCACTATCAATCCACTATCAATTCTGGATCAGTGCACTATGTGGATCACCCTATGGAATAGGGAGATCCGCTATCAATCCATCATTAATCCTGGTTCAATCCACAATGAAATCGGGTGATCTGCTATCAATTCTGGATCAATGAACTATGTGGATCACCCTATGTAAGAGGGTGATCCGCTATCAATCCACTATCAATTCTGGATCAATGCACTATGTGGATCACCCTACAGATTAGGGGGATCTGCTATCAATTCATTATCAATACTGAATCAATCCACTATGTGGATTGTTCTGTGGAATAGGGTGATCTTCTATCAATTCTGGATCAATAAACTATGTAGATCACCCTACGTAAGAGGGTGATCCGCTATCCATCCATTATCAGTACTGTCATCTGGCAAACACAGTTGTTTTCTAGGGTCTTCCAGATGGTTTGGTGTTTCTGAGCTCACCAGGCCTTCTTTCTGTTTAAGATGGTAGCATATAGTTGATTTGGCTGCATCTTCTATCTTCTCTGATGGGTTCATATTGCTTCTTCAGCCTAATCATGGCTTGCTTCACTGGCAGCGGCAACATTTTTGAGTTAACAGGCAGAGAAACATCTAGCAAAGCTAGTTTATTATTAGCGTTTCTCTTGCACTGCTGAGCTTGTTAGCACAAGAGCTACAGATGCTACCAGGCAAAGCTGGAAGTAGGAACTGCAGCTAAAGGGCAGTCAATTAGATTCACTCCAGGTGATTCAGAACCGTTCAGGATGTCACAGCGGATCTCGTCACGGCCAGGCCTATGGACATGACTCACCCACGGCAAGCCACTGAACTGTCGTATCTCTGACTCATACTTCTCTCGGTGGACAGAAAATGCTGATGCTATCCATTATGCAAAGCTTAATGTCATCCATGAAGCTTTAATGTCATCCACCCTTTAGAGCCGCTGTGGAAGGAGGTGGAGTTTGACCCGTGAGGGTTGTGACTGGGAATAACCACGGACCATCTTAAAGAGCTGTTCCACCACTGGAGTCATCTTACACCACCTCCTGGCTTGCTGTCTCCTCTCCTCGCACTCCTGCCACTCTTGTGGTTGCGGGGCATGACCACAGAGACGCCTGAGGGAGAGCCGAGTGGCCATTAGCGGAAACGACACGGGTCAGTGTACACAAGTCGGGAGAACACAAGACTGCGGTCATTGATCTCCAATCTTTCGTTCATAATTATTCATATTTAATGGCCTAAGTAGCATTTATTACCATACATAATCATAAATAACCATACATGGTCATACATAACCATACACAATCAATCATGTCCATTCATAACAGTACGTATTCATTTATATTCATACATAATCATAATTAACAATACATGATCATACATAACCATTCATTTATCAAACATGTCCATTCATAACCAAACATATTCATTTATAACCATACATAATCATAAATAACCATACATTATCATACATAACCATACATAATCAAACATGTCCATTCATAACCATACATATTCATTTATATCCATACATAATCATAAATAACAATACATGATCATACATAACCATTCATTTATCAAACATGTCCATTCATAACCAAACATATTCATTTATAACCATACATAATCATAAATAACAATACATGATCATACATAACCATTCATTTATCAAACATGTCCATTCATAACCAAACATATTCATTTATAACACTACATAATCATAAATAACCATGCATGGTCATACATAACCATTTACAATCAATAATGTCCGTTCATAACCGTACGTATTCATTTATATCCATACATAATCATAAATAACAATACATGATCATACATAACCATTCATTTATCAAATATGTCCATTCATAACCAATCATATTCATTTATAACCATACATAATCATAAATAACCATACATGGTAATACATAACCATACACAATCAATCATGTCCGTTCATAACCATACATATTCATTTATATCCATACATAATCATAAATAACCATGCATGGTCATACATGACCATTTACAATCAATAATGTCCGTTCATAACCGTACGTATTCATTTATATCCATACATAATCATAAATAACCATACATGATCATACATAACCATACATAATCAAACATGTCCATTCATAACCATACATATTCATTTATAACCATACATAATCATAAATAACCATACATGATCATACATAACCATACATAATCAAACATGTCCATTCATAACCATACATATTCATTTATAACCATACATAATCATAAATAACAATACATGATCATACATAACCATTCATTTATCAAACATGTCCATTCATAACCAAACATATTCATTTATAACACTACATAATCATAAATAACCATGCATGGTCATACATAACCATTTACAATCAATAATGTCCGTTCATAACCGTACATATTCATTTATAACCATACATAATCATAAATAACAATACATGATCATACATAACCATTCATTTATCAAATATGTCCATTCATAACCAATCATATTCATTTATAACCATACATAATCATAAATAACCATGCATGGTAATACATAACCATACACAATCAATCATGTCCGTTCATAACCGTACGTATTCATTTATATCCATACATAATCATAAATAACAATACATGATCATACATAACCATTCATAACTGTGCGTATTCATTTATATCCATACATAATCATACATGTCCATTCATAACCATACATATTCATTTATATCCATACATAATCATACATCACTATTTAAAATCATTCATTATCATCCTTAACCATACACTCATTTATAATCATACATATCCATTTACAACCATACATATCCATTCATAGCCATACATAATCATACATAACCATGCATATTCATTTAGAACTATACATAATCATACATAACATTCAAAATTATTATCATTGATAACCATACATTATCATTCATAACTGTAGGTATTCATTTATAATTATACATAATCATAAATAACCATACATAAATAATCATGTCCATTCATAACCATATGTATTCATTTATAACCATACATAATCATACATATCCATTCATAACCATACGTATTCATTTATAACCATACATAATCATACATAACATTCAAAATCATTATCATTTATAACCATACATTATCATCCGTAACATTCAAAATCATTATCATTTATAACCATACATTATCATCCATAACCATACATATTCATTTATAACCATACATTATTATAAATAATAATTCATAATCATACATAACCATACATGATCATACATAACCATACATAATCAATCGTGTCCATTTATAACCGTACATATTCATTTATAACCATACATGATCATACGTATCCATTCATAACATAACCATTCAAAATCATTCATTATCATCCATAACCATACACACATTTATAACCATACATATCCATTCTTAGCCATACATAGTCATACATAACCATACATTATCATAATTAATCATTCACATCCATTCATAACATGTATAACCATTCATAATAATCCATAATAGTTAATAACCATAATAATTAATAACCATAAATAATCATTCATTACTCATAATCATTTATAACCATACATAACCATACAAATGTCTGTAATCATATTCTTATATTACAGTTGTCTTATATTACAGATGATTAATTTTATAATAGCCTGTATGTAGAGACAAGGTAAATATACAGTTCCTGCCAGACAAGATTATTATTATTATTATTATTATTATTATTATTATTATTATTAGACATGGTACAGATATAGACATAGTAAATATTTAGTAAATGTTAATTCTTCTCATTAGCTCTATTAGCTCTATCAGCTCTATTAGCTCTATTAGCTTTTATTCCTGAGAAGAGAAGATTTGACTGGACTGTAATAATCAGTGCTGTGTTTGTCAGAAGTGAAGTGATGTGTCTGTGTAGCTGGGGTCAGACAGACGGAGGGGGAGGGACGCAGACAGACCCATTAGCGGGACATTAACTTCATTACTAATGAAAGCAACCAGTCGCCAAACAACATCAGAGTCTGGATAAGACGTGTTCTCCTGTCTGGGACGAGAAGAGATAGTGTTTACAAAGAGCTTACATTACAGAGCAGATACCAACAGAAACATGAGACTCAGCCGTGTTTACAGTCACCATTTACTGAACAGTCACAGTTTATATACACACAGAGTCCACTTTATAACCTCCTACCACCTCATACCTCCACTAACTGGCCACTTTATTAGAAACATCCACCTATAATCCCACTCACTGTCCACTTTATAACCTCCTACCACCTCGTACCTCCACTAACTGGCCACTTTATTAGAAACATCCACCTATAATCCCACTCACTGTCCACTTTATAACCTCCTACCACCTCGTACCTCCACTAACTGGCCACTTTATTAGAAACATCCACCTATAATCCCACTCACTGTCCACTTTATAACCTCCTACCACCTCGTACCTCCACTAACTGGACACTTTATTAGAAACATCCACCTATAATCCCACTCACTGTCCACTTTATAACCTCCTACCACCTCGTAACTCCACTAACTGGACACTTTATTAGAAACATCCACCTATAATCCCACTCACTGTCCACTTCATAACCTCCTACCACCTCGTACCTCCACTAACTGGCCACTTTATTAGAAACATCCACCTATAATCCCACTCACTGTCCACTTTATAACCTCCTACCACCTCGTACCTCCACTAACTGGACACTTTATTAGAAACATCCACCTGTAATCCCACTCACTGTCCACTTTATTAGAAACATCCACCTATAATCCCACTCACTGTCCACTTTATAACCTCCTACCACCTCGTACCTCCACTAACTGGCCACTTTATTAGAAACATCCACCTATAATCCCACTCATTGTCCACTTTATAACCTCCTACCACCTCGTACCTCCACTAACTGGCCACTTTATTAGAAACATCCACCTATAATCCCACTCACTGTCCACTTTATTAAAAACATCAACCTATAATCCCACTAACTGGCCACTTTATTAGAAACACCACCTTGTACTTCCACTAACTAGCCAATTTATTAGAAACATCAACCTATAATCCCACTCACTGTCCACTTTATTAGGAACATCGACCTCGTACCTCCACTAACTGTCCACTTCATTAGAAAAAAACCCCTTGTGCTTCCACTAACTGGTCACTTTATTAGAAACATTGACCTATAATCCCACTCACTGTCCACTTTATTAGAAACACCACCTCGAACCTCCACTAACAGGACACTTTATTAGAAACACCTACCTTGTACTTCCAGTAACTGGACACTTTATTAAAAACACCTACACTGTACTTTTACTCACTGGCCACTTTATTAGAAACATCAACATGTACGTCCTCTCACTGGCCACTTTATTAGAAATACCAACATGTACGTCCTCTCACTGGACACTTTATTAGAAATACCAACATGTACTTACACTCAGCGGCCACTTTATTAGAAACACCTACCTTGTACTTCTACTCACTGGTCACTTTATTACAAACATCACTTTGTACTTATATTTAGCGGCCACTTCGTTAGAAAAAAACCCCTTGTGCTTCCACTAACTGGTCACTTTATTAGAAACACCACCTTGTAATTGCACTCACTGGCCACTTTATTAGAAACACCCCCCTTGTGCTTCCACTCACTGGCCACTTTTTTAGAAACACCACCTCATACTTCCACTAACTGTCCACTTTATTAGAAAATTCCACTCACTGTTCACTTTATTAGAAACACCACCTTGTACTTTCACTAACAGGCCGGTTTATTAGAAACACCAACCTTGTGCTTCCACTAACTGGCCACTTTATTAGAAACACCACCTTGTAATTGCACTCACTGGCCACTTTATTAGAAACACCTACCCTCTACTTTTACTCAACTGGCCAGTTGATTAGAAATGCCTACTTCGTACTCCTACTCAGTGGACACTTTATTAGAAACACCTCCTTGTGCTTCCACTCACTGGTCACTTTATTAGAAACACCTAGCTTATACTTCCACTGGGGAGAAAGTATTATCCTATGTAGAAGATGAGCGTGCAACATGACACTCATTAGCTCTATAAGCCCATCAGGAACATCTCAGATAGCTTAATATTTGAAATGTTCACCTGAATAAAAGGAAAACGGAGGCAGGTATTGAGGTAAACTTCAGGGGATGTGGTGTGATTCTGAGGGGTGATTCCTGATTTGTTCTGAAGTCACTATGCATTAGCAGCAGAAGTTATTTGCCCATGGCAAAGCAAAAGGCCACTTCGGGTCACCTACTACACTGATTGGAGTTATTCGCCTGAGCAACTCTCGAAATTAAGTAAGTGCTCTGTCCAATTCCCCCCACCCCCCTCCCATCCTTCTTACCTTTATCTCCAGACATCCAGCTTCTTTTGCCTGAAATTCAGAAACAAACACAATACAACTCCGCCACGCCAGCTCCGAAAAGTTCCTGAGGTTCCTAACGGCTTTCCGATTGTTGGCTTGATTGGTTCTAGTGCTTTGAATGTACCTTTCAAAATCGCCGAAGAAAACCCATTTGCTTGCTAGACAGTGCATTAAGATTCGTCCAAGATACTTTACGGTCTGCGGAAATGGACTACTTTTGTATGGCAAAAGGAAAAATGCTTCGTATTCATATCCACAAGGTCATGGGTTCAAATCCCCTCTTTTTAAAAGCAATGCCAGAAGCCTGTAATAACCCTTCCCCAATAACCCTAGTTCTCAGTCATTGATCTCCTGAATAATGGACTAATCCCTAACTTGTAATGAAAATCGTCCAGTTCGGAAGAGAAAGCATATTAAAAAAAAGCTCAAGTTTTATATGGAAGCATTAAAATGATAGGCCAACTGGTCTCCCTAAAACAGCCCAACTGCACTGGAACCCGTAGCAGGTAAATGCCATTCGCTTTGCGCCATGGAGCACGATTATTAAAACGAAAGCTCTTCGCATTTTTTGTTCTTTATGATCCCAATCAGATCAAATGACTTCTTTACTGTCGACATTTACTCCAGTTTTGCACACTGAAGGCAATCTGGGAATCAGAAAACGCACCCCCTGCCATCTGCCTAGGCTAAATCGAAGCTGTTCCCAGTGGTTGTAAGGATTCAGACTCGAGAGGTGAAGTCCGATCCATGTGCAAGGCTTTATTTACTCAGAGTATTGAATAAACAGTAACAAAAGAGTTCAGGGGGCGCTAGAGCGAGGAGTCCGGATAAGTCGGAGCAGTAGGCCCGAGGCAGGCTGTGATGCGGTACTTGGAGCAGTTCAGATAGAGAGTGAGACCGCTGGTGTTCGCTGTGCTGCCTCTCTGGATCCACACTTGGTCTCCTGGCTGTGCACGGGGAACCAGAGCAGCACCTCGCGTCCTGGGGAAAGGAGGCAGGAACCAGCCCTGTGTGGACAGTTCGAACAGTGGTTAGTAACTCCTCGCCGTGGTCTGGAGCTCACCTGGGGGCAGCCTCAACGAAGGGCTGGGCAGTAACTAAAAAACAGTCATTAGAAGTACCGAACTCGCTACGGGGAACGAGTCCGGAAGTCCGCTGGTCAACCAACCTCACTCCACGGGGACGGCAAAGGGAAGTCTCAGCCGGATGGAGGTGAGTGCCGGAGCAGGTCAGAGAGTCTATAGATCCTCTTGGGCTCCAGGGAGTATGACAGGACCCTGCTGTGGAGAAGCCAAGTCTGGTTGGACTTGTGGAGAGACTCTTTAAGCGACGGCCCAGAGACCCCAGACATCTTAAGACCATTAAGACTGTTAGTTTGGTTACCCTAAATTGCCAGTAGGTGTGAGTGTGTAAGTGAATATTGGCCATACGATGGACTGGCGAACTGTCCATGGTGTACCCCACCTTCGCCCGATGACGCTGGGATTGGCTCCAGCCCCTCTGTGACCCCAGCAGATAATGGATGGTTGGATAGGTTTGTTATGAGCAGAACAGCATCTAATTGTTTTCTGGCTGCATGGCCTAGATTGAGGTATTAATCACAATCAATCACAATCAATCACAATAAATGACAGAAACGTTTCTAGAAATGCATAAGATAGTTTGAGGATATGTGAGAGTGGTTAACATGTAAACTTAAAAGGAGAAACTCTCCAGGAGCATGAGGAGAACCTACAGAAAGAAACCTGTATGCTCAAAAAGAGAACCTCTCAGAAGAACCAAGAATTGAAAGAAGAAATATCTAAGAGCATAACAAGTCTTAAAAGAGGAGCATACATAGAACCCCTGAGAAGAACCAATACTCAAGCATGAGAAAGAACCAGCTGAGACTCCAAAGGAGAAGCTCTCAGAACATATGGAAAACCAAGACTAGAAAGGAGAAACTTTCTAAGTACTTCTTCAAAGAACCTAGACTTTGAATGAAGAATTTCTCTAAGATAACAAGGAAGAACCATTGAGAGGAACCTGGACTCAAAATTAGAAACTCTCTAGGAGCATAAGTAGCACTTACTGAGAGGAACCGAGACTCCAAAGAACCTCCACTGCACCTCCTCAACTTCCTTTAAGTTTGATAAAACTAGCTTGCACCAAAATGTCTCAAGATCTTACGTAGGTTATGGATTCCTATAATATAACTTTTATGACTTATGCAATTAAACGTACATTATGAACATATATATGTCATTAAACAGCCATATGATCATTCGTAACATCTTTGGGTTTGGGAATGTTGGCAAGCAGCCACAACCGCAACCATTAGCGATATAATATTGAAACCGTGATTTGGAACATCAAGCAATTCCGATTTAACAGCCAGCTTTAATTTACAAATGACGCTCGTTCTTCATGCACAGACTTCTTAAGATCACATCAAGGAAAGTGCTGCCATCGTTCCAAATGGATGGAGCTGGTCTAAAGCAGATAGATGGGCACGTACATATCAGTAATGAACAGACGAGCAAGTTATGAATGGCTCCATCATGGTCCAGCAATGCCCTACATGCTGTCATTAAAGAGAGTTACAGTGTAGAGCTGGAGGCATCACCAATCTTCAGAAATGTCTGTGCACCACTTAAAAGTGAGACACCCAGTAAGACTTTCACATCTGTGTTTCTGTAAAGTGTTATTATGACTTCTTTTGGTTTGCTTATGGTTTACTTTGTGTGTACTTATTAGGAAAATGCTAAACACAGTTATACTTAAATATAAATATTCTGACAAGTATTCAATGATGCTCGGCCTATATAATATATATATATATAATTTAAAATTTTTATTTAAAATATTTAATACTTAAAAAACCTAGTCATATACTTTAGATTGTAAAAATAATATATAATAATAAATTAAAATTCAATTAAAAAATATTTAAATCTAAATTAAAATTACTATTCAATTTGAAACATAGTCTTATTATTTAGACTGTAAAAATAATATTTAAGTAGTATCTATAACATTAAGTTTGCTTAAAGGAAACTTACAAGTATACTTGCTGTTTATTACTAGGCTAGAACTTACTAAAATTTAAATTATATACAAAATATGTAATTTTTAAATGAAATGTATTAATTTATTTTGAAACCCAGTCATATACTTTAGAGTGTAATAATAATATACAAGTAGTAACTATGAGTATAAGTTTGGCTAAATGATACCAAAATTAAAATTCAATTTAAAAATATGTAATTTTAAAGTGTAATTTAAAATTACTATTCAATTTGAAACCTAGTCTTATAATTTAGACTGTAAAAATAATATTTAAGTAGTAACTATAAGTATAAGTTTGCTTAAAGAAAACTTACAAGTATACTTGCCGATTACTACTAAGCTAGAATTTTACAGAGAGTATACTTAGGTATACTTGAATTCAAATTATATACAAAATATGTAATTTTTAAATTAAATGTATTAATTTATTTTGAAACCTAGTCATATACTTTAGAGTGTAATAATAATATATAAGTAACAACTATGAGTTTGGCTAAATGATACCTAAATTAAAATTCAATTTAAAAATATGTAATTTTTAAATGTAATTTAAAATTACTATTCAATTTGAAACAAAGTTTTATAATTTAGACTGTAAAAATAATATTTAATAGTAACTTATTAACATTAAGTTTGCTTGAAGGAAACTTACAAGTATACTTGCAGTTTATTACTAAGCTAGAATATACATAAGTATACTTAAATTCAAATTAAATACAAAATATGTAATTTTAAAATAAATGTAAGGTAGTAGTAATATACATAGTAGTAGCTAAAAGTACTACATTAAGTTTGCTTACAGACAACTTGCATGTATACTTCCAAATTAAAAACTGCTAAGCTAGAACATACTTAAGTATTCTTCAATTCAAATTAAATACAGAATTTGTAATTTAAAATAAATGTATTAACTTATTTTGAAACCTGGTCATATACTTTGGAGTGTTATAATAACACTCCGGGCTTTTCTTTAACTTTCCCATGCCAGGGACCCAATGTAGGATCCATATAAGATCGGTGGACCTAATAAAGTGTCCATGCTCAAGTTGGAGATTTCTCATTCTTCAAAGTTTCAAAATGATGACCACGATATCTGCAACGCTGGTAATAAAACAGAACGCCAGGCCACAGGAAGCACGTTAATCTGATGCAACAGAGTGTGAATGGGTGCCGTTATTGTAGTTCCAGGCCTCGCAGCTGTCCTTGATGTGGTTTACACCCCCGATTTTTTGTTGCAGTAAGGAAAGCTAGTTATCCTCCAAGGGTTTGAAAGAAATAACTCCCAGCCACTCTTCTCTGCAATCTATCCTATTTTGGTCATTCCTTGCTGCCAACCACTCCTACCCCTCTAAAAGGTAAAGCTTTTTAAATTCCTTCTCAATAATGGCCCAACAGAAAAATCAATAAATCTGAGGGAATCAAAAAAGAAGTTGTTGGCTGTTTGAAAGGAACTTCTTCTGTCAAGTTGTAAATATATGAGTTTACTGGGTAGACGGTGCCTCCAAGGAGCTCAGGAGGAGTTTGTTGGGAGAGCCTGGGGGTTGGTCACCATGAGGAGGAGGCCTAAGGCTGGTAGCCACCTGAACCCCATGAGTTGAATGCTTTGTGAGTCTGTTTTTGCTGGTGTTTTACTTGTCGATATTACATTGGTGTCAGAAGTGGGGTTGTGCCCTCCACTGTTACATACGTCTGTGTGTTTATTTAACCCTTTCCAAGCTTCTCCTTGTGAAAACAACCCAGTATTATTATCAGTTCTCATCTAATACCTGCTTTGACTGCTCAGTACTTCATTAAGCTAAATCAAGATTTGCTGCTGAAGGAACTGAACACATTCATACAATGTCTGGGGCGTCCAGGAGAAATCTGGAACCTAACTTTGTTCTTCAAACTGGAGCTCAAGATCTGATCTACTTCTCTCACAATAACATATTCATGATACTTTGTATTGTGTTTATGATCATCGTCTGTTCTAATCATATCTGGAGTTCTTACTAGAGAACCTACACTTGATAAGATGAAGGCTTTTAAACCATGTATGTATATATTTAAACATATTTAAACGTTTTATTACACTACCAGTCAAACGTTTTAGATACACTACCAGTCAAACGTTTTAGTACACTACCAGTCAAACGTTTTAGATACACTACCAGTCAAACGTTTTAGATACACTACCAGTCAAACGTTTTAGATACACTACCAGTCAAACGTTTTAGTTACACTACCAGTCAAACGTTTTAGATACACTACCAGTCAAACGTTTTAGATACACTACCAGTCAAACGTTTTAGTACACTACCAGTCAAACGTTTTAGATTCACTACCAGCCAAACGTTTTAGATACACTACCAGCCAAACGTTTTAGATACACTACCAGCCAAACGTTTTAGTATCACTACCAGTCAAACGTTTTAGATCACTACCAGTCAAACGTTTTAGTGCACTACCAGCCAAACGTTTTAGATCACTACCAGTCAAACGTTTTAGATACACTACCAGTCAAACGTTTTAGATACACTACCAGTCAAACGTTTTAGTACACTACCAGTCAAACGTTTTAGATACACTACCAGCCAAACGTTTTAGATCACTACCAGCCAAACGTTTTAGATACACTACCAGTCAAACGTTTTAGTACACTACCAGTCAAACGTTTTAGTACACTACCAGTCAAACGTTTTAGATACACTACCAGTCAAAAGTTTTAGATACACTACCAGTCAAACGTTTTAGTACACTACCAGCCAAACGTTTTAGATACACTACCAGCCAAACGTTTTAGATACACTACAACTCAAACGTTTTAGATACACTACCAGTCAAACGTTTTAGATACACTACCAGCCAAACGTTTTAGTACACTACCAGCCAAACGTTTTAGTACACTACCAGCCAAATGTTTTAGTACACTACCAGTCAAACGTTTTAGATACACTACCAGTCAAACGTTTTAGTACACTACCAGTCAAACGTTTTAGATACCCTACCAGCCAAACGTTTTAGATACACTACCACTCAAACGTTTTAGTACACTACCAGACAAACGTTTTAGATACACTACCAGCCAAACGTTTTAGATACACTACCAGGCAAACGTTTTAGATACACTACCAGTCAAACGTTTTAGTACACTACCAGCCAAACGTTTTAGATACCCTACCAGCCAAACGTTTTAGATACACTACCAGGCAAACGTTTTAGATACACTACCAGTCAAACGTTTTAGTACACTACCAGCCAAACGTTTTAGATACACTACCAGCCAAACGTTTTAGATACACTACCAGCCAAACGTTTTAGTACACTACCAGTCAAACGTTTTAGTACACTACCAGCCAAACGTTTTAGATACACTACCAGCCAAACGTTTTAATACACTACCAGACAAATGTTTTAGATACACTACCAGCCAAACGTTTTAGTACGCTACCAGCCAAACGTTTTAGATACACTACCAGCCAAACGTTTTAGTACACTACCAGTCAAACGTTTTAGTACACTACCAGTCAAACGTTTTAGTACACTACCAGCCAAACGTTTTAGATACACTACCAGCCAAACGTTTTAGTACACTACCAGTCAAACGTTTTAGTTACACTACCAGCCAAACGTTTTAGTACGCTACCAGCCAAACGTTTTAGATACACTACCAGCCAAACGTTTTAGTACACTACCAGTCAAACGTTTTAGTACACTACCAGTCAAACGTTTTAGATACACTACCAGTCAAACGTTTTAGATACACTACCAGTCAAACGTTTTAGATACACTACCAGTCAAATGTTTTAGATACACTACCAGTCAAACGTTTTAGATACACTACCAGTCAAACGTTTTAGTACACTACCAGTCAAACGTTTTAGATACACTACCAGTCAAACGTTTTAGATACACTACCAGTCAAACGTTTTAGTACACTACCAGTCAAACGTTTTAGATACACTACCAGCCAAACGTTTTAGATACACTACCAGCCAAACGTTTTAGTACACTACCAGCCAAACGTTTTAGATACACTACCAGTTAAACGTTTTAGTACACTACCAGACAAACGTTTTAGATACACTACCAGTCAAACGTTTTAGTACACTACCAGTCAAACGTTTTAGTACATTACCAGTCAAACGTTTTAGTACACTACCAGTCAAACGTTTTAGTACACTACCAGCCAAACGTTTTAGATACACTACCAGCCAAACGTTTTAGTACACTACCAGTCAAACGTTTTAGTACACTACCAGTCAAACGTTTTAGTACATTACCAGTCAAACGTTTTAGTACACTACCAGTCAAACGTTTTAGATACACTACCAGTCAAACGTTTTAGTACACTACCAGACAAACGTTTTAGATACACTACCAGTCAAACGTTTTAGTACACTACCAGTCAAACGTTTTAGTACATTACCAGTCAAACGTTTTAGTACACTATCAGTCAAACGTTTTAGATACACTACCAGCCAAACGTTTTAGATACACTACCAGTCAAACGTTTTAGTACACTACCAGCCAAACGTTTTAGTACACTACCAGCCAAACGTTTTAGATACACTACCAGCCAAACGTTTTAGTACACTACCAGTCAAACGTTTTAGTACACTACCAGTCAAACGTTTTAGTACACTACCAGCCAAACGTTTTAGTACACTACCAGTCAAACGTTTTAGTACACTACCAGCCAAACGTTTTAGTACACTACCAGCCAAATGTTTTAGTACACTACCAGTCAAACGTTTTAGTACACTACCAGTCAAACGTTTTAGTACACTACCAGTCAAACGTTTTAGATACACTACCAGTCAATCGTTTTAGTACACTACCAGTCAAACGTTTTAGATACACTACCAGTCAATCGTTTTAGTACACTACCAGTCAAACGTTTTAGATACACTACCAGTCAATCGTTTTAGATACACTACCAGTCAATCGTTTTAGTACACTACCAGTCAAACTTTTCAGAACTTTTCAAAATGGGCTGGGCTCTGTCTCAAATCCTGGTGAGTGGCCTAGGAAGTGTACTGACTCTGTATCAGCTGTGTAAATTCTCTCCTCGTCTCTCTTCATAAGACAGATTACTGAGATGCTGTAGTTAGGGAGAGACTGGGTCACAACTTGTTCCCGCCCACTGCATGTGACCTCAGCGGTTCAGCTTCATGGGTTCTCCTCTTGTGGGTTTTACTGCAGTGTTGACGGTTTTTGCTCTGGAGGTGTGAAATAGACGTGAGGAAGAACGCCAAAGGAAGGAACCTCAGTAGTCAGTATATTTATTTATCTAAGGAATGGG
This sequence comes from Megaleporinus macrocephalus, assembly GCA_021613375.1. Classification (NCBI taxonomy): domain Eukaryota; kingdom Metazoa; phylum Chordata; class Actinopteri; order Characiformes; family Anostomidae; genus Megaleporinus; species Megaleporinus macrocephalus. Next base: position 46,799,859 of record CM038708.1, read on the forward strand.
ACACCTACTTTTTTTAAAGCTGCATACCATGAGGTCAAATGCTGTGTATGTGGGACCCCTTTTGAAGACCCCTACATGGCGGAGTGTACTTGTCTAATGATTCTGCAAGTATCAAAATCTCACGCTCCATCTGAGATCACATCTCTTTCCACCTTTTTGCCAATTTTCCAATCAGGACGTGGCACGGAGCCTCCGCGGGGCCGTAGCTGCCAAGGAAATCACAATCCCCCCTTCAGCTGCGAACGCTTTAGGAGAGTTAATTCCGTCACTGCGCTCCCCCGCTAAGCTGTCAATTAGAGAGGCTTTTCGACTTCTGTCGCCACCTTCTGGAGCCCATTCTGCTCTGGCATGGCACTTTCTCCTCCACCAACTGTTCACAGCCACAAGCTCGCAGTCTCCTCAGAGCCTCCACGAGAAGCAGATGCTTCTCAATTTCTGTTTACATACGTCCAGCCCTGACTGGCCAGTCGGTTCGTGACCGGTGGGTCAGGGGCTGGTGACGGGAAACAGTCTGAGGCACCTAAGCTGATAGTTTAAAAGCTTTTATCTGATCAATGAGTGTATGTTCACCACCAGATATGATTAGAACTAGAGATGGACCGTTCAGCGTTTCTAAGGCCGATTCCGATCGCCGATCATATTTTGATTAAAAATCGGGCGATACCGATACATAGCTAATCAATCCTTCCATCTCTAATTAGAACAGATGATAATGATCATAAACACAATACAAAGTAACATGAACATCTTATTGTGAGAGTAGTAGATCATATCTTGAGCTCCAGTTAGAAGAACAAAGTTTAGTTCCAGATTTCTCCTGGACGCCTCAGACATTGTATGAATTTATTGCGGTTCAATCAATTGAATGACCAATCAAGTGGGAGTGTGACTGACCCTACCCATCAACCTGAGTCTTCACCATCAACGTACACGGAAATGAGATTATGCATTATGCTTATAAGGCTGGAAAAGGTTCCAGATCAATTTCTGATGTTTGCCTGGAGTGGTCATCCTACAAGACTGACTCCAAGAGTAATCCCAGGTGTTAGAAATTGGGCCTTCAGGAATCAGAAGTCAGGAGACCTTCAGCGTAGACTTGAGTTTATTGACCTGCTCGTCTAGTTTTAGAGAATACCGCTTTGTACAACCAACATGTCAATCTGTGAAGCTTAGTTAACAAGAAGACACACATTTTATTTACTTTCTCTATAAATAAACACTAAGATGCCCTTTTTTTCAAAAGAATTCGTTTTTTTAATGTAGCTCTTGTTTCAGTTCAGCATTTAAACAGTAAATATACTGAAATATACTGAACGGTATGTGTGGTGTGTTGGTGTTTCAGTAGCTGATGGTATAAGATGCTGATACTAGACTACTTCAGTAAACAGGATACACCACTGAATCAGAACACACGCTAGAAATGATGACGGTCCGGACCTTGGCCTGAGGAGATCGTCTCTAACTGGACCTTACTGACTCTAATTAAACACCCCTGCTTTTGAGGGTGGTGGTATCAAAGGAGAGGGGTGCTAACTCCCTGCCAGGATGGTGAACATCAACACTCAAAGCCAACCACACCAACAATGCAGGAAGTTGACCATCTCAGATCGACAGATAGGACAAACAATGGAACAATGGCAGATAGAAGCATCATTTCTCTCACAGGGTAACATCTGCAGGCCTCTCTTATGTTCTGACTAATACTGAACAAGTATGTATGGAATGATAGCATGGATGATTCCTAACGATCACCTGGAAGAGCCAGATGACCACTGAGTTACTGTTATGTGGACGATTAAAGCTAAACAGATCTTTAGGTTTGAATGAAGGATGTCAGGTTTGGACAACATGAACAGCATGAGAACCTCATACCTTTGAAACATGGTGGTGGCAGTTTCACAGTTTTGCTGCAACCCTAGAATCACCAGCTAATAATCAGAATTATTTATTTTGCACGTACAAGGAAGAACTCACCCATCCAAATCATTGAGCTCAGGTGTTCCTAAATCACGTTCATGGCCACAGGTGTATGAAACCAGTACCTAGTCCTGCAGACTGCTTCTACACACATTAGTAAAGAGTGAGTCTCTCTCAGGAGCTCAGTGAACTCCAGCGTGGTACCGTGATAGGACGCCACCTGTGCAGTCCAGTGGTGAAGTTTCCTCACTACTAAATATTCCACAGTGGACTGTCAGTGGTGTTCTAACAAAGTGGAAGTGATTGGGAACGACAGCAACTCCGCCACCAAGTGGTAGAACACGTACAATGTCAGAGCGGGTCAGCGGATGCTGAGGAGCATAGTGCACAGAGCTCACCAACTTTCTACAGAGTCCATCACTACAGACCTCCAAACTTCATGTGGTCTTCAGATCAGCTTAAGAACAGAGCGTAGAGAGCTTCATGGAATGGGTCTCCATGGCCGAGCAGCTGCATCCAAGCCTTACACCACCAAGAACAATGCAGAGCGTCAGATGCAGTGGAGACGTGTTCTCTGGAGGGACCGATCTCATTTCTCCATTTGGGAATCCGACAGACGAGTCTGGGTTTGGTGGTTGCCAGGAAAACGGTACTTGTTTGACTACATTGTGCCGAGTCTAAAGTTTGGTGGAGGGGGGATTATGGTGTGGGGTTGTTTTTCAGGAGTTGGGCTCGGACCCTTAGTTCCAGTGAAAGGAACTTTTAACGCTTTAGCAGTCCAGAAGACTCTGGACAATTTCATGCTCCCAACTTTGTGGGGACAGTTTGGGGACGGCCCCTTCCTGATCCAACATGACTGCCCACCAGTGCACAAAGCAGATCCATAAAGACATGGAGGAGCGAGTTCTTGTGGAAGAACTTGACTGGCCTGCACAGAGTCCTGACCTCAACCTGATAGAACAACTTTGGGATGAATTAGAGCGGAGACTGTGAGTCAGACCTTCTTGTCCAACATCAGTGTCTGACCTCACACATGTGCTTCTGAAAGAACTGTCGGTCAAACATTCCCATGAACACTCTCCTAAACCGTGTGAGAAGCAGATTACATGCAGTGATCTTCTCTGCTGTCTCGATTGTGCTTTGGAGTTTGGCTTCTTGTTGTGAAGCAGAGGAAACAAACCAGATGGTTATGGAAGACGAGTGGATGAACTTGATGATCACTGTAAAGATCTGGAACATCAGGGTCTGCAGCAGGTTGAGTTTCTTCAGCTGTCTCAGGAGGAACATTGTTTACTGTGCTTTCTTGGCTGTGTTAAGCCTCAAGGTCCATAAAGCAAAACACAAAGCCGACTGGAGGTGTTGGGTTTTCACAACGCACTAATCAACTGGATCACAAAAGGTTTTGTTTAAGAGGTGGTCCCTGCCAACAGTTTGGGGGTGGGGGCTGTGTCCCTATCAATACTGAGGCCAAATCTACCCCTCTGAATTGAACCAACACACTTCTGCTGTGAAGTAGCAGTGCTGCCCACTGGTTGGGGGGACAAAATCACATGCCCCCCACCCCATACACACACTTCCCTGCTACGACGAACCCCTGCCCACGGTTTGGGGGTGGGGGCTGTGTCCCTACATATACTGATACCAAATCTACACCTCTGAATTGGCCCAACACGCTTTTTATTGCAAGGCAGCAGTGCTACCCACTGGTGGTGGATGGGGGCAAAATCACATGCCCCCCTCCCCCCCATACATTCACTTCTCTGCTACGATGAACCCCTGCCAACGGTTTGGGGTGGGGGGCCAAGCTGAGACCAAATACTGAGACCAAATCTACGCCACTCAATTAACCCAACGCGCTTCTTATTGCGAGGCAGCAGTGCTACCCAACGGTGGGGGGGGACACCAGTGCTACCCACTGTGGTCATATACTGGGGTGGTCTCGCCCGTCCCGTAACGCCCCCCCACCTCCCCCAAATACATACAATTCCCTACTTAGATTACCCCTTTGCCAATAACCATATGGCTGCAGATGAGCACAGTCACATGTACAGTATGAGAGAGTCACGGCTGATGCTGAACACGCTCGGCGGGTGAGTCACAAGCTCAATGCGACTCATTAAAATTCTTGCTCCGTCTTCCACACCGAGCTGTGGTTGCTTGCAGCCTTTTCTTCCTCTTCTTCTCCTTCTTCTCCTTCTTCCTCTCTCTTCTTCTCCTTCTTCCTCTCTCTTCTTCTCCTTCTTCTTCTCTCTTCTTCTTCCTCTTCTTCTTCTTCTTCCTCTTCTTCTCCTTCTTCTCCTTCTTCTTCTTCCTCTTCTCCTTCTTCTTCGTCTTCTTCTTCTTCTTCCTCTTCTTCTCCTTCTTCTCCTTCTTCTTCTCCTTCTTCCTCTCTCTTCTTCTCCTTCTTCTTCTTCCTCTTCTCCTTCTTCTTCCTCTTCTCCTTCTTCTTCCTCTTCTTCTCCTCCTTCTTCTCTCTTCTTCTCCTTCTTCTTCTCCTCCTTCTTCTCTCTTCTTCTCCTTCTTCTTCTCCTTCTTCTTCTCTCTTCTTCTCCTTCTTCTTCTTCCTCTTCTCCTTCTTCTTCTTCTTCTTCTTCTTATCTCTTCTTCTTCTTCTTCCTCTTCTTCTCCTTCTTCTCCTTCTTCTTCTTCCTCTTCTCCTTCTTCTTCGTCTTCTTCTTCTTCTTCCTCTTCTTCTCCTTCTTCTTCTCCTTCTTCCTCTCTCTTCTTCTCCTTCTTCTTCTCTCTTCTCCTTCTTCTTCCTCTTCTCCTCTTCTTCTTCCTCTTCTCCTTCTTCTTCGTCTTCTCTTCTTCCTCTTCTTCTCCTTCTTCCTCTCTCTTCTTCTCCTTCTTCCTCTCTCTTCTTCTCCTTCTTCTTCTCTCTTCTTCTTCCTCTTCTTCTTCTTCTTCCTCTTCTTCTCCTTCTTCTCCTTCTTCTTCTTCCTCTTCTCCTTCTTCTTCGTCTTCTTCTTCTTCTTCCTCTTCTTCTCCTTCTTCTCCTTCTTCCTCTCTCTTCTTCTCCTTCTTCCTCTCTCTTCTTCTCCTTCTTCTTCTCTCTTCTTCTTCCTCTTCTTCTTCTTCTTCCTCTTCTTCTCCTTCTTCTCCTTCTTCTTCTTCCTCTTCTCCTTCTTCTTCGTCTTCTTCTTCTTCTTCCTCTTCTTCTCCTTCTTCTCCTTCTTCTTCTCCTTCTTCCTCTCTCTTCTTCTCCTTCTTCTTCTTCCTCTTCTCCTTCTTCTTCCTCTTCTCCTTCTTCTTCCTCTTCTTCTCCTCCTTCTTCTCTCTTCTTCTCCTTCTTCTTCTCCTTCTTCTTCTCTCTTCTTCTCCTTCTTCTTCTTCCTCTTCTCCTTCTTCTTCTTCTTCTTCTTCTTCTTCTTCTTCTTCTTCTTATCTCTTCTTCTCCTTCTTCTTCTCCTTCTTCTTCTCTCTTCTTCTCCTTCTTCTTCTCCTTCTTCCTCTCTCTTCTTCTCCTTCTTCTCTCTTCTTCCTCTCCTTCTTCTCTCTTCTTCTCTCTTCTTCTTCTCTCTTCTTCCTCTCCTTCTTCTCTCTTCTTCTCACTTCTTCCTCTTCTCCTTCTTCTTCCTCTTCTTCTTTTTCTTCCTCTTCTTCTCCTTCTTCTTCTTCTCTCTTCTTCTCCTTCTTCCTCTCTCTTCTTCTCCTTCTTCTTCTTCCTCTTCTCCTTCTTCTTCCTCTTCTTCTTTTTCTTCCTCTTCTTCTCCTTCTTCTTCTTCTCTCTTCTTCTCCTTCTTCCTCTCTCTTCTTCTCCTTCTTCTTCTCCCTCTTCTCCTTCTTCTTCCTCTTCTTCTTCTTCTTCTTCTTCCTCTTCTCCTTCTTCTTCCTCTTCTTCTCCTTCTTCTTCTCCTTCTTCTCCTCTCTTCTTCTCCTTCTTCTCTCTTCTTCCTCTCCTTCTTCTCTCTTCTTCTCTCTTCTTCTTCTCTCTTCTTCCTCTCCTTCTTCTCTCTTCTTCTCACTTCTTCCTCTTCTCCTTCTTCTTCCTCTTCTTCTTCTCTCTTCTTCTCCTTCTTCTTCTCCTTCTTCCTCTCTCTTCTTCTCCTTCTTCTTCTTCCTCTTCTCCTTCTTCTTCCTCTTCTTCTCCTTCTTCTTCTCTCTTCTTCCTCTTCTTCTCTCTTCTGCCTTTTCTTCTTCCTCTTCTTCTCTCTTCTTCCTCTCCTTCCTTTCCTTCTTCTTCTCTCTTCTTCCTCTTCTTCTCCTTCTTCCTCTCCTTCTTCTCCTTCTTCTTCTCTCTTCTTCTTCTTCTCCTTCTTCCTCTCCTTCTCCTCCTTCTTCTTCTCTCTTCTTCTTCTTCTTCTTCTTCTTCTTCTTCTTCTCCTTCTTCCTCTCCTTCTCCTCCTTCTTCTTCTCTCTTCTTCTTCTTCTTCTTCTTCTTCTTCCTCTCCTTCTTCTTCTTCGTCTTCTTGTGCTTTCTTGGCAACCAATTACGGCGAGTGGCGGCAGTGACTGATTTCCAGGCTCCAGCTGTGACAGCGAGCTCTGCCCACGCTTACGCTCCCGATCGAGCTCTGCCGCGTGAGTTCACACGTCTACACAGGCCAGATAAGGCGGCGCTGGGAGCGGAGGAAAGCTGGAACCTTCTGCGGCTGCCGTCTGCTCTCCTGGGCAGAAGGGCGAGAGAGGGAGAGAAAAAGGGAGAGAGAGAGAGAGGAGGTGGGGGGCATGATTGGCATGCTTGAATGACTTTACTCAAGCACTTAACTGAAGGGGGGAGGGCTGCTTGGTGGTCTTTCATAGGTTTTTCATATTAAACCCTGAGGTCCACAGTGAGACAAGCGAGGCAACAAATGGCCGATACATGCAACTGTTGATGTTCGAGCTCATCATCCTTCCAGTGCTCCTCCAGAAGCTCCGCCCCCGGATTCACGGACCCCCATTGCAGAGGCGAATCACACTGGACTACGTCTTGGTGGTCATTAAACCATTTGTCCATCGCAAACCTCACCATCCAGTAAAGGCCTGTACGTTTTCTAGGATAGGGTAGTCTGCCTTTTTCCACGTTCAGATTTAAGGTGGAACTGGAACATCTGAACAAGAGACCTCAGAATATAATGGCTGCACCATTTAAGGTGGAACGGGAACATCTGAACAAGAGACCCCAGAATATAATGGCTGCACCATTGAAGGTGGAACGGGAACATCTGAACCGTTCCACCTTCAATGGTGCAATATAATGGTGCAGTCATTATATTCTGGGGTCTCTTGTTCAGATGTTCCCGTTCCACCTTAAATGGTGCAGCCATTATATTCTGGGGTCTCTTGTTCAGATGTTCCCGTTCCACCTTAAATGGTGCAGCCATTATATTCTGAGGTCTCTTGTTCAGATGTTCCCGTTCCACCTTAAATGGTGCAGCCATTATATTCTGAGGTCTCTTGTTCAGATGTTCCAGTTCCACCTTAAATGGTGCAGCCATTATATTCTGGGGTCTCTTGTTCAGATGTTCCCGTTCCACCTTCAATGGTGCAGCCATTATATTCTGGGGTCTCTTGTTCAGATGTTCCCGTTCCACCTTAAATGGTGCAGCCATTATATTCTGGGGTCTCTTGTTCAGATGTTCCCGTTCCACCTTAAATGGTGCAGCCATTATATTCTGGGGTCTCTTGTTCAGATGTTCCCGTTCCACCTTCAATGGTGCAGCCATTATATTCTGGGGTCTCTTGTTCAGATGTTCCCGTTCCACCTTAAATGGTGCAGCCATTATATTCTGAGGTCTCTTGTTCAGATGTTCCAGTTCCACCTTAAATGGTGCAGCCATTATATTCTGGGGTCTCTTGTTCAGATGTTCCCGTTCCACCTTAAATGGTGCAGCCATTATATTCTGGGGTCTCTTGTTCAGATGTTCCAGTTCCACCTTAAATGGTGCAGCCATTATATTCTGGGGTCTCTTGTTCAGATGTTCCCGTTCCACCTTAAATGGTGCAGCCATTATATTCTGGGGTCTCTTGTTCAGATGTTCCCGTTCCACCTTAAATGGTGCAGCCATTATATTCTGGGGTCTCTTGTTCAGATGTTCCCGTTCCACCTTAAATGGTGCAGCCATTATATTCTGGGGTCTCTTGTTCAGATGTTCCCGTTCCACCTTAAATGGTGCAGCCATTATATTCTGAGGTCTCTTGTTCAGATGTTCCCGTTCCACCTTAAATGGTGCAGCCATTATATTCTGAGGTCTCTTGTTCAGATGTTCCCGTTCCACCTTAAATGATGGAGCAGTTATATTCTATCACCACTTGTGTAGATTTCCAGGGCATATGTAACTGCTGCACCATTTAAGGTGGAACAGGAGAATTCAAAGAAGAGGTGCCAGAATGTATGTGCTGCACAATTTAAGGTGGAACAGAAGAATTTTATCAAGAGGCACCAGAATGTGACTGCTGCAGCATTTAAGGTGGAATGGCAAAATTTGAACAAGATGCATTCACATGTAACTGCTGCACTAGTTAAGGTGGAACAGGAACGTTTGAACAATAGGTGCCAGAATATAACTGCTGTATCATTTAAGGTGGAACAGGAACATTCAAACAAGAGGTGCCAGAATGTGACTGCTGCACTAGTTAAGGTGGAAAGAGAATTCAAAGAAGAGGCACCAGAATGTGACTACTGCAGCATTTAAGGTGGAATAGGAGAATTCAATCAGGAGGCAAAACATGTAAATGCTGCACCATTTAAGGTGGAATGGCAAAATTTGAACAAGAGCCTTTCAAATGTAACTACTGCAACATTTAAGGTGGAACAGGAACATTCAAACAAGAGGAACCAGAATGTAACTGCTGCACCATTTAAGGTGGAATGGCAAAATATAAAAAGAGGCACCCAAATGTAACTACTGCAGCATTTAAGGTGGAACAGAAGAATTTGATCAAGAGACACTAGAATGTAACTGCTGCAGCATTTAAGGTGGAATGGCACAATATAAAAAAGAGGCACCCAAATGTAACTGCTGCAGCATTTAAGGTGGAACTGAAAAATTTGATCAAGAGACACTAGAATGTAACTGCTGCAGCATTTAAGGTGGAATGGCACAATATAAAAAAGAGGCACCCAATGTAACTGCTGCAGCATTTAAGGTGGAACAGAAGAATTTGATCAAGAGACACTAGAATGTAACTGCTGCAGCATTTAAGGTGGAACAGAAGAATTTGATCAAGAGACACTAGAATGTAACTGCTGCAGCATTTAAGGTGGAATGGCACAATATAAAAAAGAGGCACCCAATGTAACTGCTGCAGCATTTAAGGTGGAACAGAAGAATTTGATCAAGAGACACTAGAATGTAACTGCTGCAGCATTTAAGGTGGAATGGCACAATATAAAAAAGAGGCACCCAATGTAACTGCTGCAGCATTTAAGGTGGAACAGAATAATTTGATCAAGAGACACTAGAATGTAACTGCTGCACTAGTTAAGGTGGAACAGGAAAATTCAAAACAAGGCATGCTCTAATGTAACTGCTGCAGCATTTAAGGTGGAACAGAAGAATTTGATCAAGAGACACTGGAATGTAACTGCTGCACTAGTTAAGGTGGAACAGGAACATTCAAACAAGGCATGCTCTAATGTAACTGCTGCAGCATTTAAGGCGGAACAAGAAAATTCAGCAGAGAAGCTGGCAAATCGGAAGCAAAGTCCAGCCTCATTAAGCTTCTGAGATCTCTCTGTTTAAAGTCTTTGTTCTTCAGACAGATCTTCTCCTCTTCGGCTGTTTGTCTGCCTTCTCTCCTTATTGACAGTGTGTGGAATTCAGCCCCGCCCCTCTTCCCCTGTCCTGTGCACAAGCATTAACACCCCCACAAACCCAGAGTGCATGTACAGATCAGGCAAACTAGTGGACTGTGAGGAGAAATTCACAGAACTTGACCATTTAAGGTCAAAACGAGGTCACAAACATTTTTTGATGATCAACTAAGCACCGCTGTCTAGTTTGATCCAGCATAAAAGGCGATGATCAAACGCCCGAACAGCCAAGGACGTTCTTGGGCCCATCCCTCATTTTTTTTTTTTTTTTTGCTTCTGATCACTCAGATTTCCCTTTAAAGACTAAAGCTCATCAAGAAACCTCCGTCCACGGACGTGGCCTGCAGCAGGAGGGGGGGGTAGGAGGTGTAGGGGGTATCCAGGGGGGGCACATCAAGATCTCAGAGATCACAAGCGAGGGTAACAAGGCGACAGCGGAGAATGAAAAGGAAGGAGCGAAGGCCAGAGGAAAGGTGATGATAGATGGGCTAGCTGTGGCTAAAGAGAAGTAATATGGCAAAAGAGACGGGCGGGAAGGTCAAGAGCGCGCTCGCTGACCCCTCGTGCACTGTTTACGCGGCCCATTAAGGGTCCAAATATTTGCTGTTCTCTGAATCTACAGCAGGCGCTGCAGACGCAGGCAGGTTAAAGCTGTTTGCCGACAGCAAGAGTGGAAATAAATAATGGAGAAGACACTCTATCACCGAGTCTCTTTGTTCTCCTCGGCGCCAGCCAAAACAGCTCTCGAGATTCAGGGGCTGTAGCCTCCGCTGGATCACCTGGCAAACGGATGAAAGAGAATTCCTGAAAACAGCAACAGAATCCTATACGGGCAATAAATATAGATACACGGGCAACGTAACGGAATTTAATAGCAATGAATTTAATTGCTTTCACTGATACAAAGGCTCCAATATTCAATATACATATAAAACATTATATAACATACATTATAAAAACATTTATACCATTATATACTAACCACTACACCACCATACTAACCACTACACCACCATACTAACTACTACACCACCATACTAACCACTACACCACCATACTAACCACTACACCACCATACTAACCACTACACCACTATACTAACCACTACACCACCATACTAACCACTACACCACCATACTAACTACTACACCACCGTACTAACCACTACACCACCGTACTAACCACTACACCACCGTACTAACCACTACACCACCATACTAACCACTACACCACAGTACTAACCACTACACCACCTTACTAACCACTACACCACCATACTAACCACTACACCACCATACTAACTACTACACCACCGTACTAACCACTACACCACCGTACTAACCACTACACCACCGTACTAACCACTACACCACCATACTAACCAATACACCACCATACTAACTACTACACCACCATACTAACCACTACACAACCATACTAACCACTAGACCACCGTACTAACCACTACACCACCGTACTGACCACTACACCACCATAGTAACCACTACACCACCTTACTAACCACTACACCACCATACTAACCACTACACCACCATACTGACCACTACACCACCATACTAACCACTACACCACCATACTAACCACTATACCACCGTACTAACCACTACACCACCATACTAACCACTACACCACCATACTAACCACTACCCCACCATACTAACCACTATACCACCGTACTAACCACTACACCACCATACTAACCACTACACCACCGTACTAACCAATACACCACCGTACTAACCAATACACCACCTTACTAACCACTACACCACCATACTAACTACTACACCACCATACTAACCACTACACCACCATACTAACCACTACACCACCGTACTAACCACTACACCACCATACTAACCACTACACCACCATACTAACTACTACACCGCCGTACTAACCACTACACCACCGTACTAAACACTACACCACCGTACTAACCACTACACCACCATACTAACCACTACACCACCATACTAACCACTACACCACCGTACTAACCACTACACCACCATACTAACCAATACACCACCATACTAACCACTACACCACCATACTAACCACTACACCACCATACTAACCACTACACCACCGTACTAACCACTACACCACCATACTAACCACTACACCACCGTACTAACCACTACACCACAGTACTAACCACTACACCACCGTACTAACCACTACACCACCATACTAACCACTACACCACCATACTAACCACTACACAACCATACTAACCACTACACCACCATAGAACACACATTAGAGATGATGACGGTCCAGACCGGCCTGAGGAGATCTCCTCTAACTGGACCTTACTGACTCTAAATGAATGTCCTGTAATCTACTTCCCTCAGAGAGCAGATCAACAAAACACAGCAAAGCCAAAAAACAGAAACAGAGAAGGTGATGTGTTGTAACTATGGCAGCTGAGAAAATTTCTTTTTCAGAGCCTGATTAAAAAAAACTTCAAACATGTCTTCTAATGTTCTAATGAGGTTTGAACACCTCCATCGTGTACACAGCCTTTTAAATATGACAGGGTTTATATACATGTCACTGCTGAATATATATATATATATATATATATATATATATATATATATATATATATATATATATATATATATATATATATATATATATATGCCAATGTTCATTCCATATACATTCATTTTTATTCTATACACATCAATGTTTATGTCATATATGTGAATGTTTATTCCATACATGTCAATATTCTTTCCATATATATCATTGTTCATTCCATATACACATTAATTTATGTCATACATATAAATGTTTATTCTACATATATATCAATGTTTTTTCAGTGTATATCAATGTCCAATCCATACGCATACATCAGTAACATATATATATATATATATATATATATATATATATATATATATATATATATATATATATATATGTTACTGATGTATGCGTATATATATATATATTATATTATATTAACACAAACACTATATTATTTATCATATAATTATATATATATATATATATATATATATATATATATATATATATATATATATATATATATATATATATCGTTGCTGTCCAATGAAATAGAAGTATCTCCAAAAACATACTGTACTTTCAATGGAAGTCAATGGAACCAGAATTCTCTCCACGCTAATAATAATAATAATAATAATAATAATAATTATAGGTTGCACTCACAAACCCAAGGACGCTGGACAAATAAGGGAAAAAAAGAGTGAAAGAAAGTTAAAGAGAGTGAAAGAAAGAAGAGAAAAGGTGGGACTTGAGCACAGATTTGATATTTAAACATAGAAACAGAGGAAGATAAGCGAATAGAAAGAGGTAGGGCATTTCAAAGAGTGGGGGCAGCAACACTGAAAGATCTGCCACCCATGGTAGATAGCCTAAACTAAGGGTCAGCCAAGAGAGCAGAGTCAGAGGAGCTGAGAGAGCGTGATGGAGTGTAGGGCTGTAGGAGAGCAGAGAGATATGATGGAGCTAAGCCATGTAGGGCCTTATAATTCAACAAAAGTATTTTGACCACTATTGTGGACCACTTCTATTGGTCCCTTCATCATGAAATTTTCACACAATGTACATATATATATATATATATATATATATATATATATATATATAAGAAGTACAAGGTGGTGTTTCTAATAAAGTGGCCAGTGAGTGGAAGTACAAGGTGGTGTTTCTAATAAAGTGGCCAATGAGTGTAAATGCAATGTAGCGTTCCTAATAAAGTGGCCTGTAAGTGAAAATACAAGGATGGTGTTTCCAATAAGGTGACCAGTTAGTGGACATTCATTGTGAGTGTTTTCAATAAAGTGGCCAGTAAGTGAAACTATAAGGATGGTGTTTCCAATAAAGTGGCCAGTTAGTAAAAATAAAAGGTTGGTGTTTCCAATAAAGTGGCCAATGAGTTGAAATACAATGTATTGTTTCTAATAAAGTGGCCAGTGAGTGGACGTTTATTGTGAGTGTTTCCAATAAAGTGGCCAGTGAGTGGAAATGCAATGTTGGTGTTTCCAATAAAGTGGTCAGTGAGTGAAAATACAATGTAGCGTTTCTAATAAAGTGACCAGTAAATGAAAATACAAGGATGGTGTTTCTAATAAAGTGGCCAGTTAGTAAAAATAAAAGGTTGGTATTTCCAATAAAGTGGCCAATGAGTGGACATTTATTGTGTGTGTTTCCAATATAGTGGCCAATGAGTGGACATTTATTATGAGTGTTTCCAATAAAGTGGTCAGTGAGTGGAAATACTGTGTATTGTTTCTAATAAAGTGGCCAGTTAGTGGAAATACAATGTAGTGTTTCTAATAAAGTGGCCAGTAAGTGAAAATACAAGGATGGTGTTTCCAAAAAAGCGGCCAATGAGTGGACATTTATTGTGTGTGTTTCCAAAAAAGTGGCCAATGAGTGGACATTTATTATGAGTGTTTCCAATAAATTGGTCAGTGAGTGGAAATACTGTGTATTGTTTCTAATAAAGTGGCCAGTGAGTGGAAATACTGTGTATTGTTTCTAATAAAGTGGCCAGTTAGTGAAAATACAATGTAGTGTTTCTAATAAAGTGGCCAGTGAGTGAAAAATACAAGGATGGCGTTTCCAATAAAGTGGCCAGTTAGTAAAAATAAAAGGTTGGTATTTCCAATAAAGTGGCCAATGAGTGGACATTTATTGTGTGTGTTTCCAATATAGTGGCCAATGAGTGGACATTTATTATGAGTGTTTCCAATAAAGTGGTCAGTGAGTGGAAATACTGTGTATTGTTTCTAATAAAGTGGCCAGTTAGTGGAAATACAATGTAGTGTTTCTAATAAAGTGGCCAGTAAGTGAAAATACAAGGATGGTGTTTCCAAAAAGGTGGCCAATGAGTGGACATTTATTATGAGTGTTTCCAATAAATTTGTCAGTGAGTGACAATACAATGTAGTGTTTCTAATAAAGTGGCCAGTGAGTGAAAATACAATGTAGTGTTTCTAATAAAGTGGCCTGTGAGTGGAAATACTGTGTATTGTTTCTAATAAAGTGTCCAGTGAGTGAAAATACAATGTAGTGTTTCTAATAAAGTGGCCAGTGAGTAAAAATACAATGTAGCGTTTCTAATAAAGTGGCCAGTGGGTGAAAATAAACTGCTGAAGCGTTTACGGATAAGAACTTCACGGATGGCCTTGTTGCGTCTCTCAGCTCAAGAGGGTCATGTTTCGTCTTCCACTCAAGTGATCTGTCATCACCTCTGAGCTCATTGAGCTCGAGACCCGCAAACTCAAATCAGCCTTCAACGTGGTCCCCCCTCCCTCTCGCTCTACCACGCCAGGGAAAATTACCAGCCCATCTCCTTTTGAGAAGTAATTGGCCGCACTCGGCGGAGGAGACTATTGCTTCTGATTGACTATCGTTCCACTTAAGTGGTCACTCTGCAGTCCAGCGACCTGTTCTCTGATTATGACGCCATGAAGGGCTGAAATAAAGGAAATGGTGCCGTTCCAGGGAGAGCTAAATATACAGACTTCTCTCCGGGGAAGATTCAGATAGATCCGGAGTCAACGTGGTCAGTACATTCCAATGAGTAATCAATGGCAATACATTAAATCACCAATAGTTTATATGAGCATGGGTTAATTGGTTCATACTTGTGTGACCCTCCATAGTTTAGTTTGTCAATCAATCATTGTCCATTAAAAACCTAATTAAATGTAGTAGTTCACTCTTCACTTGTAGGTCCACCGTCCTCTTCTTTAACCATTCCTGACCACCAAACAGAGTTTTACTAGTCGGTGGGGGGCTAGAACTACACAAACTACAATGTCAGTGTCACTGCTGTGCTGAAAATGATCCGCCGCCTAAATAATAGAAGATCAATAGAGTTCCTGTGGTCAGAAACTGACCGCTGATGTTAAGGGTAGAGCGTGGTTGACAAATACACTAGACAAAAGGCTACAGCAGGAAACGGTCTCTGTATAGGAGGAACACTCATCACCTGCTATGCCATCAGAGAAGCAATAAATATAAAAAAACACTAATAAAGTGGCCAATTAGTGGAAGTACAAGGTGGTGTTTCTAATAAAGTGGGCAATTAGTGGAAATACAAGGTGGTGTTTCTAATAAAGTGGCCAGTGAGTGGAAGTACAAGGATGGTGTTTACAATAAAGTGGCCCGTTAGTAAAAATAAAAAGTAGGTGTTTCCAATAAGGTCAGTGGAAATACAATGTATTGTTTCTAATAAAGTGGCCAGTGAGTGGACATTCATCGTTAGTGTTTCTAATAAAGTGGCCAGTGAGTAGGATTACAAGGTACATGTTTCTACTAAAGTGGCCAGTGAATGAAAATACAAGGATGGTGTTTCCAATAAAGTGGCCAATTAGTAAAAATAAAAGGTTGGTGTTTTTTTCCAATAAAGTGGCCAAATAAGTGGACATTTATTGTGTTTCCAATAAAGTGGCCAGTAAGTGAAAATACAATGTGGGTGTTAGTGAATGAAGTACAATGTAGTGTTTTAATAAAGTGGTCAGTGCGTGGAAATACAAGGTTGGTGTTTCCAATAAATTGGCCTGTGAGTGGAAATGCAATGTAGTGTTTCCAATAAAGTGGTCAGTGCGTGGAAATACACGGTTGGTGTTTCCAATAAATTGGCCTGTGAGTGGAAATGCAATGTAGTGTTTCCAATAAAGTGGTCAGTGCGTGGAAATACACGGTTGGTGTTTCCAATAAAGTGGCCAGTGAGTAAAAATACTGTGCATTGTTTCTAATAAAGTGGCCATTGAGTGGACATTTATTGTGTGTGTTTCCAATATAGTGGCCAATGAGTGGACATTTATTATGAGTGTTTCAAATAAAGTGGTCAGTGAGTGGAAATACAAGGTTGGTGTTTCTAATAAAATGGCCAATGAGTAGAAATACTGTTTATTGTTTCTAATAAAGTGGGCAGTGGATGAAAATACAACGTAGTGTTTCTAATAAAGTGGCCAGCGAGTGCGCCCCTTTTTTTTAAATCTAATTTTCTCCTCAGTTCTCGTGAGCACTTGAACTGGCACTGAGCTGCTTCCGACGTCCTGCTAAACAGAGAACCTTGGATGAAGAAATGGCACCATCCCATCCCTGCACAGCTCCCAGGCCTGTTGGGAGGTGATCAAGTTGGCTGGAGGAGCTGACGGACCAGAAGCTGCCAGTTTGATTAAAGCCTGTGGGTTTGGATGGCTGTGCTTCAGAAAGCCAAGACCCTGAGAGCACAAGCGGCGACTATGCAGAGACACTGTGGGTGTAATTTTATTTATTTATTTATTTATTTATTTATTTTTAGGGGGGGTTTCTAATGAAATAAACAGGCACGCAGCTCAGCATTAATATTAAAGTCATGAACCGCAGACGAATGCGCGTCGACAGCCATAGTCGTTTTGATGTGGCGTATGCCGCTGAGCGCCAGCACTCGTTGTTTATGCTACCGTTCGTGAATCCAGAGGAATGTTTACGGCGCGTCAGGCCTATCTGCGTACCCCGGTTCAAACTTGGAGAAGAGAGAAGCGTCCTCATTCCGAGTGGCTATTGCGAGTCGGTTGCCGCAAATTGCCCATTATGTCCGCGCTGGAAGCCGCCGCTGTGCGACACTGGGGGGGGGGGCGGCAAGGCAAAGAGCATGAAGCTGATTGTTGTGCTGTGAAATGGAGATTACCTTCGGAGCGCACGCCAGCCATCAATCATTTATATTCACAGCCGGGTGACTAATGTCACGTTCATGGCAAATAAGTCTCTTTGGTGGAGGATTGTATTTTAGAATAAACAAGTTTTTAATGAACTTGGAGTCCTCGGAGGAGGGAACAGCCATTACTGTGGTCCTCCTAGACAACGGGAACTGAGCTGAGAGGATATGGAAAACAAAGCTGGACGCCGCCGGGGGAGGGTGTTAAGGCAACCAGAGAGAGTTATTAGCATTTCAGAACCAAATTAGTCTGTAAGTATACAGTAATTAATATTTACAGCACATCTGACGTACTGAACATGTGGTGCTGTGTTTGTAACAGCCATACAAAGCTCTACGGTGGCATTGGCGTGAAGAAGAAGTAGAAGAAGAAGTAGAAGAAGAAGTAGAAGAAGAAGTAGAAGAAGTTCTTCCAGGTAGTCCAGTCTAGATGAACTAACAGGCCGAGATCGCAGCCGTGCCATCGTAAAGACGGCCTCGCGAAGTCTGAGCAGAGCCCCTGGGGGGCACACTCCAACCACCCCCTCACTGTTGTTTAGTCACTCAACGCTGTTCTTCAATGATCAGGACCCCCACAGGACCACCATAGAGCAGGTACTATCAGGGTGGTGAGTCATTCTCAGCACTGCAGTGACACTGACATGGTGGTGGTGGTGTGTTAGTGTGTGAAGTGCTGTTGTGAGTGGATCAGACACAGCAGTGCTGCTGCTGGAGTGTTTAAACACCTCCTCAGTGTCACTGCTGGACTGAGAATCATCCACCAACCAAAACTATCCAGACAGCAGTGTCCTGTGGGCGGCGTCCTGTGTCCACTGATGAAGAACCAGAGAACACAAACTGTGCAGCAGCAGATGAGCTACTGTCTCTGACTTTACATCTACAAGGTGGACCAGCAAGTAGTAGGAGTGTCTACTAGAGTGGACAGTGAGTGGACAGTGTATTTAAAACACTCCAGCAGCACACATCTGCTCTATGGTGGTCCTGTGAGGGTCTCAACCATTGAGGAACAAGATAACAAATTGTATATATATATATATATATATATATATATATATATATATATGGCTGTATACCATATTTTAAAGAAATAAAGGCATACATTGGGAATACATTGGAAAAAGATTCAGTCAAAACTACATTAACTTGGCTGTATACCATCTTTCAAAGAAATAATGGTATACATTGGGAATACATTGGGAATATATTGGAAATATATTGGAAATATAGATATAGAATACATATTCTGTGTTCAGTCCAAGCTACATTAACTTGGCTGTATACTATTTTTCAAAGAAATAATGGTATACATTGGGAATACATTGGGAATGCATTGGAAATTGATATAGAATACAGAAACTGAGTATCTGTGTTCAGTCCAAGCTATATTAATTTGGCTGTATACAATTTTTCAAAGAAATAATGGTATACATTGGGAATACATTGAGAATACATTGGGACTAATTTGGAAATACAGATATAGAATACACAGTCTGTGTTCAGTCCAAGCTACATTAACTTGGCTGTATACCATTTATCAAAGAAGCTGCATCACTGCTTGTTCAACCAGCATGTCAACACTTACTGTAACTCAGAAATATGGCTTCCTAAAGCCTGAGTAGACTGAAAAACCACTGTGTTGAGTTAATCAATAGTTAAGTATTCTGAGGCATCACTAAACTGGTTAGTGGACATGTTCTCAAGGCTTTAGATCACCTTTGGCATTGCACTGGACTTGTATGTGCATTCTGTGGCAAGTTGCATACCACCATTAACTAAAAGTCATTTAAAACTTATATTTTTGAGGTTTTGTTGATGAGATGTGGTTCACTTTTGTCTTGGGTCATGAAGGGGCAGTGGGATTTTGGCAGCGGCAGTGGACTGAAGCGGGTGATGAGAGCCAAAACAAGATGAAGAATTTTGTATTCATTGTTGTTTTCATTTGAATAATTGAATTTCATGAATTTCATGAAGAAAATATTGCCAGAATAAATACATGGCCGCCTGTCCACCATGACAGCAAAGAACAGCATAAAATTATAGAAGAGTTTTCTCCATGAACTTGATCAATATGTATGGCAAACGTATTCCCAAACATCTTTCTTTTTATGTAGTGTACCGAATATATTTGCCCAAGCATAAATATCAAAAAAAAGTAATGTTATGTTATACAGCATTATCTACCTGTACAGGAAGAATTTTCCCAGAATTCTACATGGGGTGTGGTATAAAACTGTAAAACAAGTATCATACTGTCCTGAACACAGTACATTCCTGTAGAAATTAAATATTTATTTGACAGAACCGTGTTTAAAAAATGAATGTGTATGTAGTCAAGTGATAAAATTTCTATCACGATTGGTTTACGGCGATGGTTCAGATGTGTCTTGGGAAAGTCAGCTCAGCAATTTAGCTCTAAATTCATCTGGGTACTTCTACCATAAAACCAAATTTGTTGTAAAAAAATGTGGATGGTTGGTTGGTTGGTTAGATAGATGGATGGTTGGATGGATTTGTTGTAAAACAAAGTCAATAATCATCTGTTTATACACCAGAATCTTAACTTTGCTGTTATAGACACTGGCTGCTATTATTAGTGTAGATTTGATCAATCGGGGTGGTTTCTTGTAGTATCCTACGTAGAGTGTATGATATGTTGTACTATGTATGGTTCCTTGTTCAGTTCATAGATCAGCTCATAGCCCATATGTAATAAGCTTATTTTGGTTGAATTTTTAATGGCTTATATTCGAATATGGGTTTATGTTTTTCAGTTATTGTACATTGTACTACAGCCTGGTGGTGATAGAATGTTTTGGTTGGTTGGATGGATGGTTGAATAGATAGATAAATAGATAGATGGATGGATGAATGGTTGGTTGGTTGGTTGGATAGATAGATAGATAGATAGATAGATAGATAGATAGATAGATAGATAGATAGATAGATAGATAGATAGATAGATAGATAGATAGATGGTTGACTGGTTGGATAGTTGAATAGATAGATAGATAGATAGATAGATAGATAGATAGATAGATAGATAGATAGATAGATAGATAGATAGATAGATAGATAGTTGAATGGTTGGTTGGATAAATGGATGGATGGATGGATAGTTAGTTGGTTGGTTAGTTACTTTATATATTGCGTTGAATCAACTGAATTACTTTAATATATCGGCGCTGTCCAAAGAGAAACAAGCATTTCCAAAATAGTAACTTTACAGGAGAGGACAAAAACTTAACTTTCAATGAAAGTCAATGGAACCAGAATTTTTTCCTAGCTAATTTTGAGCATTTCTATTGATCCATTAACAATGAAATCCATTAACCACAGGATATTAAAAGAAGCGGACAGATTCAAATTATATAGAAAAATGAAAATCAACAAATGTTTTTCTTGTTTTTCTCCACTGTAACTCTCTACTATGAGCCATCTCACATCAGGAAGCACTCTGAACAACTTTGTTTAAGCCACAGTGTTTAAAATGTACAGACTTGGTGCAAATTTCCATATTAGGTCAAGGTTTCTTTGCCAAAGTTGATAACATGATTGCATATTCCTCCACGTTCCAACGCGGCAGGCTGGAGTGGGTCGTGATCTGTGGGCTGATCTGGGTGGCAGCGGTCTCTAATTACTGGTGGGGTGGCTGTAAATATTACTGTCCTATCGGGCTGCAAAATACAATTTACTGGCATGCCCTTCAAGCCCGCCCAGCCGAGAGAAGCAATCTGGGCAGAGCGGTGTGCGGTTCAATCAAACGACCGTGGAGGCCAGTCATGCCCACAAAACATACTCCAAAGTTCTTCTTTCTAAGATTATGAGGGAACAACTAAAGGTGTCCCAGAGTCATGTCAACTTGAGGCTCTTTTCTTAATCATTATGGCTGTTGAAGGCAGTGATATGCAAATGCTGCCTAATTTGCATAACCAATCACAAAATCCCACACTGGGAGCATCTTGACCAGGGTTTTATAGATGTACACCACTGTGCAAAAGTCTGAGGCACCTAAGCTGATAGTTTAAAATCCTTTATCGGATTAATGAGTGTGTTTTCACCACCAGACATGATTAGAACAGATGATAATGATCATAAACACAATACAAAGTAACATGAATATGTTATTGTGAGAGAAGTAGATCAGATCTTGAGCTCCAGTGTAGTTCCAAGTGTAGT
The DNA here is from genome assembly GCA_021613375.1 of Megaleporinus macrocephalus. Taxonomy (NCBI): domain Eukaryota; kingdom Metazoa; phylum Chordata; class Actinopteri; order Characiformes; family Anostomidae; genus Megaleporinus; species Megaleporinus macrocephalus. The sequence continues at coordinate 46,821,431 of CM038708.1, forward strand.
TCCAGATTTCTCCTGGATGCCCCAGACATTGTTTGAATGTATTCAGTTCCTTCGGTGGCTGTGGGGGTTCTGTGGGGGTCCTGACCATTAAAGAACAGAGTAATAAAGTACACAGAGAATCAGATGAACTACAGTCTGTAGGTGGAGCTCCTATATGGTCAGTGGAGCTGATACAGTGGACAGTGAGTGTAGATACAAGGCTGGCATTCCCAATGAAGAGCTCAGTGGACGTATGTAGCACATTAATCACAACATGACTCGTCCACATGTCCATTAGCTTTAACTGCTCATGCTGTTTGTCCATTGTTGGACCATCTCAAAGAGAAAACCTCCATCTCGTAGGCCGGCGGTTTTCAGCAACAAGGTTAAAGAGAGCATCGCCGGACGTATTGATCTCAGTGGGGCTAACGAACATCTGGGTAGAGGCTTGAGAGAGGCTGAGGAGACCAGGAGTGTAAAGGCATCAAAGGGTTCATTCAGGTCCTTGACAGCATCAAGTCAGAGGACCAAACAGATTGAGGTCACGGCTAAAGGATCACTACACTGCTTCTCCCGATGTCGAGCACATTTTAAGTGTGATATATTAAGACAGGAAACGGCCCCCCGGAGCCGTGTCCGAAATAACTCGGTTCCGCGTTGCGGGCGCAGATGGTATCTTTTGATGAGGCTCGTGGCGAGTTGCTGAGTAGCTCTTCCCGGCGGGTTAATCACACTCGAAATGAGCATGTCAGCCATTTGCTGGGGAGGGAGGAGAGGGAGGAGAGCGGGGTCACGATCATGTGTGGAAAGCGGGAACACATGGAGTTCTGAGTTAGCCAGCCACCTTTTCTTGTCCTCTCATCCCATTAAGACCAGGGTTCTTCACTCAGATCTACAGGCACTGACATTGAACCTGCCCTACAACAGCCAATTCAGCCAGCCAAGCAACTCAGAGTCAGGAGTGAAGAAAATCACTGTAACGATTTCCAACCCTCGTACAAAAAGAAGAAGTGCTGGTTTTACTTAATCAGATGTTCCGCCAGCAGGACGTTCTCCTTAACCTTTGTCTACGGGTCACCTAGTGGCCATTCCTCCAGCACAACAGAGATCAACGTAGATACTTGTCATTAACATTATCAAAGAGGGAGATCGGGGAGGCTAAGCCTTTACTTAGAGGGGCTAGTTTCCTGATCGCTAGGGCTTTACAACTGGACCTTCAAGCTTGATGTCAACTAGTCACTCATTAGGACACTAAGCGTGAGTCAATGAATGGTTTGATGAGTATGAAAGGGAGGTAAATCAGATGTTGTGCCCCTTAGAGTCGCTGGCTCTCAACCCAGTGAAACACCTATATATATATATATATATATATATAACATATATAACATGTTGGACAGCCCTGGAAGATCAGGACAACCAAACATCTTTTGAAAGAATGGGGTTTCATCTTTTCAACACAGTTCCAAAGACTTGTAGGATCCATGCCATGTGCAATAGATCTGTAATGTTGGCCCAAGACACTCATCAAGACACTTGATGTTGGTTTTCCTTTGAATTTGTCACCCAACTATGCATCTTCATGGTCAACTCCAATTACTATGGCCCACTTTTGAAGGCAGCAGCACGTAGGTGACATCCTTGGAGTGTTTTCATGACATTCTCTGGACCTACTCATCTATGTGTAAGACATTCTTAACTGATTCGGGTATGAATCCATCCTTGCAGATCGCGATCTTCCCATGGGTGGATGGGATCTTCCAGCAAGGCAATGCAACACAGCTAGAAATGTCCCACATTGATTGGAAGAGTTGACCAAGACTTCCAAGTACTACCCTAGACGCCTAATTCCCCAGAGTTGAGCCCAGTTGAGCATCTGTGGGACCACCTGGATGATGGTGTTGGCTCTATGGACCCTCCTCCACGCTCCCTCCAGCAGCTGGGGGATGCACTGCAGTCTTCATGATACCTCCAGATATCTGTAACAAACTTCCAGGACATTATCGAGTCTCTCAGTCCATCTAGCTGCTGTCTGTGCTGCACACGGCGGTCACTCTTGATAGTAGCTGGTGGTCATAATAATGTGACTCGACTGTGTATTTTCATTATCCATCTCTGAGGTAAGGTATAAATTGTCTAGTGGGCTTTGAAAATTCTGGAATAGCTTTAAAATCCACTATACTAACTGTTGTCGATGCTAGACAACAAAGCTTCTTGCCGGCTGAAATGAAGACGCTGCCGCTCTCAAGCCGTAACACTGCAGCTGCATTGGGTTCGGCTTGTGCCGTCCACAGAGGGGCTAAACTCTGTGGGTGACCTAAGCTGTCACTGACAAGACTAGCAAAGCCCTGGCAAACGAGCCCTCAGGGATCCTATTATTCCACACACACACAGGCCGTCACTCAGGTTCTGCCATTATAGGGTTGTGTTAGAGCAGTCAGGACGCCACTCTGTTCTACTTCTATCATGGAGACAAAATCTGAGCCTGCCAGGTTGGGCAAGACACCGCTGTGGCTGATCCACTCATACCGGCACAACACATACTAACATACCACCTCTACGTCAGTGTCACTGCAGTGCTTAGAATGATCCACCTCCCTACACTGTAAACCCGGATGAGTTGATTGTACTTAAAAAGTTTGAGTGATGGCCTTAAAATATTTAATTAATGCAAACTAGAGAAAATCAAATGGTTTGAGTAAAATCAACTAAAATGTCAAATAGACTGGAAGTAATCATTAGAGTTGAATACAATGAAATCTAAATTGTTTGTACTTAAAATATTTTGTAAAATCAACTACTGACCATTTAATACAACTCAACATTGAGTTTCCTGTAATCAAAATTAAGTTAACCTAAAACTAGTCTCCATATGTAACCCTGTAGAAATAAGCATCCTATAGCAGATGTGTCAAACACAAGGCCCGCGGGCCAAATGTGGCCCGCCACGTCCTTTTATGTGGCCCGCGAGAGCTTGAAAGGTCTTAGTGTCTAAAAATAAACAGCTCAGAAGCGTGCTTTGACCAAAAACTACATTTCCCACAATGCATGTCAATTGTGTTTTGGCTTACTGCCACTAGACAACAGTGCTTTAATATATTTGTGCTTTAAGGTGAAATACCGGTATGACTTTTGTGTTACGAAGCAACATGTCGGTTATTAAAGAGACAATCTACGCCGGCATTCTCACACCAATCACGGAGCTCAGTACGGCAAAGCTAGCCTTCAAGAAAATTAGAAGTTAAACTGAAGTCGCAGCAGAATCAGTTCACGAAAGCCAAAAACAATGCTTCAGTGAAAGCTAGCTTTATTGTGGCTGAAGAACTCGCCCGTGCTTCAAAGTGTTTTCAGAGGGAGTGTTTTTGAAGCAGTGCTGCTGAAGGTCTGTGAGCAGATCCCGACCAGATTCAGACTTTTAACAATGTCAAGAAACACCATCGCTGACCGAGTTAAAGAACTAGCTGGTCCAGGAGTCCCGCAGCTACACAGCTTCTTCATTAGCTGTTGATGAAACACAGATATGTGTAGTTACTGTTGCAGTGTATTTAGTGTTTGCAGGTTTTATGTGTTTATTGTAATCAAAGCATCTGATTAGTTTGATGCAAGGCTGTTTTTTTAATCTGTCACACATGTTCTTAGCAGCTCACAATTTTTGATTGTATACTATTTAAGCCTCATTTTAATATGTCAAACGTTTTGATCAAAGTTAATATTATAACTTGTGTTTGATGTTATTTTTTATTCACTTGAATAGTTTGATCCTTGATTGATGGAGCTTGTGGATTTCAAAACGTGACAAATTAAAAGGATGTATGTTATAACTGAGCAACTGTAATGTTTTGAATAAGTAATACATTCAGAGTTATTTAACATTAAGAAGTAGTTATATTCATTTTATATTACATTTGGTTACATTTAGAAGTTAGATCTGGCTCTTTGAGGACAGCCATTATGCCGATGTGTCCCCCTCCCTTTTCACTCCCTACCTTGCACTCTTCCAGAGTGAGTGTGCGCCATTTCAAGAGCAGATTAAAAGTTTAAAATGCTGTTTAACCTTCCAAAAGAACATAAAATACCCTGATATCAGAGTTTTCCAGTGTATATGAGCCGTGAGTTGGATAAACTCTGGTCTGTGCTGCTCCATTGTGAAGAGAAACTCCGGTGAGTTCTGATAGTGCCAGTTAATGAGAGATTATAAGTAATAAAGTGTATATTTTTGTGTTATAAAGTGTTTAAAATTTTGATATGAGAGTTAAAAGGTTATTAAAACAATCGGAGTATCAAATGTGTGGGTTATACGTTTTAAAGAGTTCGTTTAACTGAGTTGCTAGCAGGCAGAGGCTAGCAGCGATTAGCATTAGCGAAATTAGCGAATTGTGTAAATATACGATATAAAGTGTAAAATACTGATGTTTATTGAGTCAGAGTCGAGTTAGGATTTATGTGGTTGCCGTACAGTTTTTCTGAAGTTAGTACTGTGTCGTACAGGTTGTTTTTATTTTTATTGCTGGAAAAAAACGCGCGAGTCCAAGATGGCGAACCACCCCGAGACTACATGTCCCAGAATGCTGTGCGAGTGACGCCGAGAGACAGACCACAGATAAGAGAAGCAAAGCACACACACACACACACACACACACACACACACACACACACACACACACACACACACACACACACACACACACACACAACAAAACACTAGTCTGTTTCTTAGACTTTTAAGACTAAGAAACAGAACATTGACTATTAAAGAAAGAAAGGAAAAAAACTGCTAAACTGTTGGGATCCGTTGGACTTGTTACTGTTAATAACACTTATGTATTATTGTTTTGCTCTTTTTGGAGAGTGAACACAGGTTTATTTTTCTGTGGCTAAATCTGAGCTGGGTATTTCATGTGTGCTTTTGTTTTGTTTGATATTTGAATCTTTTTTGCCCATTTAGTCCTATTTAATTGAATTTTAATTGAGCATTAAACTAATTCCTTATTCTATACACGCCCTTACTCTAATATTTAATCTATTTTATTTTTTTATTTATTTATTTATTTCTAACTATACACACACAATCACACACCCCATTATTTGTAAATACATTTATAATTGTATCTTCTGGCCCAACCCCTAAGATTAAACCTCTAAGTTTTCATTCCCCCATAGTGAGAGTCATTGTGATATACTGTTACACAGACACTGTGAATCAGCTAACGTAGTTGCTGCATTACATATACGAGTGTTACACATAAAAAGCTGATGTTCTCCTACATCAAAAGAACAAAGACAGCAGTTAAATTTAGTTTAATTTTATTTAAAACTACATCACTGGGATCATCTAGGATGATCCTGACTCTTGAAGGGTTCAGTAGTGATGACTGGTTTTGATTGGTCTAGTTAGAATACTGTTTATCTTACAATAATTCTTAAATACAGTTTAAACATTGAAATGATAAAAACACAGTAAATTACATTTTCTAACTTTAGATAAGCATCAACTGCAGAACAACAGTTTTACACCACTTGAACACGGAAAACAAAAAAAAAGAATGAGAAAAAGAGAGGGAAGATGGCGGCTTGGTTAATTGTAGTCCTCTGTAGTTCTTCAAGAAAAGAAAACAATGGAGAAAATGTCCACTGTAGAGAAATCCCAGCACTACAGAGTTTCTGTCCGAGGAAAAGAAGTTAAACACAGAAAACACCAAACCTCACAGTGAAAATAGAAAAAGACTTCAAACCTTTACAAGCTCCACTAAACAACTCAAACTAGTACTGATTGAACTGACCAATGAGAATCTGGCAAGGTGCTACAGGGGCGTGGTCCAAGTTAAAACCTGATGTTTTATTTTGTTCAATTTAAAAATATTAGTGTATCAGTTATTCTTTCAAAATAGTAGAACATACTAAACATTTTAAGTAATGAAATAAAACTTTAGCTTTTAAACATCATTACACAAACTAATTACACACAAACTAATTACAGGTTAACAGTGTAATAGTATCTTCTCTGTGGGGGTCCTGATCATTAAAGAACAGAGTAATAAAGTATACAGAGAATCAGATGATCTACAGTCTAAGTGTAGCACCTGTATGGTCAGTGGAGCTGATACAGTGGACAGTGAGTGTAGATTTAAGAAGATATATTTAACTCTACAGGTCCAGCCCCTAGTCCGTTTTCTGCTTTTTCTATTTTTGAATGAAACATAAAATCCAAAGTATGAAACACCAACCGTTATTTGTTTTCTGGTATCAGATTCATGAACAAATAATGAAATACTGAAACATTTTCCAATTTTGAATTTTCAAATGCATATGAAAGCACGAGTTCATTGAGATGTAAAGTGTTCATTTGGTACAACAGCCAATTGTCTGAAAAGGCTGCCTGGAAAGTATGTAGCTCATTGCGTGTTCCTGGCAGGGGTGTAACTAGCCCTAGTTTTTCAAAATTGAGCCCCTCAATAGTAAAGCTCAATATTCAATGACAGAAGTGTGCATATATATATATATATATATATATATATATATATATACTACTGGCTCAAAAGTTTGGGATCACAGTGAAATGTTCTTGTTTTGATGGAGTATCTTCTTCCTTAACACAACAATGGACTGACGGGTCTCTAAAGAAAGTTGTTTCTTTCTGGTCATTGTGAGTCGGTCAGCAAGCCATCAACTGCTGATCTTCAGATACTAAACTAACCTAGAATGTTGTTCTCCCTTTTATACTCACTTATTAGTAGAATGTTTTTCAGCTGTGCATCATAATTGAGCAAGAGTGTCCTAACAACCAATTAGTCCAATAACATCCTTAACTTGGATTGGCGGCCGTACCAGGAGATTTAGACAGAGGACTGAGAATTACTGATAATAGACTATATGTAAAATAAGCCTCTATACAAAAATAGACTTTAATACAAACATTTTTATTCTTTAAAAATCATCAGATACACTTACATTAATTGTGGACAATATTGTTTGTGAATTGCATGAAAATTGCATGAAATGAAATTCTAAAGTGATCCTAAACTTTTGAGTGGTAGTGTATATACTAATGTCATATATATACTAATGTTTTCCCAACACTGATTTTGGATTGATAGTCCGAAATGCCTTTAAAATGTAGGTTTTTTTTATGAGCTCATGTTTTGAGCACCCAAATGAGAACATGAGGGAAATTGGCAGATTGTGTACATTCGATTGTTTTAACCATTCCTTTATATCAGACGCTCTCAAACCTCCTACCGTTTTAAAACTGCTTCCCAATGGAGGGAATTTTTCATTTCACATCTCTGTGTTTCTTCACAGTGGGTAACGTCTAAATATCTTTATTGACTGTATGGACTGTATAAACATTCATTAGGACGGGTACATGTTCAAACAGTTCAATATTTCAATAAACGTTTCACCGTATCATTTTCCACAAACTAAAGCAGCGGCCTCGCGAAAACAGTTTAAGCGTTCACGGCATGTGTGGAAAGAAAACATCGTCCGTCTGGCAGCTTGTTACCGTATGTGACTCAGACTCATCCAGGACGTTCTGTAACATCTTGTAACATCAACGTGTCTCGTTGGAGAACCAAGATAAAGACATTTAACATACTAATCTGATACACACTTCAGAGACACCACACAACTGAATACAGTGAGTATCAGTAAACAGCAGAGTTAGCACAAAACTAATAACCCAGAAACCCGTACAGACCAGATCTGACCGGTATGAACAGAACAGCAGCAGAAACAGCCAGAGAGCTAAAGAACCACAGCCAGAGTGATTGAGTTTATAGTTCTAGATAAGCAGCTCTTCTCGGCTGTAGAAGACGTTCATTCTGCTGCTTAATGTTCCACCTGGATCCATGCTCTGCTGTTCCTAGTAGAGATACTTTTCAGATGTGGATCTTCTGGAGCTTATCAAGCGGTTTACTCCCACATACACCAACTTCTAATTTAGTTACAAATATTATACTGTTTCACATGAGCTCGTTAAAAATTTAATAAATCAGTTTAGACCAGGTTTCATGACTTGCTTAGGCTAATAACTACGTGTAGCCCTGCCGTGGCATATAGCCCCGCCCTCGATCGGTATCAGCTATCGGTCCATCTCTAGTTGGAACTACACTCATGTTGAAAATGTGGGTTCGCTTCCTCTGCTGACCTATAATAAGACTCCCAGTGGCTACTGTTGGGTTATGTACCATTTGGTAGGAGATCTGCTGGACATGCTGTCTCATGGTGGTTTCAACCAATTGCCCGGCGGTTCTGATCAAGCTGTTAGGAGGTGTTGGAGTCAGTGGTTACATCAGGGCACTTCCTCATGGTGAACAGGCTCTGGATCACCAAGACAGACCACCAGTAGACAGGATCCTTAGATCTATTGACAATCATCTTTAGAAACTAATCCAGACTTTGTTTCTATGATCCAACGATAGTCGGGTTGGAGTATGGAGGCCTCATGGTGATCTTTCAGCCCTGGCTTTGCTGTGGAGTCGCACACTGACTGACCCACCTGCTGGTAGTGACAGCTAACAGCTCAAGGATATGAGCAAGGCATCTACATGTGTTTCCTCTCATGGCAGGACTTCCAACTGGGCTTGTTTAGCAGGATTATATTCCACACACAGCAAGGGCTTCCCAGGAATGTCTCCACCAGATCCCGACTCTTCCTTGTCCTGCCCCCTCACCAGATTGATCACCAGTCCAGCATTTATTGGTCCAGCTGGGATGCAAGTTTCAGTAACCTATGCAGGATCTACTGGACCAGCTGCAACATCTGTAAGTAAATGTGGTGCAGGATGCCGTACGGAAACTGTGTCTCCAACCGTATCTCATCTTGTATCCAGACTAGAGGCCCAACAGGGAACTAGAGCCCCGGTAAACACTCGTTTCACTCATTACGTCCTCATATACACTGTTAATCCGTAATTAGTTTGTGTGTAAAGAGTTTGTGTAATGATTGTTTAAAAACTAAAGTTTTATTTCATTACTTAAAATATTTTAGTATGTTCTACTATTTTGAAAGAAGAACTGATACACTAATATTTTTAAGTTGAACAAACTCAAAACATCAGGTTTTAACTTGGACCACGCCCCTGTAGCACCTTGCCAGATTCTCATTGGTCAGTTCAATCAGTACTAGTTTGAGTTGTTTAGTGGAGCTTGTAAAGGTTTGAAGTCTTTTTCTATTTTCACTGTGAGATTTGGTGTTTTCTGAGTTTAACTTCTTTTCCTCGGACAGAAACTCTGTAGTGCTGGGATTTCTCTACAGTGGACATTTTCTCCATTGTTTTCTTTTCTTGAAGAACTACAGAGGACTACAATTAACCAAGCCGCCATCTTCCCTCTCTTTTTCTCATTCTGGAACTTGGTAAGTAGTTTTCCGTGTTCAAGTGGTGTAAAACTGTTGTTCTGCAGTTGATTCTTATCTAAAGTTAGAAAATGTAATTTACTGTGTTTTTATCATTTCAATGTGTAAACTGTATTTAAGAATTATTGTAAGATAAACAGTATTCTAACTAGACCAATCAAAACCAGTCATCGTCACTACTGAACCCTTCAAGAGTCAGAATCATCCTAGATGATCCCAGTAATGTAATTTTAAATTAAATTAAACTAAATTTAACTGTCTGTGTTCTTTTGATGTAGGAAAACATCAGCTTTTTATAGAGACTAGTTTTAAGTTAACTTAATTCTGATTACAGGAAACTCAATGTTGAGTTGTATTAAATGGTCAGTATTTGATTTTACAAAATATTTTAAGTACAAACAATTTAGATTTAATTGTATTCAACTCAAATGATTACTTCCAGTCTATTTGACATTTAAGTTGATTTTACTCAAAACATTAGATTTTCTCTAGTTTGCATTACTTCAATATTTTAAGGCAGTCACTTAAACTCTTTGAGTACAATTGACTCATCCGGGTTTACCGTGCAGCGCTTTGTCCTTGTCATTTACTTATTACCTATTGGTAGCATTATCCATTCACATGGTCTCCAGTTTCAATGCTATGCTTATCCGGGTTTACAGTGTATAAAGTATTATTCGATTGCAACAACTCCTTCATGGTTTACAGGGTTTCTGTAAGAATAGTTACCTGGATTTGAAAGGGCCGGAACGCTTACGAAATAGCTGAGTTGATGGATACCACGGATCGAATCAAGCAAGACGTGGAGGCTCGATTTCCATTTAGAGTATTTCTGCCTTCCTTCTTGCAAAAGCACTACAGGAGCCAGAAATATTCCCTCTAACGGCAGGACAGTGAGGAAGCCAAATTAGCAAGGAACGCTGTTTCTGTCCCCCATGACCTCCAATTAGTAAAAGCTCAATAAAGTAAGATAAGCACTTGGAGTCGCCTCATTAGAATGTGTGTGCGGATAGAAGGGAGCGAGTGTAAGAGAGAGAGAGAGAGAGAGAGAGAGAGAGAGAGAGCGGGAATGTGCCAGATCAGTAGAGGTTTGCGGATACTATGTGATCATGTTGGGAATCCTGGGTTTTGCATTAAAAGCTCTGGAAACTTGGCTGTGTCCGAAACTGTGTACAGGTCCCTTGGAATATAGGATCATTGGTACATTGGATATTGGGATTATAAAATCATGGGAATACAGGATCCTTGGACAATAGGATGCTTGGCATATAGGTCCCTGGGAATATAGGATCCCTGGACTATAGGTCCCTGGGAATATAGAATGCTTGGAATATATATCACTGATAATATAGAATCCTGGGAATATAGGTCCCTAAGAATGTAGGTTCCTGGTAATATATGATCCTGGGAATATGGAACGATGAGAATATAGAAAGCTGAGAATATAGGTCCCTTGGAATAGAGGAACCTTAGAATATAGCTTCCTGCTGAAATAGGATCTTGGATGTATATGTCTCTGGGAATATAGGATCATTGGAGTACTGGATACTGGCAATATAAAATCATGAGAATACAGGATGCTTGGACTATAGGTCCCTGGGAATATGGGATGCTTGAAATATAGGATCCTTGGACTATAGGTCCCTGGAAATGTAGGTTCCTGGTAATATGGGGCCCTGGAAGTATAGGATGCTGGAAATATCCTGGGAATATGGGATGATGAGAATATAGAAAGCTGTGAATAAAGGTCCCTAGGAATATGGGATCCTTAGAATATAGCTTCCTGGTAATATAGGATCTTGGAAGTATAGGTCCCTGGGAATATAGGATCATTGGAATATTGGATACTGGCACTATGAAATCATGGGAATATAGGATCCTTGGAATATAATCTCTGGAATTGTAAAATACTTAGAATATAGATCCCTGGGTAAATAGGATGTGTAGAATATAGGATCCTTGGAATATACTTCTCTGGGAATATAGCTCCTTGGGAATATAGGATCCTTGGTATATAGATTCCTGGGAATAAAGGTCCCTGGGAATATAGGGTCATTGGAATATAGGTCCCTGGGAATATAAGAACATTGGAATATAGGATACTGGGAATATAGAATCATGGGAATATAGGTTCCTGGTAATATAGGACGTTGGGAATGGAGCAACAGAAATCTCTTGAAATAAAACTTCCTTACATTGAAAGTAAATGTGGTTTTTATCCTCACCTGTAAAGTAACTACTTTTGAGATGATTGTTGTTTCTTTGGACAGAGCTGGTATGTGAATATTCCATATCCTGTGCGCTGATCTGTACTTCCGCTGTGACCTGTCTCAAATTCAAAGCTCACGTTGGCACAGTGACGTCCTCGACTCCAAGCCACCACCTCGCTTCATCACCATAGAGGCCCTTTTTCCATAAACCTAACAAATTGTAATCGATTGGCGTATTTCTTGTCAACCTGTTGTATTTGTTTTGCCATCATTAGGCACATTAAAGCTAATGCCCGACCATGGATTTCTAATTTCCCTCATAAATTACCTCATTACCTCCATTCGGTTAATTATCACGCTGTTAGGGCCGAGCAAACAAGTTTCCAACTGTGCCTGTCTCTGGGTCGAGGTGTAATACGAAAGGACAAAATGCCAACGCTCATTTAGACTGACTTGTTTTCAGAGATCACAGCGACGCCCCGAAGAGAAACGAGGCCACGCTGCGCTGCCGGCTGGAGACACAAAACATACAAACATAGTTCAGACTGGCTAGCTCACCACTGGGTTTCTAATATAAACCCAAGCTATTTCAGAGAAATGTGGTGCCAAATCATAGGAACCCTTCGTAAAGATAAACCTATGAGCTTATTCTGGCATTTAGGGGTGCAGTAAGTGATTTTACCCCATACGTTTTTTGTAAAACTCAGTGAAAATCTTTTTACAGCCTGTTAGCAGCCCGTACTGTTTGCAGGCTGGCGTTGGTACACAGCCCTAGATCTTTAAATTGGAAAATAAAGAGTTGGCCGAGCATCACAGCACTCTTCTAGCTGATCAGTAACAGGCAGGGCTGGTGGGCCGACAGTCCTCAAGGGTGGATGCTGTTGGATTTGTTTTTTAAGAGACCGGCCCACAATTTAGAGGGGCCCATTGGCCCATCTTGAATATAGACAGTGGACTGAACCAATCAGGATATAGGACCCTTTCTTTGCGTGGTCAGCTGTAACTTCCGCTAGTGGAAGGAAGAGGAGCAGCCAGAGATACATACTTTGAGGTGATGGAGGTAGTTACAGTAGAATGATGAGTAACAGTGATTGATTAGTATCAGTATTTATTGGTATTGACATACTTCCCAAATTCTGGAAGCCACGTACGACACCTTCTTCTGATAAAATAGTAAACGCTCAAGGCTGAGAAGTGCTGGAGGAGCAGCAAGGGTCCATTGTAGGCTACATCATAGCGTTTTAGATATTTAGGCTAAAGGTGTGTTGAAAGGCTGCATAGTAGTTTGAATTTGTAACCTCTACACTGTTAACCTGTAAAGAGTTTGTGTACAGATACTTAAAAACTAAAGTTTTATTTAATTACTTAAAATGTTTAGTATGTTCTACTATTTTGAAAGAATAACTGATTACACTAATATTTTTAAGTTGAACAAACTTAAAACATCAGGTTTTAGCTTGGACCACGCCCCTGTAGCACCTTGCCAGATTCTCATTGGTCAGTTCAGTCAGTACTAGTTTGAGTTGTTTAGTGGAGCTTGTAAAGGTTTGAAGTCTTTTTCTATTTTCACTGTGAGATTTGGTGTTTTCTGAGTTTAACTTCTTTTCCTCGGACAGAAACTCTGTAGTGCTGGGATTTCTCTACAGTGGACATTTTCTCCATTGTTTTCTTTTCTTGAAGAACTACAGAGGACTACAATTAACCAAGCCGCCATCTTCCCTCTCTTTTTCTCATTCTGGAACTTGGTAAGTTGTTTTCCGTGTTCAAGTGGTGTAAAACTGTTGTTGTGCAGTTGATGTTTATCTAAAGTTAGAAAATGTAATTTACTGTGTTTTTATCATTTCAATGTGTAAACTGTATTTAAGAATTATTGTAAGATAAACAGTATTCTAACTAGACCAATCAAAACCAGTCATCACTACTGAACCCTTCAAGAGTCAGGGTCATCCTAGATGATCCCAGTGATGAAATTTTGAATATAATTAAACTAAATTTAACTGCTGTCTGTGTTCTTTTGATGTAGGAGAACATCAGCTTTTTATGGAGACTAGTTTTAAGTTAACTTAATTCTGATTACAGGAAACTCAATGTTGAGTTGTATTAAATGGTCAGTAGGGTTGATTTTACAAAATATTTTAAGTACAAACAGTTTAGATTTCATTGTATTCAACTCTAATAATTACTTCCAGTCTATTTGACATTTAAGTTGATTTTACTCAAACCATTTGATTTTCTCTAGTTTGCATTACTTAAATATTTTAAGGTAATCACTCAAACTCTTTAAGTACAATCAACTAACCGGGTTTACCCTCGGGTGCGTCGTTTACACATTCCTCTGAAGCGTAGACAGAGCTGTGTGATGTTCGGTTATTTAAGGAGGAATCTTATTTTGTTTATGAAGTTGTACAGATGTTATTGTTTGTTATCTGTTATCTATTCTTGTTTCTTGACTTGCAGTTTATTAAAAGAGGAAAGAGTAATTTTTTCAGAACGTAGTTGGGGGGTGGGTGGGAAACTGGGAGAGGGCCAAGGCTTAAGGGTCACGGTTCGGTACTGATATATACGCTCTTATAGCAGGAATGGACGAAGAGCTGAGTTAGCGTAAGTGAGGCACTTCACCAGAGACATCTTAGAGAGTTGATGAGGCTGAAATGGACCTGTTTGCCAGCTTCTTCTTGGAATTTTTCCCGTTCCCCCTTAAACAGAAAACCTTGAACAAGAGGTTGGTGGAAATAGAAACTGACCTCAGCTTCATGGAGAGTTGAAAGGTGTGAAAAGGAAAGCTGGTTGTCTGCTGGACAGGTGGACAACCTTAACATACTAGCTAGTATAGCTTGTCCTGTGTGCTAGAAGCAATTCTAATTTATCATATTACTTGCTGTATCATTGTTCGCTCTAACAGAGAGAAGTTTGTTAGTCCAGTGTTGGTCACAAAGACGAGACCCCCAGAATCCACTGTTTAAAACAACACAACACCACATTAATTGTGTATTACATTGTGAATTTTATTGGGTTATTTTTTTCAAATAAACATTTATTTTTAATTTTGATTATTTTGATCTTTGCATCATATTTCAAAACAGACCGCTAGATGTTCAGGGTCTGGCGGCACTGAGTGATGAAACGTTTCGAGTGTATTTTAGCCCCTTTCTTTCTGAAGACAGGAAGGTGTGCAGGCATACGGGGGGTCTTTTAAAATGCACCACACGCAGACCAGTCCAGCTCCTGCATTCTCTTCTTCCGCAGCCATGCCTCTGAAATGTGGCCAGTATGTGCTTTTGCACTGTCTCGTTGAAATATGTAGGTGGTCCCTGGAAAGAGTCTTCCTGAAGGATGTATGTTGTTTTCTCTGTGTGAGTTGGCTGTGTTGGGGGCACTGATACTGAGCACACAGCGTCCATTTGTTCCAAAAGAACTGATTCGTCTGACCACAGTACATGGTTCCACTGGGCCATCCCAGATGCCTCCGAGCTCAGAGAAATGGACGGCGCTTCTGGGCACGGTTGATATAAGGGTTCCTTCTGTCTCAGCTTTAACTGGCGTTTGTGAATGCAGCTTTGTATCATGGGTCTATGTGGCTCTTACCAATGAGCGTAGTTGTTCTGCATATCGTCGCTGTCCAATGGAAAACAAGTACCTCCAAAATTCCAACTTTACATGGGAGACCAAAAACTTACATTACTTTCAATGGAAGTCAATGGAACCAGAATTTCTTCCAAGCTATTTTGGATTCTGGCAATATAGAATCATGCCAATATAGGATCCTGGGAATATAGGTCCCTGGGAACACAGGATTATGGGAATATAGGTCCCTGGGAACATGGAATCATGCCAATATAGGATCCTGGGAATGTAGATCCCTGGGAATATAGGATTCTGGGAATATATGTCCCTGGGAATATATAGCATTCTAGAAATACAGGATGCTGGGAAAATAAGCCCCTTGAAATATAGAATCATGCCAATATACGATGCTGGGATTATAGAATTATGCCAATAAAGGATGCTGGGAATACAGAATTATGCCAATGAAGGATGTTGGGCATATAGGTCATTGGGAATATAGAATCATTCTAATATAGCATGCTGGAAATATAGGTCATTGGGAATATAGAATCATTCCCATGTAGGATGCTGGGAATGTAGGTCCTTGGGAATATAAAATAATTCTAATATAGGATTCTGGGAATATATATCCCTGGGAATATATAGCATTCTAGAAATATAGGAAAATATATGGGAAAATAGGCCCCTTGAAATATAGAATCATGCCAATATAGGATGCTGGTAATATAGAATTATGCCAATAAAGGATGCTGGGAATATAGAATTATGCTAATGAAGGATGCTGGGAATGTAGGTCATTGGGAATATAGAATCATGTCAATATAGGATGCTGGGAATATATGTCCCTGAGAATATAGAATCATGCCAATATGGGATGCTGGGAATGTAGGTCCCTGAGAATATAGAGTCATGCCAATATAGAATGCTGGGAATGTAGGTCCCTGAGAATATAGAAACATTTCAATGTAGGATGTTGGGAATATAGAATTATGCCAATATAGGATGCTGGGAATGTACGTCATTGGGAATATAGAATTATGCCAATATAGGATCCTGGGAATATAGAATTATGCTAATATAGGATGCTGGGAATATAGGTCCTTGGGCATATAGGATCATGCCAATATAGGATCCTAGGAATATAGGTCCTGGGAATATAGAATCATGCCAATATAGGATGCTGGGAATATGGAATCAGGCCAATATAGGATCCTGGGAATATAGGTTATGGGAAATATTGAATCATGCCTATATAGGATGCTGAGAATATAGGTCATTGGGAATATAGAATTATGCCAATATAGGTCTCTGGAAATATAGAATTATGCCAATATAGGATGCTGGGAATGTAGAATTGTGCCAATATAGTATGCTGGAAATATAGGTCCTTGGGAATATAGAATCATGCCAATGTGGGATGCTGGGAATGTCGGTCCCTGAGAATATAGAATCATGCCAGTATAGAATGCTGGGAATGTAGGTCCATGAGAATATAGAAACATTCCAATGTAGGATGTTGGGAATATAGGTCATTGGGAATATAGAATTATGCCAATATAGGATCCTGGGAATATAGAATTATGCCAATATAGGATGCTGGGAATATAGGTCCTTGGGCATATAGGATCCTAGGAATATAGGTCCTGGGAATATAGAATCATGCCAATATAGGATGCTGGGAATATAGAATCATGCCAATATAGGATGCTGGGAATATAGAATCATGCCAATATAGGATCCTGGGAGTAGGTCCCTGAGAATATAGAATCATGCGAATATAGGATTCTGGGAATATAGGTTATGGGAAATATAGAATCATGCCAATATAGGATGCTGAGAATATAGGTCATTGGGAATATAGAATTATGCCAATATAGGTCTCTGGAAATATAGAATTATGCCAATATAGGATGCTGGGAATGTAGAATTGTGCCAATATAGTATGCTGGGAATATAGGTCCGTGGGAATATAGAATCATGCCAATATAGGATCCTGGGAATATAGGTCATTGGAAATATAGGATCTTGCCAATATAGGATGCTGGGAATGTAGGTCCCTATTTTGGGAATCTAGTCACTATATTGTAGATACTAGTTTTACTTTGGAAGTGTTGTTGGGAAATTGAATCTTTCAATGATACAAATATATTCCCAGAAAGAAACAGGAACATGTTTCTCCTATTTTGGCCACACTTATCTACGGCGGCAGTCAGCACTATATTTGGATTTGACTTGTTTTCAAAGTGTTTTAATGCGAGTGCTGCGCTGCGTTACCACAGGATATATGTCGGCAACATGAATGCGCTCTGATTTCATTCCGGAGGCTCGCTTGTTCCACAAACCTCTGAAGCGGCCCGGATTATCTGGCATGCATAGCCCGTCGGGCGCAACTTTTAAAGTCCGGCAATCTTTCAGGCTCCAGAGAGCGTATCTCTCCAGCAAGCCTTTTGTAGTGGCATCCATATTCATGACTGGCCTAAATTGGATCAGACCGTCCTGTTATGACCAGCCTGTTTGGGACTCTGGGTCATGAACGGGAGATAAAGTCCACGCCGGAGACTCTTCTTTTTTTTTTTTTTGGCCCGTGGACCCACCTAATTATACTTTCTGCTGAGGCCATTAGCACCAAACAACAAAGCCTGCAGCCGCTCGTGACAGGGCACGGCGAAGTCCGGCCGGGGGCTTTGCTCTGATCAGCGCGGGAGAGAAAAACAGTTCAAATTTAATATTCAGAGCGTCGAAGGCCAGTGAAGTAGCTGTTGTGGGCAGATTCTTTGGGATCTCATGCGAGAGAGTGTGCACAGGCAGCCTTACAGAGCTCTTATGGTTTGATTGCAAATGCGAGAGCGAGGGGTTGAACTGATTAGCGTAGCCTCCAGTGCAGTTCGGTGAAGAAATCTATAAATCGGTGCCTAAGATTGCGATGTTGGTGTAGAGTGTTGTTATTGAACCACAGTAGCGGTGAGAACCCCGTCAGTCAGTGCTACCAAACAGCTGGAATAGTGGACAGCTAATCAATAGCCACTGCCCCACTAAACACAGCACTGAATGGCCCATGCAACACATATATCATCACTGTCCAATGAAAAACATGTGTCTCCATTGATGATTTCCATTCTTCTACATCAATTCAATGAAGCAGCTGACGTTTACATTGTGGGAAAATGTAATGATGAGTGGACCAATAGAAATTCGATGGAAAAATTCTGGTTCCATTGACTTCCATTGAAACTGAAGACTGCTGTAAAGTATTCATGGGGAATGTATATATTGGGTGATCTCTATCATAACAGTGTTCTGAAATTTATTGAAGACCTGGTGCAACAATTTGGAATTTCAAGATCTCAGTTCTTTAGATATCTACAACTACATCATCTATTATTTAGGATTTTTAAATCTGATCCAATAGCCCCCCCAAATCTGCATACTTTCTAGACACTATAGTAAAGAGCTATGGAAAAGGTCATGGAACTTCAGTGTATTGCTTGATGATGATTCCAAACCTGGGTAGAAACTCTTTGCCAGCTCTCAAGAAGCTATTGGCAAGGGATTTGAATTAAATGAATGAACAGCTACTTTAGGTAGGGGTATTAATACTACATCTCTGTGGATATGTGTATATATATATATATATATATATATATATATATATATATATATATATATATGTTGTAATAACTCTAAATTATAAATACATGTAAAAAAATCACAAAAGTATCAGATTTATTTATAAATTAACACATTTATTCTAAATAGTTAACATATAGACATATACCTGCTGGGTAGATGAGGTCAGATGGTTTCAGGTCTAAACTGGACTGTGGTGTGAAGGAGTGAATGTTAGTTACTAGCTTAAAGAAAACCATGTACATTGTGTTGTTGATGTAGTTTCAGTGAAAGGCAGTGTGAAGACTGATATTAGTCTAAACATATTCACAAACATAAACAAGGAGAATAGTTAGTGAAGCAGCGTGTGGACCAACACAGCTACCCAAAGACCCCCGCTCTGCTCTCCTCACTTCTGGATGAGTTTGAGTGGTTCAGTAGACCACCACTGGTGAGAGACTTGACGGAGGCTGTTGGTTTTAAGCGTAGACTAAAACACAATGCAGTGCCACAGTTTCTCCACACAGGAAGTCCAGAAGCTCCAGATTATGGAGAACCGCGAGAAGAACCGTGAACGTGAACATGTGCTGGATTCTCTCCTGAGAACGTTTAGCGTTAGCGTCAGCTGCTTCTCCTTGTTTGTGGATCCTGAAGGTGAAAGTAGAGTCTTAGTAGTGAACATACTACTTCACTAATAAAGGAGTGTGAAGCTCAGAGACACTCCCGTTCAGTGTATCGAGCTGTTTACTGAGCGTGAATGTTTCCTGCTAGAAAGCGGAGCTCCTTTAACAGACACTCTCCTTCTCCGTCAACACCAACACACAGCTTCACAACAACTCCAGCACCATGTTCACCATTTACACTAACGTGGTGTGTGATGTCACCGCTGATGTCAGAAATGTTGAGTTCTAGCTCAAACTGTAAAGACAGAACAGTAGCATGTTTAGTAGCTAGCTGTGCTCAAGCGTGACGGCCGGTTTCTGCAACCATTTGTCGTCACTACCCGCTGATCACGTCAGTAGATACAACAATGGAGACCCACGTGCAGCGGATTTTACACAAAATCGAATAAATCTGATACTTTTTATTTTTATAACCTGTCTTAATAATTTAGAGTCATTTAAACCACATTAAGGCCTACAAGTGTTACCAGCCGGGGTTCTCTTCAAGTTTAATGTTTGCATGAATTAAAAACGGAACTTCATACACTTCAGCTTTTTTTAGTATTGAGCCTATTACAATGTAAATACTGTTTGACCAGAGGAGGATGGGTCTCCCCTTGAGAGTCTTGGTTCCTCCCAAGGTTTCTTCCTCCAGCCTGAGAGAGTTTTTCCTCACCACTGTCGTCTTTGGCTTGCTCACTGGGGGATATATGTCTGTTGTCAAACTTCTGTAAAGCTGCTTTGTGACAACATAGTTGTGAAAAAGCATTATACAAATAAACTTGATTTGAATTGTATTGAATTGTATTGGTTAATGTTAGTTGAAATACGGTCAGCAAGATGCTATTTAATTGGTATACGCTTCTATTATTTGTTGCTTCAGTGCAAGAGTATAGAAGCAAACCAAGCGTGTCCTTGCAGCCCAACTACATTTACAATAAAAACTCCAACTAGTGAATTATGTTTTTCTTAAGGTGCGCTAGTACATCCATTTCCTCAAAATCTCCTACACCGTCTTCGGCAACTACCTCCCTTTATCATTCTTTCATAAGCTTGCTCAGCAGAGATAGGAGTGTCCAGCTCGCTTTGGGAGATAAGGTCACGACTGAGGTCAAGGCAGAGTATGGAACCTCTGGCCCACAATCTCCCTGAATCATCCACAGCTGTCCCAGAGCGGCAAGAACCTGGAGAAGAGCGAGGGGCGAAATAGCCACTTCGATCCTCCGGGCCAAAGGAACCCAGGTCCCATTAGTATTCCGCACCCGTAAAGAACCCCTCCACCACAGCTGCTACGGCTTATCACCAGCACTCTCCACCGCAGGACGCTGGAGATAACTGCCATACTGATGACTAAGGATACGAAATAAGCAGGAGTTCAGGGGCAGGAAATGGAACAAGAACTAATGGGGAACCTGGGGTTGGTGTATATTGTGCTGGTGCCAATTCGCAATCTGTCATAAACAAACATTAACAACGTCCTGTTTGAACCTTTTGGGCTTAATTAACCTTTTTCATGCAAATCTTGGGTAACTTCGCTCGGAGGTGTTCAGTGCCTGCGTTGTGAACATTTCCCTGCGCTAACACAACTCATCAGCTTTTTAGTGAAGACTTGGCAAGAGTTGGGCTCCATTTCCATGAGTGCAGCATTTCTTTCATTGGGTAGTAACCACTCACATAACCGGTCGGACATATTTAACAGCCCTGAATCTAGCCACTGCTGTTGGAGCCCCAAGTTATGTGAGATGTGATGATGTGATGGGGACCACTGGGCTGCTCTACGATGGCCCATAGGGCAGTTGGTGTGGGTCTACTATCTACCTTCAAGGACTGGTGTATCATCTCACTGCTCAAACGTGAAGATATCAAACTGTAGACAGTGGTTTGGGGTTTGACACAGCAATGGAGAAGCATACTAACCTTTATCACTCTCTCTAGTTATGGAAAATGTTTTCCCAGAAAGCAAATGGCCTTCACTTATTACCTTTATCCATGGAATGGTGGTGATGACTTCACCCAGAGCCAGGTATTGGAACTCTGCCACAGCCTAACCCAAATTAAACTAGAACTCATAGACCAGAATTCAGCCAGATCACAGCCAAAACACATTTGGCTCTAATGTAGGACCACTGTGCCAGAAGTGGACCACATCTGTTTTGGAACATGTAGGCTAGATGACTAGGCAGCTCTGCCGTATCAGTGCCAGACATGGGCCAGATCAGTTTTGGGACACGTGAGCCAAATGCATGTTTCAAATATTTGGGCCATCTTTGGCTCACATAAAGGATACAGGTGCTGACAGTGGGCCAGGAGTGTCATGTGTCTTTGCCAGATGTGGCCCACATCTGCATACTATCTGGGTCATCGTTCCAGTCACTGTCCACCAGCAGTTGTTCCATGGAAAAAAGTGGTTGGTATAGTGTAGAGGGTTAAACTGCTGCCGCCTATGCTGTAGACTGGGGTTCAATTCCACTATACCGATAAGAGTCCTTGGCTAACACTACCTTCCCCTACCTGTGTACAGGTAAACTGTAACACTATCTTGCATACATCTTCACCTACATGCATACATTATATCATTGGCTACTACAAGTTAAAGTTTTTTAGCAGTAAGACTTCAGGAAACTTTGAAAACCTTCTCGACGTGTTCCGTTCCCCTCCACCTGCTAGCTTCTGATCTCTAATCTACGGTGAGAGTGTCGTAACATTGAAAGCAACTAAACGATACACGTGTGGAGAAAGAACATTTCATGCTCTCTTAACTTGTTATGGTGCAGCGGTCCATTCCAGAAGGTAAACCCTCAAATCCCCAGTCCTCACACGTATCTGCGACAAGCACCTAATGTTGACCAATACACTGAAAACTTCAGGCCCTGCTGATTGAATCGATACTCCAGTGGACCGGAGAGGAAGCCGGGGCGAGATGAAGAGGTGGCGAACGTACGAGAGCGAAAGGGTGAGAGAAAAAAAAGAAACCGCGCCGAGGTCTTTAAAAGCCCATCCACAGCGCGGATGTAAAGGTCACCGCCAGAAGCCGAGTGCAGCGGACGGAACTGCGGACGCCATTCCTGTGGTCGAGCGAGCCGCTCAAGCGACACTGACTGGCTACCTCGAGCCCATGTACAAAACTCCAGCACGACTGCGCTCACAAGCCCGGCGCCATCAAAAGCTCATGTTCAAAATAATGGTGGCCTAAATGGCGTCCGTGTTCGGTTTCGGTCGGGCTGAGTGACCACGAGGTTAGAGCGAAATCAAGACCTCATAAAAGAAAACCTCTCTGATTGTTTTGATACACTGTACTGCCAAAAGTGTTCACTCACCCATCCAAAACCAAGTACCTAGTCATGCAGAGTGCTTCTACACACATTAGTAAAGAGTGGGTCGCTCTCAGGAGCTCAGTGAACTCCAGCGTGGTACCGTGATAGGACGCCAGCTGTGAAGTCCAGTCATGAAGTTTCCTCAATACTAAATATTCCACAGTGGACTGTCAGTGGTGTTTGAACAAAGTGGAAGTGATTGGGAACAACAGCAACTCAGACACCAAGTGGTAGAACATGTACAATGACAGAGCGGGTCAGCGGATGCTGAGGAGCATAGTGCACAGAGGTCACCAACTTTCTACAGAGTCCATCACTACAGACCTCCAAACTTCATGTGGTCTTCAGATCAGCTCAGGAACAGAGCCTAGAGAGCTTCATGGAATGGGTCTCCATGGCAGAGCAGCTGCATCCAAGCCTTACATCACCAAGAGCAATGTAGAGCGTCGGATGTAGTAGAGTAATACTGGAGTGACTAATCACGCTTCTGGGTTTGGTGGTTGTCAGGAGAACAGTACTTGTCTGATTGCATTGTGCCGAGTGTAAAGTTTGGTGGAGGGGGGATTATGGTGTGGGGTTGTTTTTCAGGAGTTGGGCTTGGACCCTCAGTTCCAATGAAAGAACCTCCTGTCAACCTGATAGAACACCTTTGGGATGAATTAGAGTGGAGACTGTGAGCCAGACCTTCTCATCCAACATCAGTGTCTGACCCCACTAATGTAGTTCTGGAAGAACTGTCGGACAAACATTCCCATAAACACAGCGTGGAGAGACTTCCCAGAAGAGCCAAAGCTGTTATAGCTGCAAAGGTTGGGCTGACATCATATTAAACCCTTTGGCGTAAAAATGGGACGTCACTCAATATAGTGATATGGCAATTTAGTGTATATGAAACCATTGTCTTTACTAAAGAACCCTTTGAGTACCATATCTAAAAAAGGTTCTGCTATAGCTACAATGTCAAGTTTGTAACAACTGAAGAACTTGGTATTGGTAAGATATAGAACCACTTTCAAACAGCTTCCGTAGATAACCATATCCAAGAATTCTATAGCATCTATAGTCAGGGCTGTTTGCTGCCTCTTGCCCAATGAGGACCAACATAGGCTGCAGCCCCCTCCCCCAACGAGCTTTCTACCAATGTTAGTGCTCAGTTGCTATTCATCTTTCATGCATCTAAAAAGTGCAATAAGTTTAGCATAGGGCAAATTTTTAAGGTTCTTTTTGGGGGGCTGGGGGTTTGGCATGCACTCATAGCTGCCCACCATAGGGTTGCCCATCACTCTGGCCAAGATTAAAGTCTCTTTTACTGCATTTTCATCATGGCCATTTGTAGCTAACTAATGCAATGCCACATCAACAAAATACCTAAAGGATAAGCAATGAAGAACGTTTAGCAGCCTGTTTCTCTTACGTGTGCAAACATTTCTGGAAGACGCTGCATTTAATTGGTCTACCAGGTTTTGCTGGTTGGCAGGAGTCCCAGTTTCTCGGTACGACGCTCCCATTTTCCCATCCTCTCTTGTGCAAATAGACTGCACTGTAATCCAGGATAAGTTGATTGTACTTAAAGAGTTTGAGTGCCTTAAAATATTCAAATCAAATGTTTTGAGTAAAATCAACTTAAATATCAAATAGACTGGAAGTAATCATTTGAGTTGAATACAATGTAATCTAAATTGTTTGTACTTAAAATATTTTGTAAAATCAACCCTACTGACCATTTAATTCAACTCAACATTGAGTTTCCTGTAATCAGAATTAAGAACTTAAAACTAGTCTCCATAAAAAGCTGATGTTTTCCTACATCAAAAGAACACAAACAGTAGTTAAATTTAGTTTAATTTTATTTAAAATTACATCACTGGGATCATCTAGGATGATCCTGACTCTTGAAGGGTTCAGTAGTGATGATGACTGGTTTTGATTGGTCTAGTTAAAATACTGTTTATCTTACAATAATTCTTAAATACAGTTTACACATTGAAATGATAAAAACACAGTAAATAACATTTTCTTACTTTAGATAAGCATCAACTGCAGAACAACAGTTTTACACCACTTGAACACGGAAAACTACTTACCAAGTTCCAGAATGAGAAAAAGAGAGGGAAGATGGCGGCTTGGTTAATTGTAGTCCTCTGTAGTTCTTCAAGAAAAGAAAAACAATGGAGAAAATGTCCACTGTAGAGAAATCCCAGCACTACAGAGTTTCTGTCAGAGGAAAAGAAGTTAAACACAGAAAACACCAAATCTCACAGTGAAAATAGAAAAAGACTTCAAACCTTTACAAGCTCCACTAAACAACTCAAACTAGTACTGATTGAACTGACCAATGAGAATCTGGCAAGGTGCTACAGGGGCGTGGTCCAAGCTAAAACCTGATGCTTTAAGTTCAACTAAAAAATATTAGTGTACTAAGTTATTCTTAGTAGAACATATTAAAACATTTCAAGTAATGAAATAAAACTTCACCATTTTTGGAACCAGTTCATTTGAAACCTGGACACAGTCCTTTATAATAACTCAAACTCTTGAAGGTTGAGGACACTTTCCTGCTCACTTCTCTCAAACAGATCCTTCGCTGTCTGCAGTTCTTCTCGAGCTAAATGGATCACAACAGGGTTTCCGTCATGTTTGTCGGCATCAGCCTAACCATAGCAACCACAAGCTTGAATTATAGAAGGAGAGAATAGTTTTTCATACATCAACAACCACCCAGTAGATCAATTCTCTGGGATGCTGTACATCATAGTGATCCTGAGCCGGCGCATAACAATCAAAGCAGTGTTTTCACATTTCTGAGGCATGAAGAATGAGTGAGAATGTATATTAGCACATCCAGTAAATTATAATGGATGTGTTAAGCTACTACACAAACAGTATTAACACAGTAGCATCATATCTCACATTCTGGATGTGGGTTATAGATGTTTGGGTCACACTTTTTATGAGTACTGTGTCTTGAGAATCAGTTCAGAACCAATGATGTGGTTATTAATGATAAATCAATAATATTCAAAGGTGTCTGAAGCATTCCCATTCATTACTCAAGTAGACGTATAGATATTAGAGTTTAAAGATACTTCTGTAAAAGTTGAAGTATCAACTGAAGCTTTTAACTACAGTAAATGTGTAAAAGTACTTTCAGAACTACTTAAAGTATAAACGTAAAAGTAATGTTGGGAAAAAACGCTTCTAAGGACAAAAGCTTAGGCCGCACCACAGGGGTCTATAGTGCACTAGCCCACCTCCCCAAAAACCCCATTCTTCTAAAAGCCATAAAGACTATAATGTTATATTAAAATGTTAATGTTGATCAATTTGGGATGAGCTAGGCTTCCTGTTTCAGCTCATATACGCCCCCATTGAACATGAATGTAGTTTAGTACAATGTAAATATATTAAAGAAGCATATCTGTTACTACTGAGCATCAACATGTGTTTCATGGAGCAGAAGATATGATGACTAGTTGTCTATAAGTATTGTAATAAAGTCAAACTTCAAAGTTATCAATAATCTTTACTGGAATGTACATGAATGAAAACAAGCTGAAATGAAATAGGAGTAACGAGACTATGTTTAAAATGTAAGGAGTAGAAAGTACTGATAATGGAGTGTAAATGTAAGTAGTAGAAGTAAAAAGTAATCTAAAAAATAATTACTTCAGTAAAGCATAAATAACCAACATTTTTACTTATATACTTAATATTACTGATAATATTATAGTAATATATTCTTAGAATCCTGTATGTTTATGTAGTGTACATACCAAAACATTCAATTTTCAATAACACTAAAGGGTGAAAATCTTGGAATACAGACCCTGCCCATTATTCCTCCTCAGCCAAACATTACTGTTTACTGGGACTTTGCATTCCGTAGGTGGTGTTTTGGCATCCACCAAACCCAGATTCATTTACCAGACTGCCAGATAGTGAAGCTGCTCCAGAGTTCAGTGGGGTGCGTCAGCTGATGCTTTGGCTCCCATTCATTTTCAATAGGCTGAAGTGATAGGCCTGAACTTATGCAGATAATAACAATATAAAATCTAGAAAGTTGAGGTTGAAGCAGCTTTAAAGTTAGCTTTTTCAAGCAGGAAGGCTTGCCATTGGACGCATGTACACACATACATCACAGTTGGTGGGAGTCACTGCAGTTAGAATTAGAATTATAAACATAGTTACCCAGCGCAAGGCAAAGCATCGGCTGCAGTCATGTAAAGCACACTGCCACTGGACTCTAGACTAGTTGAGACGTGTTCTCTGGAGTGACCAATCACGCATCTCGGTCTAGCAATGCGATGGATGCGTCTGGGTTTGGTGGTTGCCAGGAGAACAGTACTTGTCTGCATTGTGCCGAGTGTAAAGTTTGGTGGAGGGGGGATTATGGTGTGGGGTTGTTTTTCAGGAGGTGGGCTCGGCCTCTCAGTTCCAAAGGAACCCTTGATGCTTTAGGAGACCAAGAGATTCTGGACAATTCCATGCTCCCAACTCTGTGGGAACAGTTTGGGGACGGCCCCTTCCTGTTCCAACATGACTGCCCACCAGTGCACAAAGCAGCTCCATAAAGACATGGAGGAGGAGTTTGGTGTGGAGGAACTTGACTGACCTGCACCTGAGTCCTGACCTCAACCTGATAGAACACCTTTGGGATGAATTAGAGAGGAGACTGCGAGCCAGACCTTCTCGTCCAACATCAGTGTCTGACCTCACTAATGTTCTTCTGGAAGAACTGTTGGTCCAACATTCCCATAAGCACTCTCCTAAACCGTCTGGAGAGACTTCCCAGAAGAGCTTAAGCTGGTATAGCTGCGAAGGTTGGGCCGACATCATATTAAACCCTATGAGTTAAGAATAGGACGTCACTCAAGTTCATATATGGAACCATTGTCTTTACTAAAGAACCCTTTAGGTACCATATCTAAAAACGGTTCTACTCTTCTAACGTTGCGAAGTTTGTAACAACTGAAGAACTTGGTATTGGTAAGGTATAGAACCACTTTCAAACAGCTTCAATAAAGAACCATATCCAACAGATTTAAGCATGCAAACAGTTCTCAATGTTCTGTATAGAACCACTGCTTTAACTAAGGAACCCTTGAAGAACCATCTCTTTTATAAGAGTGTAGCCCCAAAAGGCAGGCTTCTGCTACTGGTATGATGTCAAGCTCACATACAACACGTTCTCCATCAGTCTGAAGAACCATTTAAGCATGGAGATGATTCTATAATGGTTCCTACTGAAGAACCTTTATAGAACCAAGTGTACAGGACAAGAACTGCAGCAACTGTATTAGTTTGAAACTCAGGAGAGTCAGAAAGTTAAGCATTGCTAAGTCACATTCCAATAAAAGGCAGTAGAGACGCTCACTGAGGACAGGAATACAAACTAGCGTGAGGGTTTATGGACACTTCCTGCCAGTCCACCATTTCTCTCCATCTCTGAAACGTGGCACGTATTCTTTTTTGAAGTGGCAGAGTCTCCTTGTCGACGTTGTCTCGCTCTCTCACTGAGTGCCACCTGTCTACCGGGTCACTAGTCACAGAGACGGGCTCTAAAAGCAGGCACATTTATTCTCGCTCACATATACACTCCCCTGCCGGGACCGACAAGGGCTAGAAATCTCACTCACTTTGAGAATGACAGATGGAGACAAGCATCAGTTTTCTCCTTCACCCCATCCGTACAGTACACACACAGACACACATCTCACCCACACTTGCTTCACCTCCCCATGGCCTCCCTAAGAGACCATCAAAGCTTGGTGAGGGGGCTTTGCTGATGGTGTGGGGAGCTACATGTAAATACAGACCACTGGGAAACATGGATGTCCAGATGCATGTCCTGATGCCTTCAGCTTTGCATCGGAGCTAGGAAAACCAGCATGACCAACATATTCTTAGGGACAAAAGTGTTGGGAAACCTACAGGAGCTTCTAAATGACATCCCATTCTAAAGCCATAGACATTAAGATGGAGGTGGTCCCAGCTTCCACTCTTCTGGGAAGCTTTCTAGAAGATTTTGGAGCGCCTATGAGCGTCTATTTTTGTCCATTCATTAAGGAAGAGCATGGCTCACAGTCTCTGTTCTAGTTCATCCCAAAGGTGTTGGATTGGGTTGAGGTCAGGACTCCACATACTGGAACAGAGAAGGTTCTTCTCAAACTGTTCCCACAAAGTTGGAAGCATACAGTTGTCCACAATGGCTTGGTCTTCTGAGGCATTAAGAATTCCCTTGACTGGATCCTCAGCCTAGCCCTGAAAACACAGCCCAATAGCATCATCATCCCTCCTCCACCAAACTTTACAGTCACAGTGCAGGTGACGTTGGCTCCTCGTATTCTCCAAACCCAGACTCATCCATCAAATGGTCATATAGAAGAGCGAACACAGAACACGTACAGAGTCCAGTGGTGGTACTTTACACCACTCTATCCGATGCCTGGCAATGTGCTTGGTGTCTGAAACCCAGCCATGAAGATCAGACAGTGTGCCAGAGGAGGTTTGGAACTCTGCAGTTATTGATCAGCAGATCAATTGGAGACTTCTACGCACTAAGCATCCCAGCAGTCGGAGACTGCTTTAAGCTTTCTAACACTTCAGTTGCTGTGGTTTCTAGATGCTTCCACCTTTCAGTAATACCCCTCACAGTTGATGGTGGAATATCTAGGAGGGAAGACATTTCACAACCTGACTTGTTATTACAGCTCCACAGTGGACTTCAGTGAGCTCTTTATAAAGACCCATTCTTTCACTAATGCATGTAAAGGCAGACTGCATGGCTAGCTGCTTGACTTCATACACCTGCAGCTATGGAACTGAATGGGACTACACCCGTATACAGTGATTAAGAGGTGTGTCTCAATATCTTTGTCCATATAGTGTATGTTGACCAAGCTGGGTGACCAGATGAACCAGCAACAGAGCAAGTGTGTTGCAACTCACACAAGTGGGCGGCAATAAAGTGAATGCATGTTGGCTTCACACAGGATTATAGGAATATTAGTAAACTGGACACTAATGATATTATGGATTTGAAGCAGTGATTTATATTATAATTAACCCCTTTCATCTGCCTTAATCGGCTTAATTTTCTTCTCCTGCTAATGCTCGTTCAGTGAAGGTGAAGACGGAGACAAAGATCTGCAACTCAGACCAAGCAATTAGTTTGAGAAGTGATTAATATAGATGTACACGAATAAACCAAGGCTGTTTTCAACACTAGACTACTCTTCTGGACCCAGGACTCCAGTCCGTTTGGTCAAGGGAACCACTGGTCCTCCTGAAATTGGTGGTCTGAAGTTCACTTCAGGTGAACTATGGTTCTGTTGACTGCACGTGTGGGGTTGCGAGACTGGTTATGCAAGGTGACTGCTTCCACATCACTAAAGCAAACCAACGATGATAAGCCCTCCCTTAAACAAGACCTCACTTGTCCTGGACGAGGACTCAAGTATTTGGT
The DNA here is from genome assembly GCA_021613375.1 of Megaleporinus macrocephalus. Classification (NCBI taxonomy): domain Eukaryota; kingdom Metazoa; phylum Chordata; class Actinopteri; order Characiformes; family Anostomidae; genus Megaleporinus; species Megaleporinus macrocephalus. The sequence continues at coordinate 46,851,586 of CM038708.1, forward strand.
GTGGAAAGGCAACATCTGTGCATCCAGACAGGACTAAGACTATCAAACCAGGATTAAGGTAGGTGGACTGTTGGCCTTTGATTTCTCCTGTGCGGTCTGATGCTGAATAGCTGCCCATCCTGTGTCGTCTGATCCAGAACAACTGCCCATCCTGTTTGGTCTGATGCTGAGCAACTGCCCATCCTGTGTGGTCTGATACTGAACAACTGCCCATCCTGTGTGGTCTGATACTGAACAACTGCCCATCCTGTTTGGTCTGATACTGAACAACTGCCCATCCTGTGTGGTCTGATACTGAACAACTGCCCATCCTGTTTGGTCTGATACTGAACAACTGCCCATCCTGTTTGGTCTGATGCTGAGCAACTGCCCATCCTGTTTGGTCTGATGCTGAGCAACTGCCCATCCTGTGTGGTCTGATCCAGAACAACTGCCCATCCTGTGTGGTCTAATCCAGAACAACTGCGCATCCTGTGCAGTCTGATACTTAACAACTGCCCATCCTGTGCAGTCTGATACTGAACAACTGCCCATCCTGTTTGGTCTGATGCTGAGCAACTGCCCATCCTGTTTGGTCTGATGCTGAGCAACTGCCCATCCTGTTTGGTCTGATGCTGAACAACTGCCCATCCTGTGTGGTCTGATACTGAACAACTGCCCATCCTGTGTGGTCTGATCCAGAACAACTGCCCATCCTGTTTGGTCTCATCTAGAACAACTGCCCATCCTGTGTGGTCTGATCCAGAACAACTGCCCATCCTGTTTGGTCTGATGCTGGGCAACTGCCCATCCTGTTTGGTCTGATGCTGAACAACTGCCCATCCTGTGTGGTCTGATACTGAACAACTGCCCATCCTGTTTGGTCTGATAATGAACAACTGCCCATCCTGTGATCTGATGCTAAACAACTGCCCATCCTGTGTGGTCTGATGCTGAGCAACTGCCCATCCTGTTTGGTCTGATACTGAACAACTGCCCATCCTGTGTGGTCTGATACTGAACAACTGCCCATCCTCTGTGGTCTGATACTGAACAACTGCCCGTCCTGTTTGGTCTGATGCTGAACAACTGCCCATCCTGTGATCTGATGCTAAACAACTGCCCATCCTGTGTGGTCTGATCCAGAACAGCTGGCCATCCTGTACAGTCTGATGCAGAACAACTGCCCATCCTGTGTGGTCTGATCCAGAACAACTGCCCATCCTGTGTGGTCTGATGCTGCTGCTTCATCTGCCTTGACCCGTTTCCCTTGTTTGCCTGCATTCTGGACCAGTTTGCCCAGTATGGAGCTCCTGCTGTCCAGTGATTTGTGGAAAGCTTCGCCTGCTCAGTGCTGGCCCTCCTGAAGATATTGTATATAGTTATACGTCTTATTATTTGTGTATTGCTTTTGTACTTGTTTTGCTATCTGTTGTGGACCAGAGGAGGACAGCGCCCCCTCTGAGGGAGTTCTTCTTGCCACTGTCACCCCCGGCTTGCTAGCTGGGGGCTCAAACCTGGGTTTTCTGCAAAGCTGCCGTGTGAACAACATCTGTTGTAACAGGTGCTACATAAATAAACCTTGACGTTTACAGCAGAGAGGTCTCCAGATCCCCAAAACTTACACAAGTCTTACTCCGGTGATGATGTGCCGGTACATGATGCTAACTGATGGGGTATAAACCGCTACTTCATTAATGCAGTAGCTTCAGAGCTCCAGTGCAAAACTTGAGACGCTCCCACCAAACCTACATCTTAGCTGCCAGACTATCAGACCAATAAGTGTATGTTCACCACCAGATCTGATTAGAACAGATGATAATGATCATAAACACAATACAAAGTATCATGAATATCTTATTGTGAGAGAAGTAGAGCAGATCTTGATCCAGTTTGAAGAACAAAGTGTGGTTCCAGATTTCTCCTGGACGCCCCAGACATTGTATGAATGTGTTCAGTTCCTTCAGCAGCAAATCTTGATTTAGCTTAATGAAGTACTGAGCAGTCAAAGCAGGTTTTAGATGAGAACTGTAAATAATACTGGGTTCCACAAGGAGAAGCTTGGAAAGGGTTAAATAAACACATTGACGTGTGGAAAAGCTCTACTTACTCTATTAATACTGTTTGAATATGTTACAAGTTCTGAGTGCCCATTATCACAATTCAGTCGGGAGGCACGTGATGTCTCGCTCTTCATAGCCTCGTAGCTCTGGATCCCTGACTCATGAATGATCTCAGTATGGAATCTGAAGAGACGATGGTCCTGATTAAGGAAATGCTCGAACCACATTTCTATTTTGTGTTATTGCAAAGATAGAAATACAAGTATTACCAAAATCTCAACTTTACAGGAGAGGTCAAAAACTGTCTCAACTTTCAATGTAAGTCAATGGAACCAGAAATGTTTCCAACCTATTTTGGAGCATTTCTATTGGTCCGTTCATCATGAAACTTTCGCAGGATATAAAGAGCAGCTGTCGTGTTCGAACAATACAGAAAAATCCGAATCGACAGAAATTGAGTTACATGTGGTTCATTGGACGATGGAGGAAATATTGAATGTGATGTGCGGGTGCAGTCGTTGACCCCCGAGGGTTGAGGAGCGGGGGGATTGTATAAGTCTGTTTGGTTGCAAAGAGAGTGCAGCCCTCTGGAGACGTGCTGCTCGCTATCATACAGGCAACTGCGTTATAGTCTCAAGTGGTTATTCTTTCATATTCGGCTCAAGTCGGGCCTCCCGTACGGTTCTAGAGCCAAAATGGGCCGTGTACAATGAACCCGACGACAGATGCTCTTTATGGCCGTTCTCGATATCTATTCCAGTGCACCCTCCAAGGTTTCTATCTCTACCGTTTGGTTGATGCGGGGTGGCTGTCTCGCTCTTAAGGGAATGAATTATATATCCAATGTCACGCAGTATTTGTTCAAATGGAAACTTTCTGTCTGCTTTCACAGCAAATATTCTTCCAGTCTGCATGCAGGGCCACACTCACGGCACACCAAACAAACCCCCCCCACGTCTCCCCGCCAACCGCACGCAGCCTCTTGATACACTCCGCCGCTGCCAGAAGCCGCGACGCCTGCTGAAGGACGCCGCGGCCTTGAAACTCTCTCTCTCTGTCTTGGTTTCTCTTAACGGCGGATAGAAACGAGCCTTTGATTTGACGGCAACGGTCATCTCGGTTACGTGTCATGCTGCCCGTGTGGTTAACAGTTGGCGAATTTGGTGGTGGTGTAGTGGTTAGTATGGTGGTGTAGTGGTTAGTATGGTGATGTAGTGGTTAGTATGGTGGTGTAGTGGTTAGTATGGTGGTGTAGTGGTTAGTATGGTGGTGTAGTGGTTAGTACGGTGGTGTAGTGGTTAGTATGGTGGTGTAGTGGTTAGTACGGTGGTCTAGTACTTAGTACGGTGGTGTAGTGGTCAGTACGGTGGTGTAGTGGTTAGTACGGTGGTGTAGTGGTTAGTAAGGTGGTGTAGTGGTTAGTACGGTGGTGTAGTGGTTAGTACGGTGGTGTAGTGGTTAGTACGGTGGTGTAGTAGTTAGTACGGTGGTGTAGTGGTTAGTACGGTGGTGTAGTGGTTAGTACGGTGGTGTAGTGGTTAGTACGGTGGTGTAGTGGTTAGTACGGTGGTGTAGTTGTTAGTACGGTGGTGTAGTGGTTAGTATGGTGGTGTAGTGGTTAGTATGGTGTTGTAGTGGTTAGTACGGTGGTGTAGTGGTTAGTATGGTGGTGTAGTGGTCAGTATGGTGGTGTAGTGGTTAGTATGGTGGTGTAGTGGTTAGTACGGTGGTGTAGTGGTTAGTATGGTGGTGTAGTGGTTAGTATGGTGGTGTAGTGGTTAGTATGGTGGTGTAGTGGTTAGTATGGTGGTGTAGTGGTTAGTATATACTCAACTCTAGCAAGACTCTCATGATTCTATTCCGACATTGGAAATTTGTCTTCGACAGTAAAATCGTTTGGTGTAAGGTCAGCATTAGTCGTGAACTAGCTGTGTCCAATTTGTAAGTGGTTAAGAGAGTTAATCAAGTTGAATACACAATTTTATGGTACCTAATTACGGCCAAGCACACTTAACGAATGTGGTGACGTTGGCTTTTCTCCTGTTGTCATTAATCATGGCACTGTAGGTTGGGGCAATTTGACGTGAGCATGAAAAGGCGTTGAGAACTGGCTAATGCTAATCACTGTAAGTCATCACAGTGAATTAACAGATCGGTCTGCCTTTGTTTCGAAATCATTTTTGAGCCGGCGACTTCGCTCTAGCTCTGTCTGAGAAGTTTATGGCTGGAGTTCCGCGACTAATCATTCATTTCTTCTTACCTTCCTCACAGTCGAGTCGAGTCTCAGGTTTAAGTCACTCTGGATAAGAGGATCTGCAAAATGGGTGAATCAAAAGTCTCAGGACCCCCTTTTATTTCAGGAACGAAAGGGAAAAGGATGATCTGAATACCCCAGCAAGTAATGGGTGAGGGGGCAAACATGGCGGCCATCCTGCAAGCCGTCATATTGGACGAAGACCAAGTTTTCCCAATGGGAAGGTGGTCGTGTAGAAGAAGACCAGATCGGTCTCAGAAATCAATCAGATTTGCAACATCTCTTGTGGTTTAAACAATATCAACACAGAAAGTTGCAACAGCAGCCACATTGAACGCTATCCAATGAACCATCTTTACTTTTAATGTAACGTCAGTGGAACCAGCATTTTATCCAACCTGACGCATTTCCATTGGTCCAATCATCACGAAATGTTCTTGTAATGTAAACGTCAGTTGTCGGGATCAAGTACTGTAGAAAAAAAAAACCTGGACTGATTATAGCTGGTTTAGGTTGGTATAGTACTGGTCTGTTGCTGCTTTAGCTGCTCACCTAGCTTAGTCATGCTGGTTGATGAAACCCAACAAAAGTCAGTTTTGATGATGACCAGCACATTAACTCCCATTGCTGCTGACCAGCATATCAGCATCCCAAACACAATCATCACCACTGCAAGAATATCATGAATCTCCATTTAGTTCTTCTTCATTGTATGAATGCAGCAGCTGCAGTTTATGATAAATGGATAAATGGAAATGGTCCAAAATAGCTTGGACAAAATTCAGTTTCCATTGACATTAAAAGTAAAGAGAGTTTTTGGCCTTCCACTGTAAAGTTGCCATTTTGGAAATACTTCTTTTTCTCTCTTCTGTGTGGACTCGAGTCACATGACTTGGACAACTAAACTGATGACTTGTGACTTGACTTGACAACATCACTAAAGACTTGCGACTTGACTTAGACTTTACCTTTACTGACTTGGACTTGGAATCGGACTTGTACTTCCATACAATGCAGTGTTTCTCAGCCTCGGCCTTCGAGGCCCACTGCCTCACATTTTAGTGGTTTTTCTGCTTTAGCACCTGTTTTAACTGGGTACTGGACTGGTGATGAGGTGATTGGACTGGTGATGAGGTGATTGGACTGGTAATGAGGTGATTGGACTGGTAATGAGGTGATTAGACTAGTAATGAGGTGATTGGACTGGTAATGAGGTGATTAGACTAGTAATGAGGTGATTGGACTGGTAATGAGGTGATTGGACTGATAATGAGGTGATTGGACTGGTGATGAGGTGATTGGACTGATAATGAGGTGATTGGACTGGTGATGAGGTGATTGGACTGGTAATGAGGTGATTGGGCTGGTGATGAGGTGATTGGACTGGTAATGAGGTGATTGGACTGGTAATGAGGTGATTGGACTAGTAATGAGGTGATTGGACTGGTAATGAGGTGATTAGACTAGTAATGAGGTGATTGGACTGGTAATGAGGTGATTGGACTGGTAATGAGGTGATTGGACTGGTACTGAGGTGATTAGTGATTAGACCTGCTTTAAATGATCTAATTTCATATGCAAGTTCTTTTTGTTATAATAGAAACTTTAAAAATGTTAATATTATATTAATGTTAGTTTAATATTCTACTAATCAGCTGCATCAGTTGTGTTAAACACTGAAGTGATGTAACATCTGGTGACTTGACTAGGACTTGAAGTTTAAGACTTGGGACTTGACTCGAGACTTGCTTGTATTGACTCGGGACTTGATTGTCAAGACTTGAGACTTACTTGCAACTTAGTGACTTGGTCCCATGTCTGCTAGAAGGAAAAATTGCTTGTCTATGAATCTGGACAGTCAGATACAATGACAATGAGTTTCTGTTCCTTCTCTAGTAGGAACAATGATCAAGTATCCCAAAGAAGGAGCGAACCATTTCAAGGTGGTGGAGATAAAGCAGGTACCACCCTGCCCAATGCTCAATTCCTATTGGTAATTGCCACTTCGCCCCTAATTTGCATACGATTAAACTTCGCTCAGCTTTGCTGCGTCACCGAATCCGCCCACTTTGCATCACCAACGTTCCCGCGGCCTCCTGTCTCCATAAATCATCAGCTTCCATTGCAAATGAGTGACCTCCTGCTGCCTTGGTGCATCACGTGCTTGACTTTATACAACCGTCCACATACTTTTGACCACATCGTGTACTTCCAAACCACAGTTCCAATGCTGCTCCATCTCTACTTGCTTCCTGCTCCCACCATTAATCAGGGTCCACACAAAGTCCGGGGTGTCCCGGCTCACGCTAAATTATCCTAATTACTTTTCATTAGCGCAGCGCTAGCCCAGGGACGCCGCAGCTCCTCCTGACCCGATCGCGGAGAGCTGAGAAGGAGAAAAGAAGGAGATACTTTTTTTTTTTTTCCCACCGATTATTATTTCTCTGGTTTCTTCTCCCTCGTCCTTCTTTTGGAGTTGTGGCTTAATGTGGTCTCCTGGCGATGTGCCGTAACCTTGGTAACTGGGTTGCCGAGCACCTAAGGCTGGAACAGGGAGTTATCTCTCCCGTATAGGAAAAGTCCACAGGATGTGGGCCGGCTTATCCCGCTTTATCCCAATTATCCCAGCACCTGAGATACAGGGACACGGAGAAGGTTCCGGAATGTGTTACAAGGGTCATGGCTCGTATGAGTGATTGAGATTGAGAACGTTAACCGTAGCTAGACTGTGGACACAGCCTGACAGTGACGCCTTCTGAAATAGGACGTTTGGTACATGCATGTAAGGATAGTAAGAGATAATGAAGAACACTCAAGGTGGTGTTACAGTTTACCTGTACACAGGTACGTGAAGGTAGTGCTACAGTTTACCTGTACACAGGTACGTGAAGGTGGTGTTACAGTTTACCTGTACACAGGTAGGTGAAGGTAGTGTTACAGTTTATCTGTACACAGGTAGGTGGAGGTGGTGTTACAGTTTACCTGTACACAGGTAGGTGGAGGTGGTGTTACAGTTTACCTGTACACAGGTAGGTGAAGGTGGTGTTACAGTTTACCTGTACACAGGTAGGTGGAGGTGGTGTTACAGTTTACCTGTACACAGGTAGGTGGAGGTGGTGTTACAGTTTACCTGTACACAGGTAGGTGAAGGTGGTGTTACAGTTTACCTGTACACAGGTAGGTGAAGGTGGTGTTACAGTTTACCTGTACACAGGTAGGTGAAGGTAGTGTTATAGTTTATCTGTACACAGGTAGGTGAAGGTGGTTTTACAGTTTATCTGTACACAGGTAGGTGAAGGTGGTGTTACAGTTTACCTGTACACAGGTAGGTGAAGGTAGTTTTACAGTTTACCTGTACACAGGTAGGTGAAGGTGGTGTTACAGTTTATCTGTACACAGGTAGGTGGAGGTGGTGTTACAGTTTACCTGTACACAGGTAGGTGAAGGTGGTGTTACAGTTTACCTGTACACAGGTAGGTGAAGGTAGTGTTACAGTTTATCTGTACACAGGTAGGTGGAGGTGGTGTTACCGTTTACCTGTACACAGGTAGGTGAAGGTGGTGTTACCGTTTACCTGTACACAGGTAGGTGAAGGTGAGTCTGAGTCTTACCCAGGGACGCTTTGGTAAAGTGTAAGGTTGGTAACCAGGTGGGAAATCAAACCCCAGTCTACAGAATGGTGGGCAGCAGTGCTCTACACTATACCAACCACCATTTGAATTACTATAGTATTACTGTAGTAGTACTATCACTGCTAATACCTCATAACTGAGTTGAAATGTTCCAGTTCCAGTCATATGATGAAGTCTAGAGCTCTTTCTTGACTTACCAAGCTAGAATAGTCTACACTCTTAATACTTTGAATATATTCAAACCAATATAGCTTAGGGCTGGGCGGTAAAACTATAATGATAGTTATTGTGAGGTAACGTTTCCTCGATAGAACTATAAGAAGTAGTCGATAGAAAGTCCATAGAATTAAGTCCCCTTTATGTTTTGAGAGACAACACGAGCAGCCAATGACAATGAGAATAGCGCTGCTCCAAACCAATCAGGTGGCTGAACTAGAGTTCCAGCTATTTCATGTTTGGTTGAAGCTCAAACAGTACAGAGTGTAGACAGAGCGGCAGCTTAACCCACGTACTAGTAATCTGGTAACTGCAGGCGTCACAGTCGAGCAGAGAGAATAAAATAAGAGATAGAAAACAATAACTACAACTGAAAGAAACATGATACACATGTTAATAATCAATAAATAATCTATAAGAGAAGATAAACAGGTGCTGTCCTGACGCTGTGTTGATGAAGCTCTACGGGATGTTTGATCTTCAAGGTCTCCTGTATATCAGTTGTACTGTTGTGGTCATCTCCACTGTGCAGAGCTGACCGAGCGTTTCTGTATGAAATACTGCCATCCATGCTGTCAGTGGGCGTGGCCACCTTAGCGATACAGCAACACATGTTATGCTAATGGACGTAATTTGGTAATGGATAAAGATAAATATATATATACTGTAGGAGTTTGAGTTAGACGCTGAGATAAAGTTGACTTTATATCCAAAAATCCTGAGTTGGAAACTTTATTTTCTACCGAAAACAGAATCAATAAACCAACAACTCCTCATTAGAGCAGACAGAGAGTCGACTCACCGATATGAGTCCTTTCCTCCTGAACTTAAAGAACCAGCAACAGCCTGCTTAACACAGTGTCTGTGAATACTGTTTATACTAATACTGGCACATATATATATATATATATATATATATATATACTGTATATATGTGTGTGTGTGTGTGTGTTTAATTTATTTTAAATACAGTTTGTGTAATGTTTTCTAAAAAACAATTTAACAAAAGTTTTACATTTTGATATCTTCACTTCTCACTTAAAGTAAAAAGGAAATAGTGATTTGATTTATATCGCGATATATATCGATATCGACTGATGTGAAAAAAATATTGTGATAAGATTTGTTACCATATCGCCCAGCCCCACGCCTCCTTTATAAGTTGCCATCAACAGCAAACCAAATTCCATACTAACACTAACGTCCTCCAGAACATCTCAACATCTATTAGCTTGTGTGGCATTTGAGAGTCACCGTTTTCCGCAGGTACAGGGTTTTGTTAAGTTGAGCTCGTTCTTCTCCGAAGCAGGACAAAGTCCCAGGAGAACGTACAACAAGGTAAATACTTCACAGGGCTTCACATTTCGCTTAGCCCTTTTAATTTAAGCAAGAAAAATACATAACATTAACTTTAACCTATGCTTTTAATTGCCGAAATCCTCCAGAGAGCTCCACTTCAGGCACATGCTTCCTTCACAAGAAACTCCAATTTGTTCTCATTACACAAGTGATTTGTCAACGGGGCGGCGGGAGGTTTTTTCTTCTCCCTCCTCCCTTCATCTCCATCCCTTTATTTCAGCCCATGAGACGCGGTAATGAAGACAAATCAGTTGGGATCCTCACGTATCAAATTATTTCCCTTTAGCCGCCCGAGTTCTGACGCAGAAGACTGAGGGGGGAAGTTTTTCAAGCTTCTTTAGAAGCTTTGAGTTTCTAATCTGATTCCAATTGAAAGTAGTTTGTAATACTGATTAATAATAATAATAGTAAAAATCGAGTAATAACTGATCACATTGATTTATCAGTCTACTCAGACTTTAGCAGAACTCAGTAACACTGAGATTAATAACTGATAACATTGATTTATCAGTAACACTGAGATTAATAACTGATCACATTGATTTATCAGTAACACTGAGATTAATAACTGATCACGTTGATTAATCAGTAACACAGATTAATAACTGATCACGTTGATTAATCAGTGATACTGAGATTAATAACTGATCACGTTGATTAATCAGTAACACAGATTAATAACTGATCACGTTGATTAATCAGTGACACTGAGATTAATACCTGATCATATTGTGTAGTGGTTAGTATGGTGGTGTAGTGGTTAGTATGGTGGTGTAGTGGTTAGTACGGTGGTGTAGTGGTTAGTACGGTGGTGTAGTGGTTAGTACGGTGGTGTAGTGGTTAGTATGGTGGTGTAGTGGTCAGTATGGTGGTGTAGTGGTTAGTATGGTAGTGTAGTGGTTAGTAAGGTGGTGTAGTGGTTAGTATGGTGGTGTAGTGGTTAGTACGGTGGTGTAGTGGTTAGTACGGTGGTGTAGTGGTTAGTACGGTGGTGTAGTGGTTAGTAGGGTGGTGTAGTGGTTAGTACGGTGGTGTTGTGGTTAGTATGGTGGTGTAGTGGTTAGTACGGTGGTGTAGTGGTTAGTACGGTGGTGTAGTGGTTAGTATGGTGGTTGTAGTGGTTAGTATGGTGGTGTAGTGGTTAGTACGGTGGTGTAGTGGTTAGTATGGTGGTGTAGTGGTTAGTACAGTGGTGTAGTGGTTAGTACGGTGGTGTAGTGGTTAGTACGGTGGTGTAGTGGTTAGTATGGTGGTGTAGTGGTCAGTATGGTGTGTAGTGGTGTTAGTATGTAGTGTAGTGGTTAGTAAGGTGGTGTAGTGGTTAGTACGGTGGTGTAGTGGTTAGTACGGTGGTGTAGTGGTTAGTATGGTGGTGTAGTGGTTAGTATGGTGGTGTAGTGGTTAGTATGATGGTGTAGTGGTCAGTACGGTGGTGTAGTGGTCAGTACGGTGGTGTAGTGGTTTGTACGGTGGTGTAGTGGTCAGCATGGTGGTGTAGTGGTTAGTATGGTGGTGTAGTGGTCTAGTACTGTGGTGTAGTGGTTAGTATGGTGGTGTGGTGGTTAGTATGGTGGTGTAGTGGTTAGTATGGTGGTGTAGTGGTTAGTATGGTGGTGTAGTGGTCAGTATGGTGGTGTAGTGGGTCAGTACGGTGGTGTAGTGTTAGTATGGTTGTGTAGTGGTTAGTATGGTGTTGTAGTGGTTAGTATGGTGGTGTAGTGGTTAGTATGGTGGTGCAGTGGTTAGTATGGTGGTGTAGTGGTTAGTAAGGTGGTGTAGTGGTTAGTACGGTGGTGTAGTGGTTAGTACGATGGTGTAGTGGTTAATACGGTTGTGTAGTGGTTAGTATGGTGGTGTAGTGGTTAGTATGGTGGTGTAATGTTAGTATGGTGGTGTAGTGGTTAGTATGGTGGTGTAGTGGTTAGTATGGTGGTGTAGTGGTTAGTACGATGGTGTAGTGGTTAGTATGGTGGTGTAGTGGTTAGTATGGTGGTGTAATGGTCAGTATGGTGGTGTAGTGGTTAGTACGGTGGTTGTAGTGGTTAGTACGGTGGGTGTAGTGGTTAGTACGGTGGTGTAGTGGTTAGTACGGTGGTGTAGTGGTTAGTATGGTGGTGTAGTGGTCAGCTATGGTGGTGTAGTGGTTTAGTATGGTAGTGTAGTGGTTAGTAAGGTGGTGTAGTGGTTAGTATGGTGGTGAGTGGTTAGTACGGTGGTGGTAGTAGTGGTTAGTATGGTGGTGTAGTGGTTAGTACGGTGGTGTAGTGGTTAGTAGGGTGGTGTAGTGGTTAGTACGGTGGTTGTAGTGGTTAGTACGGTGGTGTAGTGGTTAGTACGGTGGTGTAGTGGTTAGTATGGTGGTGTAGTGGTTAGTATGGTGGTGTAGTGGTTAGTATGGTGGTTGTAGTGGTTAGTATGGTGGTTGTAGTGGTTAGTACGGTGGTGTAGTGGTTAGTACGGTGGTGTAGTGGTTAGTACGGTGGTGTAGTGGTAGTACGGTGGTGTAGTGGTTAGTATGGTGGTGTAGTGGTCAGTATGGTGGTGTAGTGGTTAGTATGGTAGTGTAGTGGTTAGTAAGGTGGTGTAGTGGTTAGTATGGTGGTGTAGTGGTTAGTACGGTGGTGTAGTGGTTAGTATGGTGGTGCTAGTGGTTAGTATGGTGGTGTAGTGGTTAGTATGATGGTGTAGTGGTCAGTACGGTGGTGTAGTGGTCAGTACGGTGGTGTAGTGGTTTGTACGGTGGTGTAGTGGTCAGCATGGTGGTGTAGTGGTTAGTATGGTGGTGTAGTGGTCAGTACTGTGGTGTAGTGGTTAGTATGGTGGTGTGGTGGTTAGTATGGTGGTGTAGTGGTTAGTATGGTGGTGTAGTGGTTAGTATGGTGGTGTAGTGGTCAGTATGGTGGTGTAGTGGTCAGTACGGTGGTGTAGTGGTTAGTATGGTTGTGTAGTGGTTAGTATGGTGTTGTAGTGGTTAGTATGGTGGTGTAGTGGTTAGTATGGTGGTGCAGTGGTTAGTATGGTGGTGTAGTGGTTAGTAAGGTGGTGTAGTGGTTAGTACGGTGGTGTAGTGGTTAGTATGGTGGTGTAATGTTAGTATGGTGGTGTAGTGGTTAGTATGGTGGTGTAGTGGTTAGTATGGTGGTTGTAATGTTAGTATGGTGGTGTAGTGGTTAGTATGGTGGTTGTAGTGGTTAGTATGGTGGTGTAGTGGTTGTACGATGGTGTAGTGGTTAGTATGGTGGTGTAGTGGTTAGTATGGTGGTGTAATGGTCAGTATGGTGGTGTAGTGGTTAGTACGGTGGTGTAGTGGTTAGTACGGTGGTGTAGTGGTTAGTACGATGGTGTAGTGGTTAATACGGTGGTGTAGTGGTTAGTACGGTGGTGTAGTGGTTAGTACGATGGTGTAGTGGTTAGTACGATGGTGTAGTGGTTAGTACGGTGGTGTAGTGGTTAGTACGATGGTGTAGTGGTTAGTATGGTGGTGTAGTGGTTAGTATGGTGGTGTAATGGTCAGTATGGTGGTGTAGTGGTTAGTATGGTGGTGTAGTGGTTAGTATGGTGGTGTAATGGTCAGTATGGTGGTGTAGTGGTTAGTACGGTGGTGTAGTGGTTAGTACGGTGGTGTAGTGGTTAGTACGATGGTGTAGTGGTTAGTACGATGGTGTAGTGGTTAATACGGTGGTGTAGTGGTTAGTACGATGGTGTAGTGGTTAGTACGATGGTGTAGTGGTTAGTACGGTGGTGTAGTGGTTAGTACGATGGTGTAGTGGTTAGTATGGTGGTGTAGTGGTTAGTACGATGGTGTAGTGGTTAGTATGGTGGTGTAGTGGTTAGTACGGTGGTGTAGTGGTTAGTACGATGGTGTAGTGGTTAGTATGGTGGTGTAGTGGTTAGTATGGTGGTGTAATGGTCAGTATGGTGGTGTAGTGGTTAGTACGGTGGTGTAGTAGTTAGTATGGTGGTGTAGTGGTTAGTACGGTGGTGTAGTGGTTAGTATGGTGGTGTAGTGGTTAGTACGGTGGTGTAGTAGTTAGTATGGTGGTGTAGTGGTTAGTACGGTGGTGTAGTGGTTAGTATGGTGGTGTAGTGGTTAGTATGGTGGTGTAGTGGTTAGTAAGGTGGTGTAGTGGTTAGTACGGTGGTGTAGTGGTTAATACGATGGTGTAGTGGTTAATACGGTGGTGTAGTGGTCAGTATGGTGGTGTAGTGGTTAGTACGGTGGTGTAGTGGTTAGTACGATGGTGTAGTGGTTAATACGATGGTGTAGTGGTTAGTATGGTGGTGTAATGGTCAGTATGGTGGTGTAGTGGTTAGTACGGTGGTGTAGTAGTTAGTATAGTGGTGTAGTGGTTAGTACGGTGGTGTAGTGGTTAGTATGGTGGTGTAGTGGTCAGTATGGTGGTGTAGTGGTTAGTACGGTGGTGTAGTGGTTAGTACGATGGTGTAGTGGTTAATACGGTAGTGTAGTGGTTAGTATGGTGGTGTAGTGGTTATTTTCCTTCCACAGTCCAAACAAATGCATGTTATGATCCTCACTCTAATGATGATTTGTTGCCCGACCCAATGAGATGCACTGGCTCAACACTCGACGTTCAGATTAGTACAACAGTGTCTGTCGGTGGTGAAATTCATAGACAGGGTAGGCAGTGATAAGTGTGTGCATCCATCCATACTGCCCAAAGAATAGGTGGAGTAACAAGCCTTGGGCAGTGAAGATGAGACCCAACGCAAGCCCCCTTGAGCATTTGAACAAGAATAAAAAAAAAAAAAAAAGCACGCATAGGGAGGAGCAATCGCGAACAAAGGAGACCCTTACCGGGCAATTACGCATCATTTAATAGAGTTCAGCGGAGGTCTGGTAATCACCGTCTGCACCCGAGGCTGGGGAGGGGGGCGCTGAGTCGCTGGCGAATCAGAGCGACCCGGGTGCACAAGCATCGCAGACTGGCTTTTAATGGATGGACAGGCAAATTGACGGTGGAGAAAGAAGCGCGGCGCTGGGATTAATGGAAATAAACAAGCTCTCAATTCATTTGCAGCCAAATGGCTTTGACCTTGCGCTGGCATTCCTCTTTCAAGGTGTAATGTATACATTCTACCTGCGCCAGGCTGGTCCACTCAGAAGGCAAGAGGCCACCTCTGGGAAGTAATAGGAGATTCTGAAAAGGTCTTGAGAAGGTGCTTCATATCTGAGCATCAGCACCATGGAAAGGCCTCATCCCAGATCTGGGGGTGGTTCTGTTCTAAGCAAATATTCATGTTCAGTCCATATATATCAATGTTCATTCCATATATACCAATGTTCATTTTATATATATATATCAATGTTCATTCCATATATACCAATGTTCATTTTATATATACCAATGTTCATTCCATATATATCAATGTTCATTCCATATATATCAATGTTCATTCCATATATACCAATGTTCATTCCATATATATCAATGTTCATTCCATATATACCAATGTTCATTTTATATATACAATGTTCATTCCATATATATCAATGTTCATTCCATATATACCAATGTTCATTCCATATATATCAATGTTCATTCCATATATATCAATGTTCATTCCATATATACCAATGTTCATTCCATATATACCAATGTTCATTCCATATATATCAATGTTCATTCCATATAAATCAATGTTCATTCCATATATATCAATGTTCAGTCCATATATATCAATGTTCATTCTATATATATCAATGTTCATTCCATATATACCAATGTTCATTTTATATATATATCAATGTTCATTCCATATATACCAATGTTCATTTTATATATACCAATGTTCATTCCATATATATCAATGTTCATTCCATATATAGCAATGTTCATTCCATATATATCAATGTTCATTCCATATATATCAATGTTCATTCCATATATACCAATGTTCATTCCATATATATCAATGTTCATTCCATATATACCAATGTTCATTTTATATATATCAATGTTCATTCCATATATATCAATGTTCATTCCATATATATCAATGTTCATTCCATATATACCAATGTTCATTTTATATATACCAATGTTCATTCCATATATATCAATGTTCATTCCATATATATCAATGTTCATTCCATATATACAATGTTCATTCCATATATTATCAATGTTCATTCCATATATATCAATGTTCATTCCATATATACCAATGTTCATTCCATATATATCAATGTTCATTCCATATATACCAATGTATATTTTATATATATCAAGGTTCATTCCATATATATCAATGTTCATTCCATATATATCAATGTTCATTCCATATATACCAATGTTCATTTTATATATATCAATGTTCATTCCATATATACCAATGTTCATTCCATATATATCAATGTTCATTCTGTATATATCAATGTTCAGTCCATATATATCAATGTTCATTCCGTATATATCAATGTTCATTCCGTATAAAACAATGTTCATTCCAGATATATCAATGTTCATTCCATATATATCAATGTAAGTCAATGGAACCAGACATTTTTCCAAGCTATTTTGGAGCATTTCTATTGGTCCAATCATCATGAAATCTTTAGTCAATGTAAACGGCAGCTATTGTGTTCAAATGAGGCCCAAACACATTTACATCAAAGGTCTTTATAGCTGTAAACTAGGTTTGTACTTGAAGCATTGTAAGTGGCGCGAGGGTCCGCACAGCAAACAACAAGATGCATTCACAGCACTTACGCCGCACGCTGACCCCATGGGATATACAGTCGCAGCTCATGGCTGTATAGATATACTGGACGTCCACCATGTGGGTGGAGCTTTATGCACACTGAATGAATCAGAAGGAAGATCTGACAAGCGGCATCATTTGAATTCCACTTACATTGTTTGAAAATGATGAATGGACCAAAAGAAATGAACCAAAAAAAAAATCTGGTTCCATTGACTTCCATTGAAAGTATAGAGAGTTTTTGGCCTCTCCAACAAAGTGATGGAATGTACGATGGTTGGCGATGGTATATACATATATACATATGAGGAACTCTCAGGCAGCCATGAAACTGGCTACATGTATAAAATATGCACGCACACCTGTTTCCATCTATAATATCCAAATCCCCCCAACCATATGGGCAGGGAAGCTCACGCTAAAGCAGCACTCTGGAGACCCCTGCTCCATATGGCCCCCTCAGATTCACATCTGTCCAGCTCAACTCCTACTGGCTGTTTTTTGCTGGACTGCTAGGTATTCTGTCCACGCTTACGGGCCACGTACGCGAGCGTATGTGTTCTGCATTCGCTCATACATCAACATACACTTGCACACATTTAGACACTAAACAAGCTTCAACCGAACCTCATAAAACAAAAGCATATGTTCATAAACCACACACATGCTGGCTCTCCAAACCCGGAGCTCTTCTATATGCATGCTCTATCCATCATGCCTGTCCCAGCAGAGCTATGAGGTAGTGCCTGCCCAGGGCAAGCTTACTCTGCCGTTCCACCAGTGGGAGACGTGGGAGTAAGGTCAGTCAGAACCATTACAAGGAGAACGAGTGATATTAGATGATTATTGTGTGTGCATTTGTAATGAAGAGGAGTAGAGAGCTCTATATGGCTTACAATCCATACTAGTTGAGTTATTACTGTTGTTTTGCTTTATTTAATTAAATTGATTTTAATTCATAGTAAAATATTCATGTTATAAATATGCTATAACAGATGTCATATGCTGTCATAACAGATTTTGTTCTGTAATATAAGAGTATCATGTTACCATAGTTGAGTATTACTGTTGTTTTGCTGTACAAAGTATAATTATGATGCAGAATGACATAATTATGTTATAAATATGCTATAACATGTGTCATATGCTGTCATAACAGATTTTGTTCAGTAATATAAGAGTATCATGTTACCATAGTTGAGTATTACTGTTGTTTTGCTGTACAAAGTATAATTATGATGCAGAATTACATAATTATGTTATAAATATGCTATAACATGTGTCATATGCTGTCATAACAGATTTTGTTCAGTAATATAAGAGTATGATGTTACCATATGTGAGTATTACTGTTGTTTTGCTGTACAAAGTATAATTATGATGCATAATGACATAATTATGTTATAAATATGCTATAACAGGTGTCATATGCTGTCATAACAGATTTTGTTCAGTAATATAAGAGTAATATAAAATATCTGAGTTACCATATCTGAGTATTACTGTTGTTTTGCTGTACAAAGTATAATTATGATGCATACTGACATAATTATGTTATAAATATGCTATAACATGTGTCATATGCTGTCATAACAGATTTACCATATTTGAGTATTATTGTTGTTTTGCTATACTCAATTTGATTTTAATCTGATTTTAACTCTGCTATATCCTCCTGAGACCCAGAAAAATTTAAGTTTGAGAATTTCTGTAATTTCAACATTAAATAAGTCTACTAGATGAAAAAACATCACTGTTTTTTTTAAAAAATATATTTTAAATATTTTTATGGAATGTCCTTTATAGTGGACATCAGGACATTGTTTATGACATATGTCTTGCTATCATAGAAAATAATGTCAATGAAAACTGAGTAAACAAACATTGTTTACCTTTTTTATACTATTTCCACTTTAGTCAGTATAGTAAATATTTTAAATGCACTATATATGAACATAAACAGAGAATAGACAAATAATAACCCATTCCAAAGGTAACTGTTACTTTGATTAAAATACAATAAAATCCAGGTTTAAATAGTTTTAGACCCACTAGCTAAACTTTAGTTCATCACTCCAAACCTTGAGCCAAAGTTTCACAAACGTTATAAATATGTTATAGCAGATGTCTTATGCTGTCATAACAGATTTTGTTCAGTAATATAACATCGTCCTGTTACCATACTTAACTTATTACTGCTGTATTGTTATATAAGGTATAATTGTAATTCATAGTATTATATTATAGTATTAACAATGTTGTTTCATATTGACATAATCATGTTATAAATATGTTATAGCAGATGTCTTATGCTGTCATAACAGATTTTGTTCAGTAATATAACATTGTCCTGTAACCATACTTAACTTATTACTGCTGTATTGTTATATAAGGTATAATTGTAATTCATAGTATTATATTATAGTATTAACAATGTTGTTTCATATTGACATAATCATGTTATAAATATGTTATAGCAGATGTCATATGTAGTCATAACAGATTTTGTTCAGTAATATAACAGTGTCATGTTACCATACTTAACTTATTACTTCTGTATTGTTATATAAGGTATAATTGTAATTCATAGTATTATATTATAGTATTAACAATGTTATTTCATTTTTACATAATCATGTTATAAACATGTTATAGCAGATGTCATATGTAGTCATAACAGATTTTGTTCAGTAATATAACAGTGTCATGTTACCCTAGTTGAATTGTTACTGTGCTATACTATCATTGCAATTCATATTATTCCAACACTGCTATATAACTGTGACATAATCATGCCATAAATGTGTTATAGCAGACGTTATATGCTGTCATAACAGATCTTGTTCAGTATCATGAGTGTCATGTTACCATAGTTGAGTTATACTGTTAAATAAAAACCATGGGGTTTGGGTGCCCTTGAAAATGAATGGGACTCTATGGGGAAAAAAAAGTGATGGAAGAAAACAACAAACGGACGAGTGCAGGTCAAACCAACACTACAGTCGTGGTTGGGGGTCCACCCTGAGTCAGCCTATGCGAAACGGTGTCTGTCGGTTGAGCGGAAGTTCAGTAGATTGGTGGGCACTTTTCTATCCTATTCATTCTCTATGGGAAAAAAAAACGGACGAAATCTGTTATTTTCCGGAATCCATGCATCCGATCAAAAAGCCATACACAAGCCTGAATCCCACAATCAGATCAGATCAGACAACCGTAATGAATACAAGTCAAGTTTGATCCCTGTTGTGCACTACAAGGGGTTTGCTCAGCTTGTCCATCGAAGGGTTAAGCAAAGAGCTACTCCTCTAACAAATGTGCTGGCAAAGGCCGAGACAGATAGCTCATGGGCATTTGGCGGGAGTCTGGTGGGGGGGTTGGGAATGGGGGTTGCATTAGCATGCTTTAATGCAATTTCAGGATCCGGCATTGTTTGGCGCCGTAATAGAAATCCACACTTCCCCACCAGAGGGACCCGGCGCACGGCAGAGCAGGCAGGATGCTTGCAGCGGGACATTGTGGATGATGGTAGAGAGCCAGGGTGCGGAGGCCAACGTGCACAGTCCCCGATAAGGCGCTCCCGGGCCCTGCTGTGATTCCGATAGCGCTGTAAGGACGAGTGTTCCGGAAGGCCGGCCAGGAAACGGATATCGCTGGATCTGTTGTTTGGACCGGTGAGCGTTAAAAGCAGCTTCACAGGGCCGCGGAGACAAGAAAGTATGGACTGTCTCCAGTGAGATAGTGGAAGTTGGGTCAGAGTACAAAGCTGCCGGTTGCTTTGTGTGTAGCGATGTGGCCGTCTTGCTTTACCGGGCCGCGCCGGACAATAACCGTTGCTTGATCTGTTGTAAACACGCTTTCTCTCCCTCTAAAGTGGTGCCAACGTGGACTCTGGAGCGAGATCTTCTGGTGTAAAGGAAACAAACCTTTTCAGATGATGTGGTTTGAAGGTGGGAGGACCTTAGAAATAGGTTCTTCTGCTATTGCTAATACAGAAATAAGTTTTTAGCCTCCACATAAATGGGTTTCCTTATTGCTGTGTAGAACAAGCTGGTAGATCCACCTTTACAAGCTAGACTGGTAGGTGGGAAATACTGATTGTTACAAGATGACATCACCTTGAAACTCTTAATGAGATGTTTCAGGCAGCTGAGAAAAGTGTTTTCTCTGATTTCACCCTGTTCATCTGTACTAAATGTGCTAAAGTGGTGCCAAAGTGGACTCTAGTGTGAGATCTTCTGGTGTAAAGGAAACAAACCTTTTCAGATGATGTGTTTTGAAGGTGGGAGGACCTTAGAAATAGGTTCTTCTGCTATTGCTAATACAGAAATAAGTTTTTAGCCTCCACATAAGTGGGTTTCCTTATTGCTGCATAGAACAATCTGCTAGATCGACCTTTGCAAACCAGACTGGTAGGCGGGAAATACTGATTGTTACGAGATGACATCATCTTGTAACTCTCAATGAGGTGTTTCAGGCAGCTGAGAAAAGTGTTTTCTCTGATTTCACCCTGTTCATCTGTACTAAATGTGCTAAAGTGGTGCCGAAGTGTGAGATCTTCTGGTGTAAAGGAAACAATTTTTTTCTGGATGATGTGGTTTGAAGATGGGAGGACCTTAGAAATAGGTTTTTCTGCTATTGCTAATACAGAAATAAGTTTTTAGCCTCCACATAAGTGGGTTTCCTTATTGCTGTGTAAAACAAGCTGGTAGATCCACCTTCACAAGCTAGACTGGAGCAGAACATTTCAGAGCGGTCAGTTTTTAATAGGTTAGCTCTCTGTGTGTCGCTTGAGAACGTGCCAATCTTGCTGGTAGGAGGGCAATAACTATTGTTACGAGATGACATCACCCTGTGACTTGCCAAAGTGACCTCTAAAGCGAGATCTTCTGGTGGAACGGCACCAAACCTTTTCTGGATGATATGGTTTGAAGGTGGGAGGACATTTGAATTAGATTTTTCTGCTATTGCTAATACAGAAATAAGACATTTTTAGCCTCCACATAAGTGGGTTTCCTTATTGCTGTGTAGAACAAGCTGGTAGATCCACCTTTACAAGCCAGACTGGAGCAGGAAGTTTCAGAGTGGTCAGTTTTTACTGGTTTTGTTCTCTGTGTGTTGTTTAAAGATGTGCAAATCTTGCTGGTAGGCAGGCAATAACCATTTTGTTATGAGATGACCTCACCTTGTAACTTGCCAAAGTGACCTCTAGGGCGAGATCTTTTGGTTTAAAAGAAACAAACATATATATATATATATATATATATATATATATATATATATATATATATATATATATATATATATATATATATATATACACTCATTGGCCAGTAGTAGCTCACCTTTGCCACCCTCTAACCCTTCATTAGTGGTCAGTTTCCAGTGGTCAGCTACCACACCCACTATTATATCACCACCACACTCCCACTGAGCAAAAGTGTATGTTCACCAGTAAGAACAGCAGATCTGATTAGAACAGATGTAAATAATCATACATACAATACAAAGCATCATGAATATCTTATTGTGAAAGAAGTAGATCAGATCTTGAGCCCCAGTTTGAAGAACAGCTCTTCCTCACCTTAAGGCAATGGTCAAAAGTCTATCTGCACCTCAAGCCCTTCGTGCTTCAAGTATGACTCGGCTTGACCTGACGTCCCTCAAGATTTAGGAAGACAAGCAACAAGACTCTTCTCTGTCCTGGCACCCAGATGGTGGAACGAACTTCCACTGGCTGTCCGAACAGCAGTCTCTCTCATGGTCTTCAAACTCAGACTGAAGACCACCGTCTCTTTGTGAAGCACTTATAAGAACTGATCTACTGAAGCATTGGTATAAACCATAATTGCACTTGATCTTCTAGGAACTCTGGATAAGTATTACACTGATACTGTATGTGGTCTTGTATTTATTCTCTTCTCTGTAGGTGTTCCAGTCTTGCTAGGTGTTGCTCTGTGTCTAATCTTATATTTTGTGCTCTTCTTTCTAGATATCAGCACTGGCTCTTGTTTATGGCAGTGTTTGAGCTCAAGAGTAGTTTGGACTTAAACCTGTTTGTACTAGATAGAGATACATACTCAGACCGAACACAACGTTACTCTGGATAAGAGCGTCTGCTAAATGCTGTAAATGTAAATGTAAGAACAAAGTTAGGTTCCAGATTTCTCCTGGACGCCCCAGACATTGTATGAATGTGTTCAGTTCCTTCAGCAGCAAATCTTGATTTAGCTTAATGAAGTACTGAGCAGTCAAAGCAGGTATTAGATGAGAACTGATAATAATACTGGGTTGTTTCCACAAGGAGAAGCTTGGAAAGGGTTAAATAAACACACTGATGTATGTAAAAGCACTACATACTCTATTAATACTGTTTGAATATTTAATAAATAAAGTGTTTTGCTGAGTAAATAAAAGCTTTCGGACTAGAACAATAGCTTTTTAAATATGATAATTGCACAGTACTATAAGTGTGCCATAGAAATGTTCTCTCAGTTTCTTGTAATGGTTCATTAAGGCTTTTAAAGGTTCCCAACACTCAGATCTTTGGTTCCTTATGAATAAAAAGTGCTTTTTCTGTTTCCTCCCTGAAAGAATTTGCCATTTTCAGTCACCACTATGTCAAAGCTGGTCATTGACATTGGTCTTGTGGTCAGAAACTAACAAATAATAGATATTAAGTAGGGGCCTATATAGCACAATGTAATCTGGTTGCTTTGTTGGTCTGTCAACAGCCTCAAACCAACCTCAGCAACAGCCCATAACAGGTGGACGCGCCCGGAACCCACACTCCATTTTCCAAACGAACTGCAAAGCGAAATGAATATTTAAACAGCCAAATATTTGTCAAATTACCCAATAACTCAAAACGTGCACCGTCGTTAGAGGGAGGCTGGCAGACTCCTAGAGCACGCCTGAAGCCAAGCAAGGCCTTGGCAACATTGGTTTTCCGTATTTAACATTTATGAAATTAATTACCCTGTGATGTCGAAACCTGCGAGGAAGAGTCATTAGAAGTCGGCGATGCTAATAAGCCATTACTTGTTTGTTTACCACACACGTTGTGTTTGGACTGTACGAGAAACTTGTTTGGAGACTACAACTCCCTGATGTCTTTAACCGTATCTGAAAGAAGAAAGCCGGCAGATAATTGGAGCATCGCTAACAATCTTACCACAAACAGCGGTGATATGAATGCTGGGTAACGTAGTCACGAACTACACCAACGTTCAAGTATTCAATGTAACTAATTAAATAAATGTGTATGAAACCAACCTCCAGCATCCATCAGCACAGGAAGTGAAGTTTGTTCTGCTTTCTTCTCATCCATTCCATCGCCATTCACTTCCATTCCACCTCCATTCACCTTTATTTACTTCAATTCCACCTCCATTCACTTCCATTCCACCTCCATTCACTTCCATTTACTTCCATTCCACCTCCATTCACTTCCATTCCACCTCCATTCACTTAAATTCCACCTCCATTCACTTCCATTCATTTCAATTCCACCTCCATTTCCTTCTATTCACTTCCATTCACATCCATTCACTTCCATTCCACCTCCATTCACCTCCATTCACTTCCATGTACTTCCATTCCACCTCCATTCACTTAAATTCCACCTCCATTCACTTCCAGTCATTTCAATTCCACCTCCATTTCCTTCTATTCACTTCCATTCACATCCATTCACTTCCATTCCACCTCCATTCACCTCCATTCACTTACATTCACTTACATTCCACCTCCATTCACCTCCATTCACTTCCATGTACTTCCATTTCACCTCCATTAACCTCCATTCACTTCCGTTCCACCTCCATTCACCTCCATTCACTTTCTATTCCACCGCCATTCACATCCATTTGCTTCCATTCACTTCCAAACCACCTCAATTCCACTTCTATTCAACTTCCATTCCACCTCCATTAAACCTCCATTCACTTCCATTCACTTTCATTCCACGTCCATTAAACCTCCATTCACTTCCATTCACTTCCATTCCACCTCCATTCCCCTCGCTTCACTTCCATGTACTTCCATTCCACCTCCATTAACCTCCATTCACTTCAGTTCCACGTCCATTCACCTCCATTCGACCTCCATTCGACCTCCATCCACTTCCATTCACTTCCATTCCACCTCCATTCCCCTCCCTTCACTTCCATGTACTTCCATTCCACCTACATTCCCCTCACTTCACTTCCATGTACTTCCATTCCACCTCCATTAACCTCCATTCACTTCAGTTCCACGTCCATTCACCTCCATTCACCTCCATTCGACCTCCATTCACTTCCATTCACCTCCATTCACCTCCATTCACTTCCATTCACTTATATGCACTTCCATTCACTTTCATTCATTTTCATTCCACCTCCGTTCACCTCCATTCACTTCGATTCACTTCCATTAAAAGTTAAGAAGGGTTTTGGCCTCTACTGTAAAGTTGCCATTTTGGAGATACATGTTTTTCTTTGGGCCGAGATGACTTCTTTCAAACTTCTACTTGACTTCTACTTTCGAAATAAAATATTTAACATAAGAATTTTGCACAGTAGTATATATAACCACATGGCAGTTTTGCAACATGATAATGACCCCAAACACACCTCCAAGATGACAACTGCCTTGCTGAGAAAGCTGAAGGTGAAGGTGATGGACTGGCCAAGTATGTCTCCAGATCTAAACCCAATTGAGCACCTATGGGGCTCAATTGTATTATATGGGTTTGTAGCCTTCAAGGGTATTTGTAGACTGGAGAAACAAGTTAATTGAGCTTTTTCCAATGGATTGGTCTAAGGGAGGGCCTATGGCTTTATAAGGAGGATGCAGATGGAGCTAGGGGGGCTGTTTTTTTCCCTAGGAGTTGGGAGAAGCAAGACTGGATAACTGACCAGGTCTGGTGATATAGCTGGGTTCTGTTTTGATTAACTGTTTGTTTGTTTGTTTGTTTGTTTACTTCTATGCACTGTAAATGTTTGCATCTCTAAAACAAAATAAAAAAAAGAAAGAAAGAAAAAGTTAAATAAATGAACTTCCTTCTACTGCTGCCCATGGTCAACAAAATATTGACACTATGGGCACACTTGTGTACTCACTTGGGTTGGCAGCTATTTAGATGTTAATGGCTGCGTGTTGATTATTCCCAGAAGTAAATAATAAATTTATACTGCTATACAAGCTGTACACTGATTACTCCAAGCTATATTCAAGTTTCATTTCTGTAGATTCCTCCCATGAAAAGATATATATATATATATATATACATATAGAGTGAACAGTTCCCTATTAACCCCGTACTCTCCTCCTCAACAGCATACAAACGAACCTAAACTTCTTTTCATTCCACTTACAAATACACGTCTATGTGACTGCATAACAGCTGAAAGGCGTTTTTCTATGAAGCCGTATCTCTGTTAATAACAGCTATGGGTAAAATATAAGTATGAATGTGTGTGGTATGTGCTGGGAGCTGTTTTTGTGTTTGAAAGTCTTTTAAGAGAAGTTACAGAATGGATTCCTGCTGTGTCAAGGTAAATCTGTGAAAACGTCTGCATTACACACACTCACCAACACAGAAAGGCCTTTGGCCGTCCGCTAACATGCTGCTTTCAACTAACATGAAATGGGCGCGCTAGATTTAGGATGAAGGCTAATACCACACGCTCCAAACATTCAGCTCAGATGAATGATAGAAATGTTATGTATCTTTATAAAGAGCTGGGGAAAAAGCTGAAACAGAACATAAACCAGTCCTTAAGAGCTGTTCAAGTTAGTGCTATTATGGTTAGTTGGCTAAAACGTTTGACTGGTAGTGTATCTAAAGCGTTTGACTGGTAGTGTATCTAAAACGTTTGTCTGGTAGTGTATCTAAAACGTTTGTCTGGTAGTGTACTAAAACGTTTGACTGGTAGTGTATCTAAAGCGTTTGACTGGTAGTGTATCTAAAACGTTTGACTGGTAGTGTAAAAAAAGGTTTGACCGGTAGTGTATCTAAAACGCTTGTCTGGTAGTGTACTAAAACGTTTGGGTGGTAGTGTATCTAACATCTTTGACTGGTAGTGTATCTAAAATGTTTGACCGGTAGTGTATCTAAAACGTTTGTCTGGTAGTGTACTAAAACGTTTGACTGGTAGTGTACTAAAATCTTTGACTGGTAGTGTATCTAAAACGTTTGACTGGTAGTGTATCTAAAACGTTTGTCTGGTAGTGTACTAAAACGTTTGACTGGTAGTGTACTAAAACGTTTGACTGGTAGTGTACTAAAACGTTTGACTGGTAGTGTATCTAAAACGTTTGACTGGTAGTGTACTAAAACGTTTGGCTGGTAGTGTATCTAAAACGTTTGACTGGTAGTGTACTAAAACGTTTGACTGGTAGTGTATCTAAAACGTTTGACTGGTAGTGTACTAAAACGTTTGACTGGTAGTGTATCTAAAACGTTTGACTGGTAGTGTACTAAAACGTTTGACTGGTAGTGTATCTAAAACGTTTGACTGGTAGTGTATCTAAAACGTTTGACTGGTAGTGTACTAAAACGTTTGACTGGTAGTGTACTAAAACGTTTGGCTGGTAGTGTACTAAAACGTTTGACTGGTATTGTACTAAAACGTTTGACTGGTAGTGTATCTAAAACGTTTGGCTGGTAGTGTACTAAAATCTTTGACTGGTAGTGTATCTAAAACATTTGGTTGGTAGTGTACTAAAACGTTTGGCTGGTAGGGTATCTAAAACGTTTGACTGGTATTGTATCTAAAACGTTTGACTGGTAGTGTACTAAAACGTTTGACTGGAAGTGTACTAAAACGTTTGGCTGGTAGTGTATCTAAAACGTTTGACTGGTAGTGTATCTAAAACGTTTGGCTGGTAGTGTACTAAAACGTTTGACTGGTAGTGTAACTAAAACGTTTGACTGGTAGTGTACTAAAACGTTTGGCTGGTAGTGTACTAAAATCTTTGACTGGTAGTGTATCTAAAACGTTTGGTTAGTAGTGTACTAAAACGTTTGGCTGGTAGTGTACTAAAACGTTTGGCTGGTAGTGTACTAAAATGTTTGGCTAGTAGTGTATCTAAAACGTTTGGCTGGTAGTGTATCTAAAACGTTTGACTGGTAGTGTACTAAAACGTTTGACTGGTAGTGTAACTAAAACGTTTGGCTGGTAGTGTACTAAAACGTTTGGCTGGTAGTGTATCTAAAACGTTTGACTGGTAGTGTACTAAAACGTTTGACTGGTAGTGTAACTAAAACGTTTGACTGGTAGTGTACTAAAACGTTTGGCTGGTAGTGTACTAAAATCTTTGACTGGTAGTGTATCTAAAACGTTTGACTGGTAGTGATGTAAAACGTTTGGCTGGTAGTGTAACTAAAACGTTTGACTGGTAGTGTATCTAAAACGTTTGGCTGGTAGTGTATCTAAAACGTTTGGCTGGTAGTGTACCTAAAACGTTTGGCTTTAAGGAAACAAAATAAATTCTGTTCATATAATCCTTTACAGCAGCATGGTGGTGTAGTGGTTAGTATGGTGTTGTAGTGGTTAGTATGGTCGTGTAGTGGTTAGTTCGGTGGTGTAGTGGTTAGTACGGTGGTGTAGTGGTTAGTATGGTGGTGTAGTGGTTAGTACGGTTGTGTAGTGGTTAGTATGGTGGTGTAGTGGTTAGTATGGTGGTGTAGTGGTCAGTATAGTGGTGTAGTGGTCAGTACGGTGGTGTAGTGGTCAGTACGGTGGTGTAGTGGTTAGTATGGTGGTGTAGTGGTTAGTATAGTGGTGTAGTGGTTAGTATGGTGCTTTAGTGGTTAGTACGGTGGTGTAGTGGTTAGTATGGTGGTGTAGTGGTTAGTATGGTGTTGTAGTGGTTAGCATGGTGGTGTAGTGGTTAGTATGGTGGTGTAGTGGTTAGCATGGTGGTGTAGTGGTTAGCATGGTAGTGCAGTGGTTAGTATGGTGGTGTAGTGGTTAGTAAGGTGGTGTAGTGGTTAGTATGGTGGTTTAGTGGTTAGTATAGTGGTGTAGTGGTTAGTATGGTGGTGTAGTGGTTAGTATAGTGTGTAGTGGTTAGTTTGGTGGTGTAGTGGTTAGTACGGTGGTGTAGTGGTTAGTACGGTGGTGTAATGGTTAGTACGGTGGTGTAGTGGTTAGTTTGGTGGTGTAGTGGTTAGTATGGTGGTGTAGTGGTTAGTTTGGTTGTGTAGTGGTTAGTACGGTGGTGTAGTGGTTAGTATGGTGGTGTAGTGGTTAGTACGGTGGTGTAGTGGTTAGTATGGTGGTTTAGTGGTTAGTACGGTGGTGTAGTGGTTAGTACGGTGGTGTAGTGGTTAGTATGGTTGTGTAGTGGTTAGTACGGTGGTGTAGTGGTTAGTATGGTGGTGTAGTGCTTAGTACGGTGGTGTAGTGGTTAGTATGGTGGTGTAGTGGTTAGTATGGTGTTGTAGTGGTTAGCATGGTGGTGTAGTGGTTAGTATGGTGTTGTGGTGGTTAGTATGGTGGTGTAGTGGTTAGCATGGTAGTATAGTGGTTAGTATGGTGGTGTAGTGGTTAGTAAGGTGGTGTAGTGGTTAGTATGGTGGTTTAGTGGTTAGTATAGTAGTGTAGTGGTTAGTATGGTGGTGTAGTGGTTAGTATAGTGTGTAGTGGTTAGTTTGGTGGTGTAGTGGTTAGTACGGTGGTGTAGTGGTTAGTACGGTGGTGTAGTGGTTAGTTTGGTGGTGTAGTGGTTAGTACGGTGGTGTAGTGGTTAGTACGGTGGTGTAGTGGTTAGTATGGTTCAAGGATTCAAGGATTCAAGGATTCAAGGAGACTTTATTGTCATTCGCATCACATGTGGTACATGGGGTGGAACGAAATTGTGGTACCCAAGGACCCAGTTTTACCCAGACAGCAGTACTTAAATAAATAAAATAAACATAAATATATAAAATATATGAAAATAAAATAAACAGGAATGGAGAAGGTAGCAGCAGAGTGTATAAAAGTGACTGGTGTCGTAAAAGTGTCAGTGCAGTAAAAGTGTCAGTGCAGTGGTTCATTCCACTAAGTGGCGTTTAAAAGTCTTACAGCTTCCGGAATGAAGCTGTTCCTCAGTCTGTTCGTTCTACACTTGACGCTCCGCAGCCTCCTGCCTGAGGGGAGCGGGACAAACAGTGAGTGTGCTGGATGAGTGGGGTCCTTCATGATGCAGGTGGCCCTCTTCCTGCATCTGGAGGTGTATATGTCCGTGGTGGTGGGGAGGCTGACTCCGACAGACCTCTGTGCAGCCTTCACCACCCTCTGCAGAGCTTTCCTGTCTGCAGCAGAGCAGCTTCCGTGCCACACGTTGATGCTGGAGCATAGAACGCTCTCCACCACACATCTGTAGAAGGAGGTGAGGACCGAGCTCCCGAGCCCAGCTCGCCTCAACCGCCTGAGGAAGTAGAGCCGCTGATGTGCCTTCCTGACCAGGCTGGAAGTGTTGTTGCTCCAGGTGAGGTTGTTGCTCAGGTGAACACCAAGTACCTGTAGCTGGAGACCACTTCCACCGCAGACCCTCCGACATGCAGGGGGAGGTGGGCATGTCTGCCCCTTCTGAAGTCCACAATCATCTCCTTCGTCTTCTTTATGTTGATGCAGAGGTTGTTCTTTCTGCACCAACCCTCCAGGTGTTCTACCTCCCGTCTGTAGCCAGACTCATCACTGTTTGTGATGCATCCGACCACTGCCGTGTCGTCCGCAAACTTCACAATATGACAGCCTGGGTGGATGGGTGAGCAGTCATATGTGAGCAGCGTGAACAAAAGGGGGCTCAACACACAGCCCTGAGGGGAGCCAGTGCTGAGGATTGTGGTGGAGGAGGAGAGGTTGTGGATCCTCACAGACTGCGTAGTTGGTGTAGTGGTTAGTATGGTGGTGTAGTGGTTAATATGGTGGTGTAGTGGTTAGTATAGTGGTGTAGTGGTTAGTACGGTGGTGTAGTGGTTAGTTTGGTGGTGTAGTGGTTAGTATGGTGGTGTAATGGTTAGTTTGGTGGTGTAGTGGTTAGTACGGTGGTGTAGTGGTTAGTACGGTGGTGTAGTGGTTAGTATGGTGGTGTAGTGGTTAGTACGGTGGTGTAGTGGTTAGTACGGTGGTGTAGTGGTTAGTATGGTGGTGTAGTGGTTAGTATGGTGGTGTAGTGGTTAGTAAGGTGGTGTAGTGGTTAGTATGGTGGTGTAGTGGTCAGTACGGTGGTGTAGTGGTCAGTATGGTGGTGTAGTGGTCAGTATGGTGGTGTAGTGGTTAGTATGGTGGTGTAGTGGTTAGTACGGTGGTGTAGTGGTTAGTACGGTGGTGTAGTGGTTAGTATGGTGGTGTAGTGGTTAGTATGGTGGTGTAGTGGTTAGTAAGGTGTGTAGTGGTCAGTACGGTGGTGTAGTGGTCAGTATGGTGGTGTAGTGGTCAGTATGGTGGTGTAGTGGTTAGTATGGTGGTGTAGTGGTCAGTATGGTGGTGTAGTGGTCAGTACGGTGGTGTAGTGGTTAGTACGGTGGTGTAGTGGTCAGTATGGTGGTGTAGTGGTCAGTATGGTGGTGTAGTGGTTAGTATGGTGGTGTAGTGGTTAGTATGGTGGTGTAGTGGTCAGTACGGTGGTGTAGTGGTTAGTATGGTGGTGTAGTGGTTAGTATGGTGGTGTAGTGGTTAGTAAGGTGGTGTAGTGGTTAGTAAGGTGGTGTAGTGGTTAGTATGGTGGTGTAGTGGTTCATACAGTCCTATGATTGTACACCTGTAGAAGTTCTTTCTCCTGTTGGCTCGTGTCCTCATCTTCCACTGTTGTTATAGTAACATTGTTGTAATAATTAAACGCTTACACACTGATTATCTTCAACAGACCTTGACGGAAATGACACGAGTGTCCAATTAATAGTAAATAGTCTGGACGAACGACCCAAACCTCCTTTTCTCTCCTGGTATGAGTTCTTCACTGCTCGTACTTGAACCCAAAGAAAAGAAAGAATCTGAAAGACGGACCTTTATTATAGCACTTCTGTTACTCATCCACTATTCATTCCCAGCATGCACTGTATGACAGTGTGTTCACGCAGCCTTAAAAGAGAAATATGGGCGCATAGCCGAGAAGCCCTGAAAGTCAGAGAAGAAGAATAAGAGAAAGTAAACAGCAGAGTGAGAGAGGCGATATGAAGGCGAGATGTTCGGGTGTGTATTTATAGCACGTGAGTGTGTGATGAAACCTGGAGCGTGCAGCTCAGCGGGGGAACTCCTGTTTTTTGAGCTGGAGATCACTGCATCCTGCTGCTCCATTCATCTTCCCTGCCAGGACGATGCGGGCCAAGACATTAAAGTACAGCATCGTCCTCCATATTTATATATATATATCCTTCTCTCTCATTCTCTCCTCTACTTACTGCTTCTCCTCGTCATATACCTGTAAATCTAACTCTAATGGA
Source organism: Megaleporinus macrocephalus (assembly GCA_021613375.1). Classification (NCBI taxonomy): domain Eukaryota; kingdom Metazoa; phylum Chordata; class Actinopteri; order Characiformes; family Anostomidae; genus Megaleporinus; species Megaleporinus macrocephalus. Next base: position 46,883,230 of record CM038708.1, read on the forward strand.
AAGTGAGGGGTGGCTGATGGAACATGTGTGGAACTCCAGAAAACGAGTGCCAGCAGTAAAGTTTGGAGGAGGGGGGATAATGATCTGGCTTTGGGCGTCTTATTTCCAGTGATTTGTTGAATTTAATGCTACAGCATGCACATTTTCACAGAGACACTCCAAAACTTTGTGGAAAGCCTTCCCAGCGTACTGGAAAGGGAGGCAGCTTCTTCATAATGCCCATAGTTTTGGAATGGGATGTCCAGCAAGCTTATGTGGGTGTGACAGCCAGGTGTCCACATACATTTGGCCATATGTAATATATAGTAGAATACACTAGTGAACACACACATTAGGGGGTGGTGAGACACACACGCACACACACACACACCTAAATACACACACACACACACACACAAAAACACACACACTAGTGAAGACACACACTAGGGTGCAGTGAAATACCCACAGGCATGCACGCATACACACACACTAGTGAATACACACACTAGGGGCAGTGAAACACACACACACTAGTGAATACACACTAGGGGGCAAACAGACACACACACACACACTATGGAAGACACACACTAGGGGGCAGTGAGACACCCACACACACACACACACACACTAGTGAATACACATACTAGGGGGCAGTGAGACATCCACACACACACACACACACACACTAGTGAACAAACACACTAAGGGGCAGTGAGACATCCACACACACACAAACTAGTGAAGACACAATAGAGGGCAGTGAAACACCCACACACACACACTAGTGAAGACACACTCTAGGGGGCAGTGAAACACCCACACAAACACACACACTAGTGAAGACACAGTAGGGGGCTAGGGGGCAAAGAGACACCCACCCACACACACACACACACACTGCTGAAGACACACACTAGGGGGCAGTGAGACACCCACACACACTAGTGAAGACACACTAGGGGGCTAGGGGGCAGTGAGACACCCACCCACACACACTAGTGAAGACACACACTTGGGGGCAAGGGTGCAGTGAGACACCCACACACACACACACACACACTAGTGAAGACACACTCTAGGGGGCAGTGAGACACCCACGCACACATAAACTGGTAAATACACACACTAGGAGGCAATGAGACACCCCCACACACACACTAGTGAGGACACACACTAGGGGGCAGTGAGAAACCCACACCCTCACAAGTCAGCAAATAATAATAATAATAATAATAATAATAATATATTTAAATATGCTACGACGGGAAGATATTATTACTCTGGATATTAGCTGGTGGTTAGGGTGACATGGTGTGTTTGTGTGTGTGTTGTGCTGGTGTGAGTGGATCAGACTGCTGCTGGAGTGTATAAACACCTCAGTGTTACTGCTGGACTGAGAATCGTCCACCAACCAAAACTATCCAGACAACAGTGTCTTATGGGCGGCGTCCTGTGTCCACTGATGAAGAACTAGAGGAACACAAACTGTGTACCCACCTCCTTAATAATACCTGCTCTGTGGTGGTCCTGTGGGGGTCCTGATCATTAAAGAACAGGGTATTAAAGTATGAAGTGCTCCTATATGGTCAGTGGAGCTGATATAATGGACAGTGAGTGGAGATATAAGGAGGTGTACCTAATAAAGTGTCAGGTTGGTGTACATGGATGGAGACTAATTCTGAACACACTGAACTGAAACTGCTGGATGAAGGAATTCTATGGCTCCTTTAATGTTTCTCAGAGAGTCTCTATGGATGGTGTTCTGTGAGGTGATGAAATGAAGCTACAGCAGATTGTCAGTCTGATTCACATGAACTGCTCAAATCTGAGAAGTGAGGAGTAAACACAGCAGCGTCGCTACGATTCACTACATGAAGCCCTATTAACTGTAGCCTCACATTCATTTACCAGCAGAGAGGTACCTCCACAGAGTGTTCAACATTCCGCCGTGATGTCACTATAGAGGCCGTGTGATGTCATAATGGTGAGGTGTACGCGAGTGCAGAAGTTCCGTGCGCGTCAGATCAGTCTGTGCTGAGGAGTCGAAGGAGATAGACGTAGAAATGAGCTGGAGAACGTTTTGGTGTTGTGGAGGAGGAGATAGAGAGAGTGAGAGAGAGGAGGAGCACAGAAAGGAAGAAGGAGATCATACTGAGGAGAAAGAGAGAGGAAAGGGGAGGAGGTGTGAGAGAAAGAGGAGTTTCCAGAGGACAGAGGAGGAGGAGAGGGAGACTCCACTACAGGAGAAAGTGACTGTGCTGATGGAGGAAGCCGAGCCAGAGCCGGTGGACATCAGCACAGAGACTGAGCAGCTTCTGAGTGAGTAGATGAGTCGACGTCACTATAATTAACAGTAGTTACTGAACAAGTCAGTGATTCTTAGTACATACTGAACCAATCAGAGTACAGCGCTGGATACACTCTCCTTTAGTGTAGGGGTGGGACTTAACCAATTTCAACAACTCTGGTGGTTGACCAATCAGAACAGCGTGGGGGAACTGACCAATGAGAGCATGGTAAATGTTAATGTTAGGTAGGGTTAAGTGTAGGGTTAATGTTAATGTTAGGTAGTGTTAAGTGTAGGGTTAATGTTGTTAGGTAGTGTTAAGTGTAGGGTTAATGTTAATGTTAGGTAGGGTTAAGTGTAGGGTTAATGTTAATGTTAGGTAGTGTTAAGTGTAGGGTTAATGTTAATGTTAGGTAGTGTTAAGTGTAGGGTTAATGTTGTTAGGTAGTGTTAAGTGTAGGGTTAATGTTAATGTTAGGTAGGGTTAAGTGTAGGGTTAATGTTAATTTAGGTAGTGTTAAGAGTAGGGTTAATGTTAATGTTAGGTAGGGTTAAGTGTAGGGTTAATGTTAATGTTAGGTAGTGTTAAGTGTAGGGTTAATGTTAATGTTAGGTAGGGTTAAGTGTAGGGTTAATGTTAATGTTAGGTAGGGTTAAGTGTAGGGTTAATGTTAATGTTACTCTGTGTTAGTTGTGGTGTATGTATTTTATTTATTAATATTATTAATTATTTAATATAAACAGGAATTGAACTGAATATAAACTGTAGTCTGTCTAAATGATTGAATTCTAAATTAAATAGGCGTCAATACCGAGACGACTGCTCAGCTGCTAGAGTCTAAAGATGCTGGACCACCCTCTAGCACCCCTCTGGGTGAGTAGGAGAACCTGTTATCATGATGAACATCATTGTATCTCTACATTAACAGAACAAATGCTGATATTATTCATTCTGATATGAATATTAAAGCAGGAGAACCGAGAGCTCCTGACACCAGTGAGCTCCTGGATCCTGCCGAGGGACGTTGCTGGAGGAGAAGTGGTGGACCAGCATCTGGTGAGTAAAAGAATCAAACGTTGGATATTGTGATAACGACCCAGCTGGACAGATGTTGATATTTATTGATGTTCAAACAGAAACCAGACCTGAGCACACTGAGGAGGAGACCAGAGAAGAAACGCTGCTGGAGGAACCTCCAACCTCCAGCACATCTCTGGGTGAGCAGAACAAACTATTAGCATCATGTTAACTCTGAATTGTACAGCATTCGAGAACATTACCAGAACAAACCGGCTGCTGATGGTCCACTCCAGCACACAGTCCAGTCCTGTTGATGTAATGAATGAACAAGTTAATGAAGACCACCTGAACTCCATCAGGCACTAGTTAAGATTTGGTGATGTCATCATTTTCTGACTTGACAAGGACCATCAGAACTGACCATAACCTTACTGAACATCTGCTGATCTTCTTAGAATCTGACTCAGGAGCTCCGGTCGTGGAGACTGTTGAGGACACAGGGTTGACTCCTCTAAGACCCTGTGGTCCTCCCTTGTGGATGACCCTGTCCAGTCCTTCGGTAAGTAACGGAAATGACCTGTGGAAATACATCAAGTATGAAAATAACACAGCTGGACGACTGACAGTGTTTATTAATGTGAAAGACGACCAGGAGATGATGACGATTGTGAGGGTATCTCTGCAGCAGACGCGTTCAGGTACCTCCAGGAGAACTTGGAGGTATCTGAACTGGAGAACCTCGAGCTCCCTCCGGGTGAGTAAAAGAAGGACTCACTACAAAAACTACATTCAGACAAAATCAGAAACATTAATATCTTAATATCTCTCAACATCTCACTCTCACTGAATATCTTCTACAAACACCAGCGAACAACACCAACGCCCTGATCGAGGCTGCCTGCGAGGTTGTTCTTGTTCTGCTGCAGAGACTCGCAGCCTCACCTGACCAGCACCTGAGTGAGTAAAACACATAAACACTAAATATTAAAGATGATGCTGAAGACTTCACAGCCAGCATGTCCATGTGGGGCCCGTATGGTTCTTATCTGGCCTGTATGGGTTTCACGTGGGCTTGTAGGGGCCTTAGGATTGGTGATACATGGAGCCTCGCTGGGTTATAACTTTTGCCCCATTTGGGTTACAGTTGTGAGCCCCACTTAGGCTACTGTTGGTGGTCCAGTTATGGGACTGTTCACATGGTTTATTGCTCACTTGGGCCCATCTTGCAGTCCAGATCGGCCCTAGTTATTGGTCCACATTGACAAACACACACAGGGCCCATATATAGGCGATGTGGGCCCCAACCAGTTTGCCCGAAGGGGACCCAATCGGCAGCCCATCTTTAACTGATGTGGGGTCCACATGGACACGTTGGCTGGGTCAGTAAATATCAGACCTGCTGATACTCAGAGCTTCAATATCAGGATCAGCATCTTTACCAGGTTCTGTGATGATGTACCAGCTGAACATCTGCTGATATTTATTTCTATGAAATCAGTTAACAAGGTGCTGTCGGTGATGGTGACAGTTCCTGAGTTCACAGATGTCGGATTGCTGTTAGAGAAACACCTTAACAGCGTCCGAGGACTCAACAGCACGGCTCTGGGTGAGTAGCAGAAACCAGAACCTTCTCTGACACCAGGGCAGCAGAATAGACTAGGCTGGTGTTGGTCCATTCCAGCAGATAGAACTATATCAGTTGACGATGACCACTCAAACTCAGTCAGGCACCATTTGGTGATGTGACTTGATGATCAGAACCCACCGTGATATAACTGAACATCTGCTGATCCTTTCAGAACCAGGAACTGATCTACAGCTCGAGGTGGGGGTGGATGCAGAGGTGGAGGCTCTGCGTGACATCTTCTACCCTCACCTGGACCCGCTGTACACACAGCTCAGTAAGTACCGGAAACAGTCAGTGCAAATATATGAAGAGTGAAAATGATGCAGCTGGAGAACTGACAGTGTGTATCAATGTGAATCCAGTGGATGAGATGCTGACGGGGGTTTTGGTGCAGCTGGCTGCTAACGCCCTGATGTACCTGAGAAAGGTGCACGAAGAACCTCCAGGTGAGTCATCATAATAACATTCAGGTAAAAGTAGGAATCAGGTTTAAAGTTAACATGAACCTGTATTCATTCATTCTTTCTAAATGAACTAGTGAACAACAACGAGTCCAGGGCCGACATCATCACCAAGGCCTTGTATTCTATCCTGGAGGAGCTCGTCACCTCGAGGGATCAGCATCTCAGTGAGTAAAGCTAATGAGCACCAGAAACTAAAGATGGAGCCCATGTGGAAACAGCTGGTGGTCTCAGACTGATATGAGCAGAAAGAGCTGATCATCTTTAGATCTTAAGAAGTAGTAACATCAGATCAGCTGATCCTCAAGTCTTCAATATCAGGATCACCATCTTTACTAGGTTCTGTGTTGAAGACTCAGCTGAACAACTGCTAATATTTATTTCTATTAAATCAGTCCACGACTTCCTACACCTGATGTCCGCGGCTCCTGATTACCGGGACATAGTGGAGGATCTGGCGGCCCTGTTGGACGCAACCAGGGCATATTACTGTGGATGTCTGGGTGAGTAGAAGAACCTAGTAGCTTGATGATCATCATAGTAACTGTGAACGTCTAAAGAACTGCTAATGTTTCATCAGGATTTATTAGTTAGTTATTAATGTTTATCTGAACTCATACTAATTCTTCTCGGGCTCGTTATACGAGGAGACACTGAGTCCATAGTCAGGTCCAACCACAGTGATGGATCTGGACAGCTGTTGATGTTTCTTCATGTTACAGCACGAGACCAGACCGAGGAGGTGGAGGAGGCTGGAGCTGTGGCTGAGTCCACCATGGGTGAATTGACGAGGACAGCGCCTAAAATTCAGCTACCTAAGCAGCCTCAAACACCTCAGCCACGTCGGCCACGTCAGCTGCCTCAGCCACGTCAGCCACCTCGGCCACGTCAGCCACATCAGCCACCTCAACCACCTCAGCAGCCTCAGTCATCTCGGGGTGAGTAAAGAAAACAGATCTCAGATTCTGTTTACATGAACACACAGTCTTACAAATAAAGGTACTTCCTCAGATCTTGGTTGGATACACGGCTCTAGAGATGAACTTTCACTGGTAGTGGAGCTTCTACAAGGTTCTTCATGCTCACACATCTGTTTTACATAGAAGCCTCCATTAAAACGTTCTTCAGGAGACCAGAAGTTCTTCTTCTACAGTAATTACACACTGATACTAACATGAGTGTAACTGCATTTGTAGTTCACAGAGAGTGTCCTCCTCGTCCACGGACTGACAACCAACGTCACCCAGGCACCAGTCCAGAGTGGACCATCGGCACCAGGACAGAACTCGTCCTAGAGTGCTGAGACACCAGTGGGAGGAGGAGGCCACTGGGAGAAGCCACGGCCCTGGATACCCGTGCAGACAGGAGGCCACTGATCCATGGGCCTGGAGACACCATGGTCCTAGACATCTGACCCAGAACCCAAAACCCCATTACCGTCCTTATGAGGAATGCGCTCTTCCACACAGGGAGAGAGACGGTTTTGGAGGAAGTGGGAGACGTGGTGGTGGTCGAGGACAGAAGAGGCTGGACTGGTGGCAACATGACAACAGACTGTGAACATCAATCTCAACTTCCTACAATTACCCCAACCTCCTCCAATCAACCCCAACCTCCTAAATCAACCCCAACGTCCTAAATCAACCCCAACCTCCTACAATTAACCTCAACCTCCTAAAATCAACCCCAGCTTCCTTAATCAACCTCAACCTCCTAAATCAACCCCAACCCTCGCTCCCCAAACTCACACATCAGCAAATATAAAAATAATACAAAAAATATTAAAATATGCTACTCTTTATTCTTTATTAGTGTAATACAGTGTTCAGGTATGTTACTGAACATTCTGCTGAGAGTCTACAGGCTTTATTAGTGTAATTCAGTGTTCAGGTATGTTACTGAACATTCTTCTGAGAGTCTACAGGCTTTATTAGTGTAATACAGTGTTCAGGTATGTTACTGAACATTCTGCGAGAAGTCAGGCTTTATTTGTGTAATACAGTGTTCAGGTATGTTACTGAACATTCTGCTGAGAGTCTACAGGCTTTATTAGTGTAATTCAGTGTTCAGGTAATGTTACTGAACATCTTCTGAGAGTCATACAGCTTTATTAGTGTTAATACAGTGTTCAGGTATGTTACTGAACATTCTTCTGAGAGTCCTACTGGGTTTATTAGTGTAATAAAGTGTTTCGGTATGTTACTGAACGTTCTGCTGAGAGTCTACAGGCTTTATTAGTGTAATACAGTGTTCAGCGTAGGTATACGGAACGTCTGCTGAGAGGTCTACAGGCTTTATTAGTGTAATACAGTGTTCAGGTATGTTACTGAACATTCTTCTGAGAGTCTACAGGCTTTATTAGTGTTATACAGTGTTCAGGTATGTTACTGAACGTTCTGCTGAGAGTCTACAGGCTTTATTAGTGTAATACAGTGTTCAGGTATGTTACTGAACGTTCTGCTGAGAGTCTACAGGCTTTATTAGTGTTATACAGTGTTCAGGTATGTTACTGAACATTCTGCTGAGACTCTACAGGCTTTATTATTGTTTCTGTTTCTCTGATAATTAAAGATCTTCATGTTTATATGCATCACATGAACAGATGTTTGTAGGAATCTGCTGAACTATGATGTACTCAATATTAAACACTGCTATCTGTACTAGACTGGTAAAGCTTTCTGTTACAGAACTCTAGGTTCTAGTTAATAGCCAGGTAGGTGTGTACAAACTCGGGAACATCAGAAGAACCTCCAAGCTGCAGGAAAGTAAATGAGCTGAACGGTGATATAAAGACAGAGGAGTTCTTATAGTTCTTTACAGTTTTTACACTGAACACATGTAATGAGAATGCATCCAGTGGTGGACCATACCCTGATAGTGAGTGTGAGGAACACTCCAACATCAGCCCTCCAGCCTTCATCCAGTAGCTAGTAGTGAGCCAGGTCCCAGCATCAGCGCTGCAGGCAGTAGCCAGCCAGGTCTCAGAGCACCAGCCCTTCAACTAATGTTACAGAATGTTCCAGCCTCAGACCTTCCAGCCAGTAGTACAGAACAACCGAGCATCAGACCTCCAGCTAGTAGTGAGAAGCAACCAAGCATCAGACCTCCAGCCAGTAGTGAGGAACAACCCAGCATCAGACCTTCAGCCAGTTGTGAGGTACAGCCCAGCATCAAATCTCCTGCCAGTAGTGAGGCACAGCCCAGCATCAGACCTTCAGCCAGTTGTGAGGTACAACCCAGCATCAGAGCTCCAGCCTTTAGTGTGGTACAGTCTAGCTTGCTTTAGACCTCTAGCCAGTAGTGAGCAACAGCCCAGCCTCCAACATCCAGCCAGTAGTGAGGTACAGCCCAGCCTCCAATCTACAGGCAATAATGAGGCACAGCCCAGCATCAGACCTCCAGGCAGTAGTGAGGTACAGCCCAGCCTCCAATCTCCAGGCAATAATGAGGTACAGCCCAGCATCAGACCTTCAGCCAGTAGTGAGGTACAGCCCAGCATCAGACCTCCAGTCAGTAGTGAGGCACAGCCCACCGTCAGACCCCCAGGCAATAGCGAGGTATAACCCAGCATCAGACCTCCAGGCAATAGCGAGGTACAACCCAGCCTTCAATATCCAGCCTGTAGTGAGGTACAGCGCAGCATCAGACCTCCAGGCAGTATTGAGGTACAGCCCAGCATGAGACCTTCAGCCATTGGTGAGGTACAGCTTAGCCTCAGACCTTCAGCCAGTAGTGAGGTACACCCCAGCATCAGACTCCTAGGCAATAGCGAGGTACAACCCAGCCTTCAATATCCAGCCAGTAGTGAGGTACAGCCCAGCATCACACCTTCAGGCAGTTGTGAGGTACAGCCCAGCATCAGACCTCCAGGCAATAGAGGGGTACAACCCAGCATGAGACCTCCAGCCATTGGTGAGGTACAGCCCAGCATCAGACCCCCAGGCAATAGTGAGGTACAACCCAGCCTTCAATATCCAGCCAGTAGTGAGGTACAGCCCAGCATCAGACCTCCAGGCAGTATTGAGGTACAGCCCAGCATCAGACTTCCAGCCATTGGTGAGGTACAGCTTAGCCTCAGACCTTCAGCCAGTAGTGAAGTACAGCCCAGCATTAGACCTCCAGCTAGTAGTGAGGTACAGCCCAGCATCAGACCCCAAGACAATAGCGAGGTATAACCCAGCATGAGACCTCCAGGCAGTAGTGAGGTACAGCTTAGCCTCAGACCTTCAGCCAGTAGTGAGGAACAGCCCAGCATTAGACCTCCAGCTAGTAGTGAGGTACAGCCCAGCATCAGACCTCAAGACAATAGCGAGGTATAACCCAGCATGAGACCTCCAGGCAGTAGTGAGGTACAGCTTAGCCTCAGACCTTCAGCCAGTAGTGAGGAACAGCCCAGCATCAGACCCCCTGGCAATAGTGATTCTGCAGTTGAGTGCCAATGCAAAGCATCAACACTACGTTGCAGTAGTAAGAATCAATGGGTGTGGCTACCTGTACAAATACTTTTGGCCATAATAAAGTGTTGCCATGTCCTCAAACAAAGTGTAAAACTAAATCAGCCCTGCAGAACAGTTATTCTGCTTCGGCCGGCCGGAGCTGCGTTGAGAGCCAGAGTTAAAAACAGCGAAGCAATCGATTGTATTTAGGTTAACATTTTCAACACGACTGAAACTCCACAAACTGGAGATCCTGGCGGTCACGCTGCACGAGAGCTAAATGAATTTTCTCAGTTGGGGGAGGAGGAAGATTGTTTACTCCCTCCTTTATTGCATTTTGCCCCAGCCTCACCTAACCGTGGATATTTTTTTTATTATGTTTCGGTGAAGCTCTGCTTTCTCGATTTGATCTTTTTTAATAATGTCCGGCGCAGATAATTACTGTCAGAATTACAGCAACCTCAACAAATCAAATAAATTCTCACACGTCCGGAGGGAAATGGTGTGCTGATTGATCGGCTGCTTGGGAAATTGAGTCTAAATAAATCATGCTGGGCGAAATTATTTCAGGCTGAAAGGTAAACAGTGTCTTCTCCCTCGAGTTCCGTGAGGAGATCTCATCATTCTCGGCCTCAAAGATTCCCCCTACAAAGCCCGCTCTGTTCGGCGAGCTCGTGGTTTAGTGGCTCGGCTGCATCACTTGGCATGCTGGTGGCGTCAAGCTGTATATCATCACTCCCTGAAGAACAACATCCATGATAGTCATTTCACGTGAGACACAAACGTTTTTAACTTTCAATGCAAGTTAATGCAAAGATTTTTTATTACTGGTGATTTTGGAGCATTTCTATTGGTCCAATTAATCAGGAAATCATCTCACGATGTAATAATTACCATAAATGTGTAATTTTTTGTGCACTAAAAAAGTTAGTTGCTATACATTATGCATAAAAACACATTCGGGGTCAAATTATTTAATTAATTAATTAATTGTGACTAGAGATTAAACCCATATGTGAACATATACCCAAAAAATTAATTTCATCCATTAGATTTGGTTCAAACTTGAAAACCTTAGTAGAAATTAGCATTATAAACCATTTATTAAGCCTTAATACATAAATACATGATCAATAAGTACTTATTAACTAGATGCTTATTACTATATTATCAATAAGTACTTATTAACTAGATGCTTATTACTAAATTATCAATAAGTACTTATTAACTAGATGCGTATTACTATATTATCAATAAAAACTTATTAACTAGATGCTTATTACTGTATTATCAATAAGTACTTATTAACTAGATGCTTATTACTGTATTATCAATAAGCAGTTATTAACTAGATGCTTATTACTAAATTATCAATAAGTACTTGTTAACTAGATGCTTATTACTGTATTATCAATAAGTACTTATTAACTAGATGCTTATTACTGTATTATCAATAAGCAGTTATTAACTAGATGCTTATTACTAAATTATCAATAAGTACTTGTTAACTAGATGCTTATTACTGTATTATCAATAAGTACTGATTAACTAGATGCTTATTACTGTTTTATCAATAACTACTTATTAACTAGATGCTTATTACTACATTATTAATAACTACTTATTAACTAGATGCTTATTACTACATTATCAATAACTACTTATTAACTAATGTACTACTTTACTACTTTACTACTTATTACTACTTTATCATTATTACATTATTACACAGTAAGTAAAAGGAATTAAGGCTTTTCTAGAACTTCAAAACATTTGAGTGTTATATACTGTTGTAACTACTTGTAGAACGAGTATTAATTGGTTTCATTTGCTAAACTAACTTTAAATTAAATTAAATTAATAATGGGCAACAATATGTCAGTTATTGTTTGCAGGTTATTACCAGCTTTTTAAGATCTACCTATATTAATATAAACATTTTCCTAATTATTTCACTCCTATTAAACCTTATTAACCCAATTGCCTAAATGCTTATTACATTATCGTTACTACAATAATGCACAGTAAGTAGACTGAATGAAGTTGCAGAAGTTAAAGTATTATGTAATGTTGTAACACTTGTAGAACAAGTATTAATTGTTAGTTTCATTTGCCAAACTAACTCTTCCAAAAGTTTCAAATTGGAGAAATAATTACAATTTATAAACATATTATTAATGAGTATGAAGGCTTCTGGAATAAGTTTCCTGGCAGTTATGATATGTACACAAACAAAGGTCATATAAAGTACTTGTTGGTCTGTTTTGTATTTCATCGCTGTCCAAAGGAAACTCTCCAAAACTCTACTTTACAGGAGAGAACAAAACCTCTCTTACTTTCAATGTAAGTCTATGGAACCAGAATTTCTTCCAAGCCATTTTGGAGCATTTCTATTGGTCCGTTCACCAGGAAATTCTCAAACTATATAAACAGCAGCGTCTGCATTAAAACGGTACAGGAAAATAAAAATCGACAAAAAAATGGGGATATGTGTTTTTCTTTGGACGGCGACGATATGAGAATGCCTGAAGCATGAGATCTGGGACTTGGACTCAGGATGACGATACTTCACTGTTTAAAAAGTCTCGCCAGTTTTCATACATACAAAACAAGCCAAATGGCTTAAAATTCGACGGTACGTCTTCCGTGCGAGGAAGGCCATTACAAACTGACCCCAATAACAGGCTAATTTAGGATGAATAAATTAAACTGGTAGTTTAATGAGAACTGAATGCGTAATGAGCCTTGGTCAGTCTATCAAACCGGTAGCCATATAAACACAGACAGGGACAAGCCTCATGTCAATCACTCCTAAATATTAAGGTCACCTTTAAAAACCCTCATCAACATGTCATTCGCATAGCTGTCATTGGTGTGTCGTTGGTTTAACTCATTATTGAGTCACGTGGGTTAGATGAGAGCTCATGAATGCAGATTCTTGGGAAAAGGAGTAAGTTTCAATGCTTTTCTTAGGATTTATGAAATCGGCCTGGCTCAAAACACCTGTTATGAATTCTTTAGCTTGAGGGATGCGCCATATGACATGGATATGCTTTATGGCTTTAATAATATAAGAGCATAAGGTAACACTTGACGCGTTAAGTCCAGGCTTATGGAAGCTTTTCACTGCGTTTGACATGTATGTCTCTGATGTTTACAGCTTTATGGTCTTTACTGACAAAACACCACCCGTACCAGGCTGACGAATCGTCTTGCCGTGTAACGCTAGGCTTAGTTGCGGGTTTGCCGGAGTAGAGCTGTGATTTATCTGACGAAGCACGGTTCCAGGCAAAGCTAAAAGCAGAAGCCTCACAGGAGAAGACTGGCCAAGGAGAGGTCAGGTGTAGAGGAGCTAAATCGGTGGGGAGCGGGAGCGGGGTCAGACAGGAGAGGATCAAGGTTTCCTCGGTGATGGACAAATTAAATAACTTTCAGCAGAGCGAAATGCACTGGGAGGAAGAGCGAGGGCCATGGCGGAGCCTTCCCGGAGACGGAGCGGTAAATCAAACGCATCCAGGCCGTTTGTCTTCTCACCTCGGTGGCCTGCGCCTCCAGCCCCCCTCAAGGTCACCTGTAATGATATGGGAGAGAGCTTTGAAGGCTAAGAGGCTCGTGAGGCAACCGAGAGCTTGCGGATGGTACCAACGTCTTTGGTGTAACCGTCCTCCTTTGACATGAGCTATCTGCATGAGCTGTCTCAAGTTACACCATGGAGCACCGAGAAAAGGTTCCTCCATCGGCCAGAGCCTTGTCCAAGAATCTGCTGTCCTTTCTGCACCTGCCTCAGCTTCCTTGGTCCCAGTGAGCATCTGCTTTACAGTTGTAATCTGTCCAAGCTTGTCCTACGGAGCAACCCGAGGGACTGAGGCCTACATAGCACAGCCAGCCTGCTGGTGGTGGCTCAAGCACAAAAATGGATAGCGAAGGTGGTACCTTGATGCTTTTTGCTCTCAGAGGAAGAATGAACGAGGCTTGAGGCCATGGCGGAGGCTTCCTGGAGATGGAGCGGTAAATCAAACGCATCCAAGCCTTTTGTCTTCTCACCTCGGTGGCCTGCACCACCAGCTCCCCTCAAGGTCACCTGTAATGATGCGGGAGAGAGCTTTGAAGGCTAAGAGGCTCGTGAGGCAACCGAGAGCTTGCGGATGGTACCAACGTCTTTGGTGTAACCGTCCTCCTTTGACATGAGCTATCTGCATGAGCTGTCTCAAGTTACACCATGGAGCACCGAGAAAAGGTTCCTCCATCGGCCAGAGCCTTGTCCAGGAATCTGCTGTCCTTTCTGCACCTGCCTCAGCTTCCTTGGTCCCAGTGAGCATCTGCATTACAGTTGTAATCTGTCCAAGCTTGTCCTACGGAGCAACCCGAGGGACTAAGGCCTACATAGCACAGCCAGCCTGCTGGTGGTGGCTCAAGCACAAAAATGGATAGCGAAGGTGGTACCTTGATGCTTTTTACTCTCAGAGGAAGAATGAACGAGGCTGGAGGCCATGGCGGAGGCTTCCTGGAGATGGAGCGGTAAATCAAACGTATCCAAGCCTTTTGTCTTCTCACCTCGGTGGCCTGCACCACCAGCTCCCCTCAAGGTCACCTGTAATGATACAGGAGAGGGGTTTGTAGGCTAAGATGCTCATGAGGTAATGAGAGCTTGACTATGGTACCAACCTCTTTGGTGTAACCCTCCTGCTTTAGAACATTTCAAGTTGCACCACCTGAGGGAAGGTTCCTCTGCCAACCATGGCCTGACTCTTATCAGAGTTGTTCAAGCACCTCATCTTCCTTAGGTCCACCAAGCATCTGCATTACAGTTGTAATTTGTCCAAGCTTGTCCTACACAGTGACCCAAGGGACTGGGGCCTACCTACATAGCTGTGTCAGCCTGCTGGTGGGGGCTCAGGCAGAGAAACCTCTTCTACAGAGGAACCCTTCCTCAGGATAGTTAAGCAAAAGAGGCTGGTACCATTCCCAAGCTCTCAGTTGTCTCATAAGCTTCTTAGCCTTCAAATCCCTCTCCTGTATCATTGCAGGTGACCTTGAGGGGGGCTGAAGGTGCAGGCCACCAAGGTTAGAAGACAAACGGCCTGGATGTCTTTGATTGGCCTTGTCCAAGTCCCTGCTGTAGGGCACATGTCTCAGCTTCCTTGGTCCCAGCGAGCATCCGCATTCCAGCTGTAATTTGTCCAAGCTCGTCCTACACAGCGACCCGAGGGACTGAGGCCTACCTACACAGCTCAGTCAGCCTGCTGGTGGGGGGCTCAGGCAGAGAAATGGCACAGGTGGTGACTTGTCGTGTTGCTGTGATGGTGCCAAGGGGCTCTGCAGCTATCATGGTGATGAGAGAAGACCCAGCACTGCAGCACTGCAGTAACATTAATATGTTGCTGCTGTCTCAGGATCTACAGAGCTGTCTAAATCTAGCATGCTTTCACATGGAGTGATCTGATTGGGGGTGTCTTATGTCAAGAAAGACATACAAAGCTTTGACGGACAGGACTGCATCACATTTGTTCATGCCAAGGACATGATTGACTTGTCTCCTTCCAAATGTACTACCTCTCTTTCTCCTGACCATGAAATATAAGGTCGCTGGTAAGGCCTTGGCTCTATTAGACCATTAGTGTTATACCGTAAGGTCAAGCCATACTTGTCAACCATCAAGGTCAAAAATGAGGACCTCCACGATAATGCTGATTCCTGAAAGCACCCCAAGGGGGTTCAGTAGCATGTTGATGCTAAGCTAGTCACAATTCATATGAACAATTTTAGCATTTTCTAGATTATAGCCCCTTCAATGGCCAGAACCCACCACCAGGTCCAAGGTTTTACTACTGTACATAATCCTATAGCATGAGAGTAGTTCACTTTGCCCTGGAGTCCATGTAGTTACTGAGTATTAAGCATTAATATGTAAATGCCTGGAATTTTAAAGTCTTAAAAAAAGTGAATCAGCAATTAGCCCTAGCATAGAGTTGCTCTTCACTTCTAATGATAGACTGAATTGTATTCTTTAGGCTGCCATTCCTGTGACATATCTACACTTCCAGGAGGTCTAGAGGTGAATCACAACATAGGTTCCACACAACTCCTGTCAAAACGTAATGGGTTAATTCCACCAATCATCCGATCTCTGATGATCCAACTCCAGGAGATCTAACTCCCTGCCAATGTTTAGTTCCAGGCTGTGTCCAATAAGCTGCCTTACTTAGCTCTAATAGGTCGGATCCAGCCAATCAGGGACTTGAGAAGAGGTTGATTAGCCAAATTTGGTGGTTGGAACTAGGTTCTGTAGGTAAGTAGCTCTCAGAAGGAGGAGGCCTGGAGATCTTTGACCTAGAGAGGTCTTGTTTGCATTATTTCCTGATGGGTGTTTTAAAGAATTCACATTTTGGTTTCCAACCAAAACAATAACTATTCAACAAATATGATATATTTCATGAAAACAGATATGTACTTTTTATTTAGAACAAAAACCCAATCATCTCCTCTCTGATAACATTTTATTGGTTAGAAACCACTACACATCCACTCAGACCTTTGAGAACATTCAAGTGGCTTGAAGGATGTGGCTGACTTGCAGTTAGGTCCATAAATATTTGGACGCTGATGAGGTTAATGGTATTATAACTGCCTATTTGTCAGTTGACCGACATAGCCACTGCAGAACCAGCCACTTCTTTGCATTGGAAAAGGTTGGGTTGCTTTCAAGTATGCTTCAGGTAATTGCCCATCTGCACTGTGAAGTGCCATCCAATGGGTTTTCGAGCATTTGACTGGATCTGAGCACAAAATATGGATGTGTACACTTTATAAATCTTCCTGCTGTCTTTGTCAGAAGTCACATCCTCAGTTTGAATGTTTCAGATCACCAAAGAATAAGGATTATTTCTTTTGCTGAAGGCTAAATGCTGTTCAGCCCCTCCTGCCCCAGTTGATAACTTCAATAGAACCTGTCTGGTCATGCAAAGCAGCTAGAAGGTCTCAAACAGCATCGTCCTAAAGAGATTTAGATGCAGATGCCAAGCAAACTGAAATCTACCAACTGGAAAGGGTTACAAAGCCTTTGCCAAGGCTCTGGGACCCCAGTGAACCACGATGAGAGCCATTAACCTCAAAAGGAAACCACTGTTGACCAAAAAGAAGGCAAGGGTTGGTCCAGCATTGACCTCCAAGCCTTTGGTGTTGACCGATAAGTCAAAGGTGGAACGTTTTGGCACACAGGGGTCCCGTTACATCAGACATAAAGCTACCACTGCATTCCACCATGAGAACATCATACCCTGGTCTGGGGCTGCTTTGCTTCTGCAGGACCTGGACGACCTAATTGCTGGAACTATGAATTCTGCTCTCAATCAGAAATTCCTGATGGAGAATGTCTGCTCCTCAGGTCCTGACCTGAAGCTCAAGAGCAAGTTGGGTTATGCAGCAGGACGAGTCCTCCTTTAAAGGTCTCAACAGAAACAAAATGAAGGCTTTGGAGTGGCGGAGTCAGGGTCCTGACTTGAAGCCTTTGAAGAACTGCTGTGGCAAGATCTTCAACGGGATGTTCATGCTGGAAACCCTCCAAACAATTCTGCAAAGATGACTCACCGAAATTCTTTCACGGTGAAGACTCACAAGTGCTTCATTGAAGTTGTTACTGCCAAGAGTGGCACAACCAGTTTGTAGGTTTAGGGGGGCAATTATCTGTTCACATGGGTGATATAGGTTTCTTCAATTCATTGAATGATTATTTAAAAGCATATCTTCATTTAGGGGCAGTCGTGGGCAGGAGGTTAGGGAACCATCCTTGTGACCGAAAGGTTGCTGGTTCGATCCAATGAACTGACAGGACACGACCGAAGTGCCCTTGAGCAAAACAGCTAACCCCTGAATGCTCCCCGGGCACTGTGGTAGGGCTTCCCACTGCTCCGGGCAAGCATGCTCACTGCCCCCTAGTGTGTGTAGTGTTTAAGTTGAACAAATTTAAAAAGTCAGGTTTTATCTTGGACCACGCCCCTGTAGCACCTTGCCAGATTCTCATTGGTCAGTTCAATCAGTACTAGTTTGAGTTGTTTAGTGGAGCTTGTAAAGGTTTGAAGTCTTTTTCTATTTTCACGGTGAGATTTGGTGTTTTCTGTGTTTAACTTCTTTTCCTCGGACAGAAACTCTGTAGTGCTGGGATTTCTCTACAGTGGACATTTTCTCCATTGTTTTCTTTTCTTGAAGAACTACAGAGGACTACAATTAACCAAGCCGCCATCTTCCCTCTCTTTTTCTCATTCTGGAACTTGGTAAGTTGTTTTCCGTGTTCAAGTGGTGTAAAACTGTTGTTTTGCAGTTGATGCTTATCTAAAGTTAGAAAATGTAATTTACTGTGTTTTTATCATTTCAATGTGTAAACTGTATTTAAGAATTATTGTAAGATAAACAGTTTTCTAACTAGACCAATCAAAACCAGTCATCATCACTACTGAACCCTTCAAGAGTCAGGATCATCCTAGATGATCCCAGTGATGTAATTTTAAATAAAATTAAACTAAATTTTGCTGTCTGTGTTCTTTTGATGGAGGAAAACATCAGCTTTTTATGGAGACTAGTTTTAAGTTTTTCACAACTTAATTCTGATTACAGGAAACAAAATATTTGAATGTCTATTTGACATTTAAGTAGATTTTTTATTTGATTTTCTCTAGTTTGCATTACTTAAACATTTTAAGGCAATCACTTGCCTCAAACTTTTTAGGTACTATTAACTTATCCGTGTTTACAGTGTAGGCCAGTAACAAAATCATGGACACTTGAGTCCTACGACTACCACCTGGAAGCCTTTTCATTTGTTTTACTTAAGCAACCTGTACAGGCACAAGCCGTTCATCTCACAGAAGCGGTCGGCTTAGTTTGTTTACGACGTGCCTGAACTTAAGTGTACACGGTCTTTGATCTTACTTTGCGGGAAGTAAGTAAGTGTTTATGACATCTTATTTAGACAGCTAGCACGTACAACATCTTATTTGGGCTGGTGAGCAAATAGGCGAGCTATTTTTGGGCTCTGCTACTCACTGACCCTCATGCATAATTCATCCACACTGAATGACACTTCAAGGCATACATCATAAATACATGTCATTTAATGAAATAGCTACCATTAAACGGGTGTTGGGTGTAAGTTGATGTACATACAGATACCCATGAGAACATCTTTCTTTTATTTAATTTCCCAGTTAAACAAGTCAAGTCAGGGTTTATTTATGTGGCGCCTGGTACGACACGTATGCCATTACAAAGCCGCTTTACAGATGAAACCTCGAGAGGCACCAGACTCAAAAAGAGGAACCCGTCCTCCTCTAGCCTTCGCTTAATAGCAGAACAGCCTCATCAGACTCTCAGTGAAACCCAGCTCAGTGTTTGTGAAGCAGAAGAAGAAAAGTTCTGTGGTTAAAGAAGCAAGCAAGATCACTGTAATAGTCAGAGTTGATCACTGTAACGGTCAGAGTTGATCACTGTAACGGTCAGAGTTGATCACTGTAATAGGCAGAGTTGATCACTGTAATGGTCAGAGTTGATCACTGTCATAGTCAGTGTTGATCACTATAATGCTCAGAGTTGATCACTGTAATGGTCAGAGTTGATCACTGTAACGGTCAGAGTTGATCACTGTAATAGGCAGAGTTGATCACTGTAATGGTCAGAGTTGATCACTGTCATAGTCAGTGTTGATCACTATAATGCTCAGAGTTGATCACTGTAATGGTCAGAGTTGATCACTGTAATGGTCAGAGTTGATCACTGTAATAGTCAGATTTGATCACTGTAATAGTCAGAGTTGATCACTGTAATGGTCAGAGTTGATCACTGTAATAGTCAGATTTGATCACTGTAATAGTCAGAGTTGATCACTGTAATGGTCAGAGTTGATCACTGTAATAGTCAGAGTTGATCACTGTAATGCTCAGAGTTGATCACTGTAATGGTCAGAGTTGATCACTGTAATGGTCAGAGTTGATCACTGTAATAGTCAGAGTTGATCACTGTAATGGTCAGAGTTGATCACTGTAATGGTCAGAGTTGATCACTGTAACGGTCAGAGTTGATCACTGTAATAGTCAAGGTTGATCACTGTAATGGTCAGAGTTGATCACTGTAATGTGTCAGGTGATCATGTAGTCAGGTTGATCACTGTAATGTCAAGTATGATCAATGACGGTCAGTTGATCACTGTAATGTCAGAGTTGATCACTGTATGCTCAGAGTTGATCACTGTAATGTCAGAGTTGATGACTGTAATGTCAGAGTTGATCACTGTAAAGGTCAGAGTTGATCACTGTATATTAGAGTGATCACTGATGTCAGAGTTGATCACTGTAATGTCAGAGTTGATCACTGTAATGTCAGAGTTGATCACTGTAATTCAGAGTGATCACTGTATATGTTCAGAGTTGAAGACATGTAATGGTCAGAGTAGATCACAGAAATGCACATAGTTGATGACTGAAAAGGGTCATAGTGATCACTGTAATGGTCAGAGTTGATGACTGTAATGGTCAGAGTTGATCACTGTAATGCTCAGAGTTGATCACTGTAGTGGTCAGAGTTGATCACTGTAATGGTCAGAGTTGATGACTATAATGGTCAGAGTTGATCGCTGTAATGCTCAGAGTTGATCACTGTAATGGTCAGAGTTGATGACTGTAATGCTCAGAGTTGATCACTGTAATGCTCAGAGTTGATCACTGTAGTGGTCAGAGTTGATCACTGTAATGATCAGAGTTGATGACTATAATGGTCAGAGTTGATCACTGTAATGCTCAGAGTTGATCACTAGTGGTCAGAGTTGATCACTGTAATGCTCAGAGTTGATCACTGTAATGCTCAGAGTTGATCACTGTAGTGGTCAGAGTTGATCACTGTAATGGTCAGAGTTGAGGACTATAATGGTCAGAGTTGATCACTGTAATAGTCAGAGTTAATCACTGTAATGGTCAGAGTTGATCACTGTACTAGTCAGAGTTGATCACTGTAATGGTCAGAGTTGAGCACTAATAGTCAAGCTTCTTCACTGTAATGGTCAGAGTTGATCACAGTAATGGTCAGAGTTGAGCACTAATACTCAAGGTTGATCACTGTAATGGTCAGAGTTGATCACTGTAATGGTAAGAGTTGATCACTGTAATGGTCAGAGTTGGTCACTGTAATAATCAGAGTTGATCACTAATAGTCAAGGTTGATCACTGTAATGGTCAGAGCTGCTCACTGTAATGATCTCTTACTGAAGCTCCTAAGAAAACAGTCCAACTGGTCCTAACAAACACTAAACAGATCTCAGATTAGTCCTGTTTTAAAAGAGCTGTACTGACTACCTGTATCTTTTAGACCAGACTTTAAACTTTTGTACTCGTCTATAAACTCTAAATAATCTAGAACCTGCTTCATCACAGAACGTCTCTCTGTTTATGTTCCAGCTGATGATCTTAGATCTGTAGATTCTGTAAAAAACCTTCAGTAACATACAGAGAACCTGGAGACACTCTTTCAGCTCTTCTGCTTCTAAACTGTGGAGCTCAGTTCAGCTTTTCTCACGTCTCTCTTTAACTCAGAGCTAAATTAAAACTTTACCATCTTAATACATATAAAGTTGAACTTTGTCTTAGGTTAATTAAGTTTGTTAGTACTGATGAAGTACTTTGAGCTGCCACTGCTATGAAATAACGGTTATTGTTATTATTAAGGTTGTTTAAGGAGCATAAATCTTAAATATGGGGGTATTTATTTATTTATTTATTTATTTATTTATTTATTTATTTATTTATTTATTTTTGCTCTGTTGCCTGACGTAGGTGTGTTGTGGGAGTTCACACCGCCTGCACTAATCTGCCAAACCCTGAGACGTCCAGAGCCTCAGAGACTCCCAGGTCACCTCATTCCGCAGCTACAGGACGTGTCCTCCATGCCATATATCAGTTTTATAAGTCCTCTCCTCAGACAGGGCTCCAGAGCGCTTTATCATCCTGCCTCCAACACTCACTCGACCTGCTCCTTCAGCCTCCTCCCAAATGCACTACTGCTCAATCTCCAGACCATGAGTCAAATACCAAGCCGCTGTTAAATCAGACCTTTCTCGCCGTCTTTCTTCCCTCAATTCTGAATCCAGACGATAAATCAACTACAACAGAACTCACTGGCTTTAGGTTCCCCTTTTAGGCCACACTAGCGACTGCCTGGACAGTGTATGTTATTACATGTGTGTAATAGAGTAATTACATTAGTATATCAGTGATCAGACTTTATTATATTATATACACTCATACTGTTATACTCCGGACCTCTATATCAGTTATCAGACTGTATCATATTATATACACTGACACTGTTATACTCTGTACCTATATATCAGTTATCAGACTGTATCTTATTATATACACTGACACTGTTATACTCCGTAGCTCTATATCAGTTATCAGACTGTATCGTATTATATACACTCACACTGTTAAACTCCGGACCCATATATCAGTGATCAGACTGTATCGTATTATATACACTCATACTGTTATACTCTGTACCTATGTATCAGTTATCAGACTGTATCGTATTATATACACTGACACTGTTATACTCCGGACCCATATATGAGTTATCAGACTGTATCATATTATATACACTGACACTGTTATACTCCAGACCTCTATATCAGTTATCAGACTGTATCATATTATATACACTGAGACTGTTATACTCCGTACCTATATATCAGTTATCAGACTGTATCATATTATATACACTGACACTGTTATACTCCTTACCTTTTTATGAGTTATCAGACAGTATCGTATTATATACACTGACACTGTTATACTCCGTACCTATATATCAGTTATCAGACTGTATCGTATTATATACACTGACACTGTTATACTCCGTACCTATATATCAGTTATCAGACTGTATCGTATTATATACACTGACACTGTTATACTCAGGACCTCTATATCAGTTATCAGACTGTATCATATTATATACACTGACACTGTTATACTCAGGACCCATATATCAGTTATCAGACTGTATTGTATTATATGCACTGACACTGTTATACTCAGGACCTCTATATCAGTTATCAGACTGTATCATATTATATACACTGACACTGTTATACTCTGTACCTATATATCAGTTATCAGACTGTATCTTATTATATACACTGACACTGTTATACTCCGTAGCTCTATATCAGTTATCAGACTGTATCGTATTATATACACTCACACTGTTAAACTCCGGACCCATATATCAGTGATCAGACTGTATCGTATTATATACACTCATACTGTTATACTCTGTACCTATATATCAGTTATCAGACTGTATCGTATTATATACACTGACACTGTTATACTCCGGACCCATATATGAGTTATCAGACTGTATCATATTATATACACTGACACTGTTATACTCCAGACCTCTATATCAGTTATCAGACTGTATCATATTATATACACTGAGACTGTTATACTCCGTACCTATATATCAGTTATCAGACTGTATCATATTATATACACTGACACTGTTATACTCCTTACCTTTTTATGAGTTATCAGACAGTATCGTATTATATACACTGACACTGTTATACTCCGTACCTATATATCAGTTATCAGACTGTATCGTATTATATACACTGACACTGTTATACTCCTTACCTCTTTATGAGTTATCAGACTGTATTGTATTATATACACTGACACTGTTATACTCCGTACCTATATATCAGTTATCAGACTGTATCGTATTATATACACTGACAGTTATACTCCGTACCTATATATCAGTTATCAGACTGTATCGTATTATATACACTGACACTGTTATACTCCTTACCTCTTTATGAGTTATCAGACAGTATCGTATTATATACACTGACACTGTTATACTCCGTACCTATATATCAGTTATCAGACTGTATCATATTATATACACTGACACTGTTATACTCAGGACCCATATATCAGTTATCAGACTGTATTGTATTATATGCACTGACACTGTTATACTCAGGACCTCTATATCAGTTATCAGACTGTATCATATTATATACACTGACACTGTTATACTCAGGACCTCTATATCAGTTATCAGACTGTATTGTATTATATACACTGACACTGTTATACTCCGGACCCATATATCAGTTATCAGACTGTATTGTATTATATACACTGACACTGTTATACTCCGGACCCATATATCAGTTATCAGACTGTATTGTATTATATACACTGACACTGTTATACTCCGGACCCCTATGTCAGTTATCAAACTTTATTGTATTATATACACTGACACTCTAGCTTTGAGATCAGACCAGAAAAGACTGGAATGTAGCCTCCAGTTCAAATAAATGCCTTATTAACACATTACAATCTCCACTCACACCAGCACTACACACACTAACACACCACCACCACGTCAGTGTCACTGTAGTGCTGAGAATGACCCACCCCTCTAATAGTATCTGCTCTGTGGTGGTCCTGTGGGGGTCCTGATCATTAAAGAACAGAGTAATAAAGTATACAGAGAATTAGATGAACTACAGTCTGTAAGTGGAGCTCCTGTATGGTCAGTGGAGCTGATATGATGGACAGTGAGTGATAGATTGGAGGAGGAGGTTTGGCTGATGTGTGTATACCTCCTGCTGCCGCCAGCGTTCCCTCTTTTCCTCTAAATTCGGTCCGGTTTTCCGCTCTGCTCTGAAAGTGTTTGTCCCTCCCGTCTGACTTTGTGCTTTATCTGCTTTTTGTAAACTTTCACTTTGCTCGGCTCTCCGCGGGACTTGCAGCGGTAAGCAGAGAGCGTCTGAGAGCGAGAGCGGAGGAAACACAGTCGCACTGCTGTAGAAAGATGAAAAAGCAATTTTCCACAACAGCGTGCACGGACCGAGCCCAATCCCGGCTCACGTTCACTTGAATAAACATCCGATTGGAGATTTCAGATGATCAAGCTAAAGTTCTGGCTGCTAGTTGTGGGTGAAGCGTGGAAAACCACCAAGTGGCTCTTGTTTTATGTCTGATTTGAGGTTAATTATTACATTCAGTGCTCACTCGGGTTCAATATACTCCAGACCTCCATATCAGTTATCAGACACTGTTATACTCCAGACCTCTATATCAGTTATCAGACACTGTTATACTCCAGACCCCTATATCAGTCATCAGACACTGTTATACTCCAGACGCCTATATCAGTTATCAGACACTGTTATACTCCAGACCCCTATATCAGTCATCAAAAAACTGTTATACTCCAGACGCCTATATCAGTCATCAGACACTGTTATACTCCAGACCTCTATATCAGTAATCAGACACTGTTATACTCCAGACCCCTATATCGGTCATCAGACATTGTTATACTCTGGACCCCTATATCAGTCATCAGACATTGTTATATTTCGGATCTCTATGTCAGTTATCAGACACTGTTATACTCCAGACCCATATATCAGTCATCAGACACTGTTATACTCCAGACCCATATATCAGTCATCAGACACTGTAATACTCTGGACCCCTATATCAGTCATCAGACACTGTTATACTCCAGACCCATATATCAGTCATCAGACACTGTAATACTCTGGACCCCTATACCAGTAATCAGGCACTGTTATACTCCAGACCCATATATCAGTCATCAGACACTGTTATACTCCAGACCCATATATCAGTTATCAGATACTGTTATACTCCGGACCTCTATATCAGTTATCACATACTGTTATACTCCAGACCTCTATATCAGTCATCAGACACTGTTATACTCCAGACCTCTATATCAGTTATCAGACTGTATCGTATTATATACACTGATACTGTTATACTCCAGACCTCTATATCCTTTATCAGACACTGTTATACTCCGGACCTCTATATCAGTTATCAGACTGCATCGTATTTTATACACTGATACTGTTATACTCCAGACCTCTATATCAGTTATCAGACACTTTTATACTCCGGACCTCTATATCAGTTATCAGACACTTTTATACTCCGGACCTCTATATCAGTTATCAGACTGCATCGTATTATATACACTGATACTGTTATACTCCGGACCTCTATATCAGTTATCAGACTGCATCGTATTATAGACACTGATACTGTTATACTCCAGACCTCTATATCAGTTATCAGACACTGTTATACTCTGGACCTCTATATCAGTTATCAGACACTGTTATACTCCGGACCTCTATATCAGTTATCAGACTGTATCATATTATATACACTGACACTGTTATACTCCAGACCTCTATATCAGTTATCAGACACTGTTATACTCTGGACCTCTATATTAGTTATCAGACACTGTTATACTCCGAACCTCTATATCAGTTATCAGACACTGTCATACTCTGGACCTCTATATTAGTTATCAGACACTGTTATATTCCGGACCTCTATATCAGTTATCAGACACTGTCATACTCTGGACCTCTATATTAGTTATCAGACACTGTTATACTCTGGACCTCTATATCAGTTATCAGATTGTACCAAATTATATATTATATATTTATTTATAACTGTATGTTTTATATACTATACTGTTAGCTTATGTAATATTGGCTTTACTGTTATTATTATACTATGCCTATTATATGATTCAGCATGTATACAGTCTATACATGTAAATAGTGCTGCTGCACTATTCCCTTCTCAGGACTGTCGCTTCTCCATCTCCACCTAACCTTTCTCCCACCTCGACCTACGTTCACTTAACACATCCATCTCAGTCTCACCACCTCCCACTCCCCACCCCCAGTCCCCCCACTGCGAGCCACCATATCTCTACTCGAGCACGGTGCGATCGTCACCTTGCCTACGTCTCCAGAACGGTTCAGGCCAACAGGTTTCTTCATCCATGCACTGTTAGCACTGCAACAAAGGGAGGTGATACTCAGCAGAACACTTTATTATTAAATATTAATCAGTATTAATAGAGTAAGTAGTGCTTTTACACTTTATTATTAAATATTAATCAGTATTAATAGAGTAAGTAGAGCTTTTACACATTATTATTAAATATTAATTAGTATTAATAGAGTAAGTAGAGCTTTTACACTTTATTATTAAATATTAAACAGTATTAATAGAGTAAGTAGAGCTTTTACACTTTATTATTAAATATTAATCAGTATTAATAGAGTAAGTAGAGCTTTTACACTTTATTATTAAATATTAAACAGTATTAATAGAGTAAGTAGAGATTTTACACTTTATTATTAAATATTAATCAGTATTAATAGAGTCAGTAGAGCTTTTACACTTTATTATTAAATATTAATCAGTATTAATAGAGTAAGTAGAGCTTTTACACTTTATTATTAAATATTAATCAGTATTGATAGAGTAAGTAGAGCTTTTACACTTTATTATTAAATATTAAACAGTATTAATAGAGTAAGTAGAGCTTTTACACTTTATTATTAAATATTAATCAGTATTAATAGAGTAAGTAGAGCTTTTACACTTTATTAATAAATATTAAACAGTATTAATAGAGTAAGTAGAGCTTTTACACTTTATTATTAAATATTAGTCAGTATTAATAGAGTCAGTAGAGCTTTTACACTTTATTATTAAATATTAAACAGTATTAATAGAGTAAGTAGAGCTTTTACACTTTATCATTAAATATTAATCAGTATTAATAGAGTAAGTAGAGCTTTTACACTTTATCATTAAATATTAATCAGTATTAATAGAGTAAGTAGAGCTTTTACAGTAGAGCTTTTAAGTAGAGATACCCAGACTTTGATTAATCCAGGTTTATACACACAGTCTGTGATTAAGCCAGCTTTAGATACCCAGACTTTGATTAATCCTGGATTAAATACTCTGTCTGTAATTAATCCAGATTTATGTACTCAGGCTGTGATTAATCCAGGTTTATATACTCAGACTGCATTTAATTCAGGTTTAGATATTCAGATTTTGATTAATCCAGGATTAAATACTCCGTCTGCAATTAATCTAGGTTGATATAGTCAGGCTGCGATTATTCCAAGTTTAGATAATCAGATTGTGATTAATCCAGGATTGTATATTCAGACTGTGATTAATCCAGGATTAGATACAGAGGCTGTGATTAATCCAGGTTTAGATACTCAGACTTTGATTAATCCTGGATTAAATACTCTGTCTGTAATTAATCCAGATGTATGTACTCAGGCTGTGGTTAATCCAGGTTTAGATTCTCAAACTGTGATTAATCTAGGTTTATACTTAGACTATGATTAATTCAGGATTAGAAAGTCAGATTGCGATTAATCTAGGTTTATATACTCAGGCTGTGATTAGTCCAGGTTTAGATATTCAGGCTTTGATTTATCCAGGATTAGATACAGAGGCTGTGATTAATCCAGGTTTATATACTCTGCCTGTAATTAATCTGGGTTTATATACTCAGGCTGTGATTAATCTGGGTTTATATACTCAGGCTGTGATTAATCCATGTTTAGACACTCAGATTGTGATTAAACCAGGTTTATATACTCCAACTGTGATAAATCCAGGATTAGACACACAGACTGTGATTATTCCAGGATTAAATACTATGACTGTGATTAATCCATGTTTAGATACTCAGATTGTGATTATTCCAGGATTAAATACTCTGACTGTGATTAATCCAGGATTAAATACTCTGACTGTGATTAATCCATGTTTAGATACTGAGGCTGTGATTAATCCAGGATTAAATACTCTGACTGTGATTAATCCATGTTTAGATACTCAGACTGTGATTAATCCAGGATTAGATACTCAGGCGGAGATTGTTCCAGGATTGGATACTCTGACTGTGATTAATCCAGGATTAGATACTCAGGCTAAGATTGTTCCAGAATTAGATACTCTGACTGTGATTAATCCAGGATTAGATACTCAGGCTGTGATTGTTCCAGGATTGGATACTCTGACTGTGATTAATTCAGGATTAGATCCTCAGGCTAAGATTGTTCCAGAATTAGATACTCTGACTGTGATTAATCCAGGATTAGATACTCAGGCTAAGATTGTTCCAGAATTAGATACTCTGACTGTGATTAATCCAGGATTACATACCCAGGCTAAGATTGTTCCAGAATTAGATACTCTGACTGTGATTAATCCAGGATTAGATACTCAGGCTAAGATTGTTCCAGAATTAGATACTCTGACTGTGATTAATCTAGGATTACATACCCAGGCTAAGATTGTTCCAGAATTAGATACTCTGACTGTGATTAATCCAGGATTAGACACCCAGACTGTGATTAATCCAAGTTTAAAAAAAATCCTGCTGAGGGCCCCCAAAGAGCTGGAGACATGAATGCTGTTGTGAAATAGCTTTGCTTATTTTTAGCCCACCTAGTTGGCACGTGTATTGTTACTACAGCAACCGATGTGGATATTTGACTGGAGTCTTGCCAAGGAAATTTGCTGTGCAATGCGAACAAAGCCCTCCTCCTCGCAGCTGATGTTCCTGTGTTTGGAGATGTTGTGCTGGGTGGGGTGTTTACCCGGCTAGGATCTAATTAGCCCCTTGAGTAATTCCAGCAGCCTGTTACGCCCCTGTCATGCGCTGTCTTCCTCCCATCGGTACGCAGAGTACAGCGCACCGCGGTCGCTAATGAGACACACATCACATCGCTCTGAGCTGTGACGGCCTGGCTGAGAACTTCAGGTGGCGCCTTCAAGCTGCAGGTTATCACCTGGGGAATGAGGAACTCCTACAGATCCATTAAACCATGTACCCTCACAAATAAACGTCTCTATGGAGCAGAAATAGTGAGACACAGAAAGCTCCAATTATTGGTCAAGTCACTGAAACAACGAGTGTTTTTATTTATTTATTTATTTATTTACATCATAAAACAGAGAAGAGTCTGGAATCATGCCGGAGTGCTGTTATTCATACAAAGCAGGCAGCTTTGAAGCATGGTGGAGGCAGCATCTTGGCTGCTTCGCTGCCTGAGGGTCTGGATGCCTCATGGTCATTGCAAGAACGTTGCAAGAAAACGTAAGGGCGGCAGTCTATGACCTCAAGCTGATGACCCAATGCAACATCCAAGTCAGAGTCCTGATTGAACCCTATGGAGATGTTGTGGTATATGACCTGAAGAGGGCTGTGCAAGCAGGATATCCCAGAAATACTGAGCTAAAACATGTTTGCTCCAGAGTTCCTCCTCAATATTGTACGAATCTTATTAGCAGCTACTTGAAATGATTGGTGGAGGTGAAGTTCAAGGGTTCACTTCGTTTCTTTAGCTTACACTGTGTATGTTACTCAATACAGGATATGAGAAGTTCAACTGTTTGTGTGTTATTAGTTCAGTTAGTTAGTGTTTATCTATAATTGTGACTTGGATAACAATCAGACCCCACCCTCTTATAACAGGCATAACAGGCCAACCATCTAAACCCTGCAATATTACATTGCCAGCAACACAACATTGCAGCTATGGTGCCTCCTGGACCGCCTGCTTGAGCGCCCCTACATTGCAGCTATGAAGCTGGTCATCTGAGGGCACTGGAGGGCACTCTGTGGATTTCTGGGCCAACCATGGAGCACCATTGCACTGTAAACCCGGAGAAGTTGATTGTACTTAAAGAGTTTGAGTGATTGCCTTAAAATATTTAAGTAATGCAAACTAGAGAAAATCTAATGGTTTGAGTAAAATCAACTTAAATGTCAAATAGACTGGAAGTAATCATTTGAGTAGAATTCAATGAAATCTAAATAGTTTGTACTTAAAAAATTTGGTAAAATCAACCCTACTGACCATTTAATTCAACTCAACATTGAGTTTCCTGTAATCAGAATTAAGTTAACTTAAAACTAGTCTCCGTAAAAAGCTGATGTTCTCCTACATCAAAAGAACACAGACAGCAGTTAAATTTAGTTTAATTTTATTTAAAACTACATCACTGGGATCATCTAGGATGATCCTGACTCTTGAAGGGTTCAGTAGTGATGATGGCTGGTTTTGATTGGTCTAGTTAGAATACTGTTTATCTTACAATAATTCTTAAATACAGTTTACACATTGAAATGATAAAAACACAGTAAATTACATTTTCTAACTTTAGATAAGCATCAACTGCAGAACTACAGTTTTACACCACTTGAACACGGAAAACAACTTACCAAGTTCCAGAATGAGAAAAAGAGAGGGAAGATGGTTAATTGTAGTCCTCTGTAGTTCTTCAAGAAAAGAAAACAATGGAGAAAATGTCCACTGTAGAGAAATCCCAGCACTACAGAGTTTCTGTCCGAGGAAAAGAAGTTAAACACAGAAAACACCAAATCTCACAGTGAAAATAGAAAAAGACTCAAACAACTCAAACTAGTACTAATTGAACTGACCAATGAGAATCTGGCAAGGTGCTACAGGCGCGTGGTCCAAGCTAAAACCTGATGTTTTAAGTTTGTTCAACTTTAAATTATTTGTTACTCAGTTATTCTTTCAAAATAGTAGAACATACCAAACATTTTAAGTAATGAAATAAAACTTTAGTTTTTAAGCATCATTACACAAATTCTTTACACACAAACTAATTACAGGTTAACAGTGTGGATCATAGCTATGAAGCTGGTCATCTAAGAGCAATAGAGGGCCCTGTTTGGATTCCTGGGCCTACCATGGAGCACCATCAGACCACACCTATGAAGCAGGTTATCTTAGGGTACTGGAGGGCACTGTATGGATTCTTGGGACAGCCATGGAGCACCACAAGGCCACAGCTATGAAGCTGGCTGACTAAGGGGAATTAGAAGGCACTGTATGGATTCCTGGGCCAGTCATGGAGCACCACAAGACCACAGATATGAAGCTGGCTGACTAAGAAGAATTAGAAGGCACTGTATGAATTCCTGGGCCTACCATGGAGCACTACTAGACCACACCTATGAAGCAGGTCATCTTAGGGCATTGGGGGGCACTGTATGGATTCCTGTGCCTACCATGGAGCACTACTAGACCACAACTATGAAGGTGGTCATCTGAGGGAATTTGAGGGCACTGTTTGGATTCCTGGGCCTACCATGGAGCACCACTGGACCACAGTTATGAAACTGGTCATCTGAGGGCATTGGAGGGCACTGTATGAATTCCTGGGCCAGCCATGGAGCACCACTGGACCACAGCTATGAAGCTGGCTGACTAAGGCGAATTAGAAGGCACTGTATGAATTCCTGGGGCAACCATGGATCACCACTGGACCATAGCTATAAAGCTGCCTATCTGAGAGCAATATAGGGCACTGTATTGATTCCTATGCCAGCCATGGAGCACCACTAGACCCCAATTATGAAGGTGGTCATCTTAGGGCATTGGAGGGCACTGTTTGGGATTCCTGGGCCTACCATGGAACATCATTGGACCACATCTATAAAGCTGGCCAACTGAGAGCATTAGATGGCATTGTATGGATTCCTGGATCTGCCATGGAGCACCACTAGGTCCCAGCTATGAAGCTGGTCATCTGAGGGCATTAGATGGCATTGTATGGATTCCTGGGTCTGCCATGGAGCACCACTAGACCACAGCTATGAAGCCTTAAGGCGGACACATTCAAGGTCGGAGAGGTACATACAGGGTATTAAAAGACAAAATGGTACCCAAGAAAAACATAGAGGAATGGATGTGTAGGCACACTGGTGGTTTCGTACAATAATTTATATATTCATATACTATATTTGCATTATATGGAGATCACCACCACTAAAAAACAATACAGGTCTGGGCCTGAATATGAAACAGCTTTAAACATCTACAAGAATTGACCACTGATGAATGCTGATGTCAAAACAAGGGAATACAATGAATGGGCTTCGTTCCAAATCTGAATTGGAGTTTATGAAGGCTTGGCCACTGAACGATGCTTCATGGCAACTGCAGAGAATTATATGAATGATAGCACCAAGTGACAGTGCTAAGAGCAGTGCAGAGGTGAGCCCCTCAGCTGGCTGGCAAGCCCAAATCCCATTTGACCAAGGCCTCGTCCCTCTGGGAGCCAAACATGCTGGCGTGCTTGTGTCCCTTGTCACTAAGTGACACTCCTGCCAGTCGGGTGTCTGCATTGCGCAAGCGAGCGGTTTAGCGCCCCGAGCTCACTGCGTGGGCAGTTGCTGGAGAAAGCGGCCTGACAGCCTTCAGGCTTCATCCATGCTGGAGGAGGCATGTGCAGCCAAAAGTGATGTGAGTAGCTGTAACCCACATGGGAGAGGAAATCAGATGCTGTTAGCATCCAGCTAGTCTTTCCACCCCGGATTATAAACGTGACTTATTATTATATATATAGAAGGCAGAAGGTAGTGGATAAAGAGTCGCTTCCCTGGACTGAGGAAGCTTGTTGGAATCCAAATTTCATGGGCATCACAATAGCATGATGTATCTGAAAGCTCTCAATGATTTGCTGCACCTACAGTAAGGTCCATCAATGGTATCTGACTACAAAACCCAGAATTCACAAGACAAAGGTCATACAACTATTGGAAATTACCTACAGACTGTCAGTATAGTGACTGATGCAGTAGCCCACCATTCTCTGACTACAATACCCAGCATTCATAGCACAATTAGGTCATATTACCATTGGGAATTACCTACAGACTGTCAAAACAGTGACTGATGTAGACACCCAAGGTTTTTTCACTATAATACCCAGCATTCATAGCACATTTAAGTGATTTTACTATTGAGAATTACCTACACACTGTCAAAATAGTGACTGATGTAGTCGGCCAACATTCTCTGACAACAATACCCAGCATTCATAGCACAATTAGGTCATATAACCAATGGGAATTACCTACGGATTGTCAGTATAGTGACTGATGTAGACACCCAACAATCTTTCAGTACAATACCCAGCATTCATAGCATAATTAGATCATATTACCATTGAGAATTACCTACACACTGTCAAAATAGTGACTGATGTAGTTGGCCAACATTCTCTGACTACAATACCCAGCATTCATAGCACAATTAGGTCATATAACCAATGGGAATTACCTACGGACTGTCAGTATAGTGACGGATGTAGACACCCAACGTTCTCTGACTACAATACCCAACATTCATAGCATAATTAGGTCATACAACTACTGAGAATTACCTACAGACTGTCAGTACAGTGACTGATGTAGAAATCCACCATTCTTTGACTACAATACTCAGCATTCATAGCACTTTTAGGTCATATTACCATCGGGAATTACTTACACACTGTCAAAATAGTGACTGATGTAGTCGGCCAACGTTCTCCGACTAAAATGCCCAGCATTCATTGCACAATTAGATCTTATAATCATTGGGAGTTACCTACAGACTGTCAGTATAATGACTGATGTAGACGCCCACCGTTCCCTGACTGCAATACCCAGCATTCATAGCACAATAAGGTCATACAACCATTGGGAATTACCTACAGGCTCTTAGCATAGTGACTAATGTAGATGCCCACCATTCTCTGACTATAATACCCAGCATTCATAGCACAATAAGGTCATACAACCATTGGGAATTACCTACAGGCTCTTAGCATAGTGACTGATGTAGACACCCATCAATAGACTTGCAATTTTTGGCTTTCTACTGGTAATGCTATCTATCTGGCTTCCAACTAGTCTTTCACAACTTCCTCCCACCTTTAAGTCGTAGATGAGTAAGCAAGTTTACAACAGATCAATCAGTAACCCTTGACTAGTTAATAATGAGTAATGCATTAACAATTAATAATTGGCTTTTAGGCACTAATTAATGCTGTTTTCATATAAAGTGTGGACCAACATGCATTAGTTCACATAAAGTAGTACATTAATAATAGTTAACCAATGCTAAAAACATATTTTGCGATGGAGAGCAGGAGAGCAGGACCACATCAGTGCTGAGGTTCACGTTGGCCCTATTTATGCTTTCACTTGGCCCGTTTTGCAGCATTTGAGTTGCCGCTGCCCATAAATGGCCAAGAGGGCTTAGAAAAGAAGGTCCCAGCTCTTCCCGCAGTATAGCATCGCATTAAAATTTCATGGCCGAGCCATGATGGACTTACTGGGGTCCATCCCTCAGGAGTGACATCTAATAATGCCACTGTGCAACATTTATCACGTCACGACCGTTCGTTAAACCTGTGAGGCGTCCTCCCTCTCCCCCTCCCTCTCTCTCTCTCTCCTGCTCTCTCTACCCCAGGTGGGACAGGGATTATTAAAGGGGCTAAAAACAGCCCGGCACAGAGTGGCCTGGATGTGCACGAGCTGTTCGAAAGGCAGTCCTGGAAGCTACAGCATCAAAAAAGTAAGGAGACCTGAGTTATGTAGGCCACTCGCTGCTTTTATGTCATTTGTAATTGCGGAGCTGGGCATCGACATGGCCACCGAATCCCTGGGCGGCGCTCAGCCGGGATCGGGAGGAGGCTGTTGCGACAGAATTTATAGGGTATATCAACAGAGATCACCGTAAGATGTGTCATGGTTGCATATTAGAGGAAGCACACTCGTCCTTCAGCTTTGACGAGTGTTGAGAGCGGCGGGAGGAGCTGAAATGCTTTTAGCAAAGTTTTCTTTACGTGTCTTGTACGTAGACGACTGCTAGTGTTTATTGGAGTTCAAATTCAAAGGTTTACAGCCAAGAAAAGGTCTGGATCCTGGAGCTTGGGCTTTAGTTCAGGCCATAAAACTCAAAACTCGAGTTTAGTTAGTTTGATAGAGTTGAACTAATGCTGTTGCCAGAGCTAGGGACTCGAGTCAGCGTCTTGAATTAGACCCATGCTTAACTGATTCATGGCTCAACTCAAACTCACACTCGTTACTGGACTCACACTTGTGCTTTACTGACTTGTGACTCAGAGTCTCAGGGTTTAATTCAGATTTGTCTTGGCTCACATCACTGAGACTTGGACTCATACCTGAGACACTCAGGCTTTGACTCGTACTCTTACCTATGGTACTCAGAGACTACCTCGAAGACTTAATGTTTGCACCTCAGAGACTTGATTCAGTGGTAGCCTTCAGTCCAGCTCCCGAAGTCCTTACACCTCAAAGACATGACTTGGACTAGCACCTCTGAGTCTCAACACTTGACTCAGACTAGCACCTCGGAGACTCAATGAGTCTCAAGTCTTGGCTCACATCACTGAGACTTGACTCGGACTCATACCTGAGACACTCAGGCTTTGACTCTTACTCTTACCTATGGTACTCAGAGACTACCTCGAAGACTTAATATTTGCACCTCAGTGACCTGAGTCAGTGGTAGCCTTCAGTCCAGCTCCCGAAGTCCTTACACCTCAGAGACATGACTTGGACTAGCACCTCGGAGACTCAATGAGTCTCGAGTCTTGGCTCACATCACTGAGACTTGACTCGGACTCATACCTGAGACACTCAGGCTTTGACTCTTACTCTTACCTATGGTACTCAGAGACTACCTCGAAGACTTAATATTTGCACCTCAGTGACCTGAGTCAGTGGTAGCCTTCAGTCCAGCTCCCGAAGTCCTTACACCTCAGAGACATGACTTGGACTAGCACCTCTGAGACTTAAGACTTGACTCAGACTCCCACCGCAGACTTTCAACAGCTGACTCAGACTAGCATCTTAGAGACTCAACGAGACTTGACTCAGACTTATATCTGGCCCTGATAAACTCAGGACTTGACTCATACTCATACCTATGGGACTCAGAGACTCAACTCAGACTTGTACCTTGAAGACTTGACTCAGTGGTAGCCTTTAGTCCAGCTCCTGAAGTCCTACCCAATGTTTGTATCTACCTAAATATCTCATGGAAAAATAGCAGTGATTGGACAGTGTTGTGGTGGATATCTCAAGATCTTAACCCTTTTGTCTCCAACCAAAATGTAACACAGAAATCAGTGATAATCAACTTAGGAAATACATGATATTCAGGGGGTCCCATGTTGGCTGCCCACTCCAGCTTTGGCTTGTTGCTAGTGCCTAATTCACACTACACGACTTTAGCCTGATGTTCAGTCACCAAAACCTCTGCTCGGAGGCGAATCGGCCAATGGGATCGCGTATGTTCTACGTGGTGTCACTAGTTCTCACATGCA
This sequence comes from Megaleporinus macrocephalus, assembly GCA_021613375.1. Lineage (NCBI taxonomy): Eukaryota > Metazoa > Chordata > Actinopteri > Characiformes > Anostomidae > Megaleporinus > Megaleporinus macrocephalus. Next base: position 46,920,148 of record CM038708.1, read on the forward strand.
TTTAGTTCTCACCAGGGTTTAGTTCTTGTGTGTTCTTGTGTTTTTGGACAGCAGCCAGATGAGTGGGTGGTCCCCCAGGGTGAAAGTCGTGTCATTGGTGACCCCGTGTTGCTGATCAGCCATGTAGTGTAAAAAACCACGACAACTGAAAGACTCACCATTACAGCTCAACCAGTCAACCAGGTATAAAGACCTGACCACTCAGTGTCTCCTCCTTGTCTGTCTTCTGTCAGGTTTCTGTGTTATCGTAGTCATATCACAACATTTTTCAGAGGTAGTTACAGTTGCTGTTTCCAAACTGTGAAGACCAGCTTGGTTTAGTGCCACCTTGTGGCTGAGCACTGCTACAGCTCAAGAAAGACAGCATAACATCACTATAATTTTGGGACATAATTTTGGGGGACTTTTAGGGGGCCCGAGATGTAGAGTTGAAGGTCCCGGTCCCCTCAGGACCTCCTGTATTTTGCACCTTGGCTGTCATATTATAAAACCAGGTCAAATTCTTCCTAAGCTGGATAGTTTTGGGTTTCAGCAGAGACGTTGTGGTCCAATGCATTGGACGTATCCTCACTTTGGCATAAGCATATCGTCGCTGTCCAATGAAAAATGTGCATCTCCAGTTTTGTCGATTTCAAGTTTTCTACATTATTTGAACACGGCCATGGCCGTTTACATTGTGTGAGAATTTCATGATGAATGGACCAATTGAAGTGCTCCAACATAGCTTGGAAAAAATTCTGGTTCCATTGACTTACATTAAAAGTAAAGTATGTTTATGGTCTCTCCTGTAAAGTTGCAATTTCATTGGACAGAGGCGAAATTGTTGTAGGATCAGAGCAAAATCGAAATATATCATATTATACACGAAATCAGTAACAATTCCATTTCGTGTACCTGTTAAGAACCGGAACTACAGATGTTCCCCGGCACATCTTATCTATCAGTAACCCAAAAGACTTGGGCTCAGGTGCACGGACTCAAATGAATCAGCAGTTTCATTCGGCTTATCAATCCGCAAATTAGCAGATCGCAATCGCTGTAATTGAATTTCGCCGCGATAAAAAAAAATGAAATAAATAATAACGTGCCGGAGGACAAATAACTTTCCACCGTCCAATTATGTATTATCTCATTACCTTAGACTCCCCCTATCTTATATAGAGGCATTGATGACCGAAAGCAAACCCACAGATTCATTTATCTCCCACATTGAGAGATAAACCGCGGATCCACTTGCACACGCCTTAATTAATCAGCGCTCAGAAGATCGGGCTCTCATAGTTTCATGGCTGCTCTTGTCTACACTTCTTGACCGCGACAAAAGGCTCCGATTCAAGATTGCTTGGCCGCTCTGAAGCGCTCTATGTTAATCTAGGTGGGGGAGCGGCGCTGGGGTACGATGGGAATAGAAGGGTTAGGTCGTATTGAACGTTCCCGGTGCTGAAAGATAAAGCCGTTCTTTATTGAACTCATCACCAAAAATAGCTTTACAATTAATGAGCCTGTTTACAGTATTTCTGTTGGCTAATCATTGATTTAAATTCCAGTCAAAAAGCTATTAAATAAACATTTTTCAATGTCGGGAGGAATGACCAGTGCACATATACAGCAGGACTGGGCAAAAGTTTTAGGCAACTGTGACAAAAGCTGTTTATGTGGTATGTGTTTAATAGAGAAACATTAAAAACACTATATATATATATATATATATATATATATATATATATATATATATATATATATATATATATATATATATATATCCCACAGGGCCCATTCTCACACTGATGTAGTGCTGGTGTGAGTGGTTGTGAGTGTCACTGTGAGAATAGTGCAGCAACCAAAACTTTCCAGACAAGAGCACCCTTTGGGCAATGTCCTGTGGGTGACGTCTTGTGGGCAGTGTCCTGTGGGCAGCACCCTGTGGATCGCGATATTAACAGAAAAGACACAGCAGTGCTGCTGCTGGAGTGTTAAAACACCTCAATGTCATTGCTGGATTGAGCATCCTGTGGGCAGCGTCCTGTAGGCAGCGCCCTGTGATCAGTGTCCTGTGGTCAGTGTCCTGTGGATCGCGATACAAGTGGATCAGACACAGCAGTGCTGCTGCTGGAGTGTGTAAACACCTTAATGTCACTGCTGGACTGAGCATCCTGGACTGCACTAAGCGTCCTGTAGGCAGCGCCCTGTGGGCAGCGTCCTGTGGGCAGCGCACTGTGGATTGCGATATAAGTGGATCAGACACAGCAGCGCTGCTGCTGGAGTGTGTAAACACCTTAATGTCACTGCTGGACTGAGCATCCTGGACTGCACTAAGCGTCCTGTAGGCAGCGTCCTGTGGTCAGTGTCCTGTGGTCAGCGTCCTGTAGGCAGCGCCCTGTGGTCAGTGTCCTGTGGTCAGCGTACTGTGGATAGCGATACAAGTGGATCAGACACAGCAGCGCTGCTGCTGGAGTGTGTAAACACCTCAGTGTCACTGCTGGACTAAGAATAATGCACTTATCAAAACTATCCAGACAACAGTGTCCTGTGGGAAATGTCCTGTGTGCAGCGTCCTGTGTTTAACGATATGAGTGGACAAGATACAGCAGCACTGCTGGACTGAGAATCATCCACCAACCAAAACTATCCAGACAGCGGCGTCCTGTGGGCGGCATCCTGTGGGCAGCGTCCTGTGGATCTCGATATGAGTGAACAAGATACATCAGCACTACTGGACTGAGAATCATCCACTAACCAAAACTATCCAGACAGCAGTGTCCAGTGGGCGGCGTCCTGTGTCCACTGATGAAGGACTAGAGGAACACAAACTGTGCAGCAGCAGATGAGCTACTGTCTCTGACTTTACATCTACAAGGTGGACCAGCAAGTAGTAGGAGAGTCTAATAGAGTGGACAGTGAGAGATGTAATGACCTCTGGTGACCTCTGGTCCAGCCATTGGCCTGTCAGTTCAGGAGATCCTGAGTTTGATCCCCTGCAACGCCATAGCCATCAGTCCAGTCCCGGAATCCAAGACAGCTTAATTGGCCTTTGTTCTCTCTGGGTGTGTAGGATGGTCCCCCCATCTCCCCCCACAGTTCTAACCAATGGTGGCTGACATCGGCAGTTAACATTCTCGGCCAAGCGTGTCCCCGAGGAAGCACGTGGTGGACTTCATTCTCCCAGCTTGGTAGCATCGTGGGATCAAGGGGAGAAATCATTTGCTTGTTGTGGCCCATTTGTTTGCCAGCATGACTCTTGGCCATTCTTCTTTAGCCCCTCTGATCCCCCAGCTGTCTTTGACCGCATGATGTCTGATCGCTGCTGGTGTTTTGCTTCTTGTATCATTATTGGTAAACCCTTGAAACTATTATGTGGAGAAAGCTCAGGACTCACAAAGACCCATCAATCTGACTTTCCCTGTATATTCTGTTAGATTTTACTCAAACCTTGACTCATGACGTTGACGTAGCTCTGACATGTCATATATTAACTCAGGTTATGAGTAGAGGTCTTGTAGGCACTGAAGATGTATTTCAATTGAAATTGCTTGAATTAAATACCTAAACTTTATATGAGTTATTAGTTATTCCAAGCTAATATATTTACATATGTATATAATGGGACACGGTGGCACAGATGGTAAATTCTAAACTTAAAATTTTATTATGTGGTAAAATTTTATATATATATATATATATATATATATATATATATATATATATATATATATATATATATATATATATATATATATATATATATATACATTGCACATTCACATTTGCTCTTACTGGTCATCCTAACACTGCACACTTCTGTCTACTGTATATTTCTATATTGTATATTTCTATATTGTCTGTTTCTATATTGTATATTTCTATATTGTCTGTTTCTATATTGTATATTTCTATATTGTATATTTCTATATTGTCTGTTTCTATATTGTATATTTCTATATTGTCTGTTTCTATATTGTCTGTTTCTATATTGTATATTTCTATATTGTCTGTTTCTATATTGTATATTTCTATATTGTCTGTTTCTATATTGTCTGTTTCTATATTGTATATTTCTATATTGTCCGTTTCTATATTGTATATTTCTATATTGTCTGTTTCTATATTGTATATTTCTATATTGCATATTTCTATATTGTCCGTTTCTATATTGTATATTTTTATATTTTCTGTTTCTATATTGTATATTTCTATATTGTCTGTTTCTATATTGTATATTTTTATATTTTCTGTTTCTATATTGTATATTTCTATATTGTCTGTTTCTATATTGTATATTTCTATATTGTCCGTTTCTATATTGTATATTTCTATATTGTCTGTTTCTATATTGTATATTTCTATATTGCATCTTTCTATATTGTCCGTTTCTATATTGTATATTTCTATATTGTCTTTTTCTATATTGTCTGTTTCTATATTGTATATTTCTATATTGTCAGTTTCTATATTGTAAATTTCTATATTGTCCGTTTATATATTGTGTATTTCTATATTGTCAGTTTCTATATTGTATATTTCTACATTGTTTATTTCTATATTGTCTGTTTCTATATTGTAAATTTCTATATTGTCTGTTTCTATATTGTCCGTTTATATATTGTATATTTCTATATTGTCTGTTTCTATATTGTCTATTTCTATATTGTCTGTTTCTATATTGTATATTTCTACATTATTTCTATATTGTCTGTTTCTATATTGTCTGTTTCTATATTGTATATTTCTATATTATCTGTTTCTATATTGTCTATTTCTATATTGTCTGTTTCTATATTGTATATTTTATATTATCTGTTTCTATATTGTCTGATTCTATATTGTATATTTCTATATTATCTGTTTCTATATTGTCTGTTTCTATATTGTCTAATTCTATATTGTATATTTTATATTATCTGTTTCTATATTGTCTGTTTCTATATTGTATATTTCTATATTATCTGTTTCTATATTGTCTATTTCTATATTGTCTGTTTCTATATTGTCTATTTCTATATTATCTGTTTCTATATTGTCTGTTTCTATATTGTCTGTTTCTATATTGTATATTTTTATATTATCTGTTTCTATATTGTCTGTTTCTATATTGTCTGTTTCTATATTTTCTGTTTCTATATGGTCTATTTCTAAATTGTCTGTTTCTATATTGTATATTTTTATATTGTCTGTTTCTATATTGTATATTTCTATATTATCTGTTTCTATATTGTCTATTTCTATATTATCTGTTTCTATATTGTCTGTTTCTATATTGTCTGTTTCTATATGGTCTATTTCTAAATTGTCTGTTTCTATATTGTATATTTTTTTATTGTCTGTTTCTATATTGTCTATTTCTATATTATCTGTTTCTATATTGTCTGTTTCTATATTCTATATTTTTATATTATCTGTTTCTATATTATCTGTTTCTATATTGTCTGTTTCTATATGGTTTATTTCTAAATTGTCTGTTTCTATATTTTATATTTTTATATTATCCGTTTCTATATTGTCTGTTTCTATATTGTATATTTCTATATTATATATTTTTATATTGTCTGTTTCTATTTTGTCTGTTTCTATATTGTATATTCATGTATTTTAGTGCTATATCGTCTCTGTCCAGTGAAAAACAAGTATCTTCAAAATGGCAACTTTACAAGAGAGTCCAAAAACTTCACTTTTAATGTAAGTCAAAGGAACCAGACTTTTTTTTTTTGATTTTCAGTGATTTTGGAGCAATTCTATTGGTCTTTACATCCTGAAACTTCCACATGGGGACAGTGTAAACAGCAGCTGCTGTGTTTGAATGACTTTGAAAATTAAAAAAAAAATGCAATGATGTATTGTTTTTTAGTATATTATTAATGTCTGAATATATATTCATGTTTATTCCTCCTTGTATTATCTTTATATTATCTTATTGTTTCCTGTAAGCAGGCAGTTGTCTATAGCACTTCACTCCTAGTTGTACCGTGTATGATTATGCATGTGACATATAAAGCATACAGCAGGCTAACATCGTCTGTAGCCGTAAATAACATTGTCTGGAAATTAACTACACAACAAACTGCCAACTGTCAGTTCTCTTACTGTAGAGTGAATTGTTTTCTGGGATTGTTACTTTGGTTTTGTGGACAACAGCACCAGGTTATGCAGTGCTCTATGTATTAACCCTGATATCAGAGACCTGATTCATTTGGCTGAAGTGAATAAGTCTTTAGATGTAAACTCACTTCTTATTGGTTTAAAGGTGGTGTCTCTTTCTGGATGGAAACATATCTTGTACTTTGATTGACACACTGAAATAGATTTTTGTTCTATGATTGTTACGTCGCTAGTTTTATTCTATCTTTATATTATCTTATTGTTTTCTGTGGGCAGGCAGTTGTCAAAGCACTTTACTGCTGACTGTACCGTGTATGATTGTGTATGTGACAAATTAACTTTAATTTGATTTCTATTTTTCTATGTCAATTAAATGTAGCAGCTGCTGCTTACATTGTGATGGAATTTCAAGATGAATGGACCAAAAGAAATGCTCCAAAATAGCTTGGAAATAATTCTGGTTCCATTGACTTTCATTGAAACTGAAGACAGTTTTTAGCCTCTCCTGTAAAGTTACTATATTGGAGACATGTTTTTTATGGGACAGTGATGATTAGCTGTTTGGTGTGTATCAGTACATTCACTGATATATATATATATATATATATATAATAATAACAATTATATGTATTCGTAAACGTCACTTAAGTGTAGCTAATTACTGTGTAAGTACAGTTTCTATGGCGATATGTACTTTTCATATTTATGTTTTTCTTTCACTGGGAAAAGCGCCGCCGCTAAATTCTCACCGTAACACGCTCACCCTGTCGATGCCTTCAGCCCCACCAGCAATGACTTATCACTGCGCTCGTTTACCCGAGAGCATACAGCCTGCGATCGAACGCCGTCCGATCAAAGATGATCAGCAACATCTCTCTGACAGCCACCCCGCGATCAATGCCCCCCCGGCACTACAGTAACTCCTTCCAGTCAGCCCGCATTATGAAACGGATCGTTTCCTTCACAGCCCAGAGGCCCATGAGAGCGAAATTCACATCTGGAGGAGGGGCCGAACCACAGACAGCAGCCTGCACACTTGTGAGCCTTTATATGGTGTAATAACTCTAAATTATTAAGACATGCTGTAAAAAATCACTAAAAGTATCAGATTTATTAATAAATTAAGACTTTTATTCTAAATATATAACATATAGACATATGCCTGCTGGGTAGAAGACGTCAAATGGTTGCAGTGCTAAACTGGACTGCGGTTGGAAGGAGTGAATGTTAGTTACTAACCTAACCCCCCCCGCCCCCATGTCAAACCTGCTCCTACGCCTTTGTTCAGGTGTGTTTTTGACTTTCAGGCTTTTCCATTCAGGATTAATTGTCCCAGAACGCCTGTCTTTAGATGTGAGAGGGTCACTGTGAGCTGCAGCATACACTGTTAATCTGTAATTAGTTTGTGTGTAAAGAGTTTGTGTAATAATTGCTTAAGAACTAACGTTTTATTTCATTACTTAAAATGTTTAGTATGTTCTACTATTTTGAAAGAATAACTGATACACTAATATTTTTAAGTTGAACAAAATTAAAACATCAGGTTTTAACTTGGACCACGCCCCTGTAGCACCTTGCCAGATTCTCATTGGTCAGTTCAATCAGTACTAGTTTGAGTTGTTTAGTGGAGCTTGTAAAGGTTTGAAGTCTTTTTCTATTTTCACTGTGAGATTTGGTGTTTTCTGTGTTTAACTTCTTTTCCTCGGACAGAAACTCTGTAGTGCTGGGATTTCTCTACAGTGGACATTTTCTCCATTGTTTTCTTTTCTTGAAGAACTACAGAGGACTACAATTAACCAAGCCGCCATCTTCCCTCTCTTTTTCTCATTCTGGAACTTGGTAAGTAGTTTTCCGTGTTCAAGTGGTGTAAAACTGTTGTTCTGCAGTTGATGCTTATCTAAAGTTAAAAAATGTAATTTACTGTTTTTATCATTTTAATGTGTAAACTGTATTTAAGAATTATTGTAAGATAAACAGTATTCTAACTAGACCAATCAAAATCAGTCATCATCACTACTGAACCCTTCAAGGGTCAGGATCATCCTAGATGATCCCAGTGATGAAATTTTAAATACAATTAAACTAAATTTAACTGTTTGTGTTCTTTTGATGTAGGAAAACATCAGCTTTTTATGGAGACTAGTTTTAAGTTTTTCACAACTTTATTCTGATTATAGGAAACAATTTAGATTCATTGTATTCTACTCAAATGATTACTTCCAGTCTATTTGACATTTAAGTTGATTTTACTCAAACCATTTTCTCTAGTTTGCATTACTGAAATATTTTAAGGCAATCACTCAAACTCTTTAAGTACAATCAACTTATCCGGGTTTACAGTGGACTAAAGAGAATAGACTTTAGATTTATTCCGTGTTGGTACTCATTAAGAGCTTTTGGCTACAGTTATATAAGAAAAGCAGGTTACCTTCAGCATGTTGTGTGTGAACTGTGTAGAAGATCACCCTCTATTAGCCGATAGCCAGTTGTCTCTCAGTGCAACACTAAATAATGGGCTTTCACTGTGTCTAAAATACCATCTGTGTGTGTGTGTGTGTGTGTGTGTGTGTGTGTGTGTGTGTGCGACTGTTTCCATCATCATCCTGCTTATTTCCTCTCCTCGGGGGGCTGCAGGTCGTGCCAGGCCACGTTACAATCAAAGCCGGACGGCCCGGTAGGAGAACGCTCAGCGGTGCTCCAGTCAGACGGCGGGATGCCGGACCTCAGCAGCCACTCACAGCTGCCTTCACGTAGCCTGACATTCGTTAGCAGGATTGATGGTGCGAAATCCACACCATGCAAATGTGTCTTTACAAAACCTGACACATCACATTCCCACAGTGCTTAACCAGGCTTACATTAGAGTATTATTATTATTATTATTATTATTATTATTATTATTATTATTATTATTATTATTATTATTATTATTTTCTCAGACTACAGAGGCACTTGTAATTGGGTGCCTGGAATAGAATCTGAATCCAAACGCAAGTCTTAAAATTTTGTTATTATTATTATTATTATTATTATTATTATTATTATTATTATTATTATTATTATTATGTTTGACTACAGAGACACTCCTGGATGGGTACCTGTCCAGTCTCAAGTCTCAAATTATTGTTATTATTATTAACCTGCCCTGTTGTTCTCTAGTCCTTTCTGACTACAGAGACACTCGTAGCTGGGCACCTGTAATAGAGTTTGAATCAGGCGCAAGTCATTTATTATTATTATTATTATTATTATTATTATTATTATTATTATTATTATTATTATTATTATTATAGCTGGGTACCTGCAGAGAGTCTGAATCCAAACTGAAGTCTAAAAATAATATTATATTGTTGTTGTTGTTGTTGTTGTTAGAAACATCTCCCCTTTTGTTCTCTAGCTGGGTACCTGCAATAGAGTCTGAAACCAAACTAAAGTCTCAAAATATTAATTTATTATTATTAGTAGTAGTCGTAGTAGTAGTAGTAGTATTGTTGTTGTTGTTGTTGTTGTTGTTATAAGAAACATCTCTCCTTTTGTTCTCTAGCTGGGTACCTGCAATAGAGTCTGAAACCAAACTCAAGTCTCAAAATATTAATTATTATTATTATTATTAGTAGTAGTAGTTGTTGTAGTAGTAGTATTGTTGTTGTTGTTGTTGTTGTTAGAAACATCTCCCCTTTTGTTCTCTAGCTGGGTACCTGCAATAGAGTCTGAAGCCAAACTAAAGTCTCAAAATATTAATTAATTATTATTATTATTATTATTATTATTATTATTATTATTATTAGTAGTAGTAGTAGTAGTAGTATTGTTGTTGTTGTTGTTGTTGTTGTTGTTGTTGTTGTTATTAGAAACATTTCCCCTTTTGATCTCTAGCTGGGTACCTGCAATAGAGTCTGAAACCAAACTGAAGTCTCAAAATATTAATTAATTATTATTATTAGTATTAGTAGTAGTGTTGTTGTTGTTGTTGTTGTTGTTGTTGTTGTTGTTATAAGAAACATCTACCCTTTTGTTCTCGAGTCCTTTCTAACTATAGACACACTCGTAGCTGGGTACCTGCAACCTAACACCAACCTTATCATGCAATAAAGTCTGAAACCAAACTCAAGAATTGTATTATTATTATTATTATTGTTACTATTATTATTATTATTATTGTTGTTGTTGTTGTTGTTGTTGTTGTTGTTGTAATGAATAAATGGAATGTCTAAATGGACCTTTAATGAATAATGGGAAACGTCAGATGACCAGATCATAGCTGGGTTCCTGCAATGGAGTCTAAAGCCTTTTAAGAGCCCCATTAATTTTTCCTATCCAGTTTAGACCTTCAGTGCCAAATACACGCCGCGGACTACAGTAATGACCGATCCGTGATCTACACCAACAGACCTCATCCACTCACACCAGCAAGCTAAGCTATCACATTCTCTGATTCCACAACAGGACCATACCGACTTTGAACCTGTTCCAGAGACCGTATCACAAAGCTCGACCGAACTCTTACAAAGGAGCACGAAAACGGTTCCAGCTCACCGTTTGTCTGCGTAACACACAGCAACACTCTTCGTCTGCCATGTGGAGAAAAAACAAGAAGAAGATGAAGAAGAAACCTCACAGACCTGTAACCTTGAGCTCGGCGCTGAGTTTAGAGACGGCGCCCGAGGCCGTCCCTCTTCACCGGGGCAAGCACTTAAACCAAATGATGGACCAGGAGATGCTTCATTAGGCCTGTCTCGGTCCCTTGATGGCAGCCACACACACACACACACAGATTTGGATAATCAGAGCTGCACACACACACACACACAAAGGTTCATGCATTCACTTTTGAGGACCGTCCAAATGTGAGCTGAAAGGATGGAGATGGGTGGAACGAGCTGCAGTGGCCACTGCCGGCTATAGTCTGGCTATCATACCTCTGAAATGTAATAGGAAGGCTGGATTAGCCTGAATCCCATCTCCCTTCAGAGGGAACGGTGGCTGTTGGACCTGCTTCTCCTGGACGCTTTATCCTTCACCTTGCTGAAAGGATATAGCGGCTACGCTCGGCTCTTCGGACCAATTATACGGCAAAATTAGCCAAATGTTGTGTGTCCAGTTCTTTTTCCTTACAATACCCAGTTTATGGTTTGCCATTGAGGTGGGAGCCCAATTCATGGGAGGGGAGTCCAGCACATTCGAGCCATACGCAGCCCGGCAACAGAAGCAGCAGCTGTGATTTTATGATATCATTTCCCCGGAAGGTCACTGGAACGTCACTGCAGCTTGGAACGATGGTTAGGTTTGGGCATGTGTCACCACAAACAAGCATGATCACACTCGCTCAGCAGACCACGGTTCCGGGTTAGCAGGCACCTCACGTGCATCTTCGTCCTCCCAAATGCAGACCTGGTGCCACTCTTGGTTGGTGGACCACTCGCAGCACTGATGTAGAAACCCAGCAACAATCCATGATCCAGGTTACCATGTTGGTGTTCATGCTGTGCTGAAAACCTGGTCAGCAGTAGGACTGGGCCATCTCCACTCTAAACGAAAGATCAACAAAAGATCTTCGACTCATGTCAGGACAAAAGTGACCGTGAGCAAGACACCTAACCCCCAACTGCTCCCTAGGCACTGTGGCTAGGGCTACCCACCGCTCCAGGCAAGAGTGCTCACTGCCCCCTAGTGTGTGTGTGTTCGCTTGTGTGTATGTGTACATGTGGGTGTTTCCTCTCACCTAGTGTGTGTGTGTGTGTATATATGTGTGGGTGTTTCCCCTCCCCTAGTGTTTGTATGTGTATGTGGGTGTTTCACTGCCCCTAGTGTGTGGACTCACTAGTTTGTGTGTATATGTGGGCATTTTACTGCCCTCTAGTGTGTGTGTTTGCTTATGTGTATATATATGGGGGTTTCACTGCCCCTACTATGTGTGTTTGCTTGTGGTTGTATATATGTGGGTGTTTCACTGCCCCCTAGAGTGTGTGTGTGTGTTTATGTGGATGTTTCACTGCCCCCTAGTGTGTGTGTGTGTGTGTGTGTGTGTATGTGGATTTTTCACTGCCCCCTTGTGTGTGTGGTAATTTGTGTTTGTGTATATGTGGGTGTTTCCCCTCCCCTAGTGTGTGTGTGTGTATATGTGTGTGTGTTTCCCCTCCCCTAGTGTGTGTGTGTGTGTGTGTGTATATGTGTGGGTGTTTCCCCTCCCCTAGTGTGTGTGTGTATGTGGGTGTTTCACTGCCCCTAGTGTGTGGGTTCACTAGTCTGTGTGTATATGTGGGCATTTTACTGCCCCCTAGTGTGTGTGTTTGCTTATGTGTATATATATGGGTGTTATATATGGGCCCCCTTAGTGTGTGTGTGTGTGTGTGTGTGTGTGTGTGTGTATGTGTAGGTGTTTCACTGCCCCCTAGTGTGTGTGTGTCTGTATATGTGGGTGTTTCACTGCCCCCTAGTGTGTGTGTGTATATGTTGGTGTTTCACTGCCCCCTATTATGTGTGTATACGTGGGTGTTTCACTGCCCCCTAGGTTCACTGCCCGGTGCGGTGGGCAGCCCTATTCACAGTACCCCGGGGAGCAGTTTAGTGTTAGGTATCTCGCTCACAGGCATTTTAGTCTTGCCCTGACGCTTCAGGGAATCAAACCGACGACCTTCTGATCACAAGACTGGTTCACCAACCTCCAGGTTAGATGATAATGAAATCATATCTGAGAGAGTGAGGTCAAGCAACTGGCACTGTGGCATTTGAATCTGTAGCCTCCAAACACTGCCACACATCACAGCACAGCTTCACATATGAGCTGCCGCTCTGCTGAAACAAGCGTAGATGATGAAAACCGATTTCTGAGAGAGTAAAAGCCATGTGGCTGGAATCAGAGTGACAGGAAGCCAGGATCGAGCTCGTTCTGTGGTGTTTGGGACTGTAGCATTTTGGCTAAGCTAACAATAGCTGGCCAAACGTGCCACACAGCACAGCAGGCTCTGCTCCAGCTGACGCCTGTTTTTAGGATATCTGAGCGCGCAGGCTGCAATCAAACGCGGCTTGCAACTGCTTTTTGTGCAGCCAGTCGAACTTAATACCTTCTGATCTGAATTGACCTTCATTCAGCTCTGATGTCGTGGAAAACAAACAACAAGTAAACAAATTAATAAATAGGTTACATGCAAATAGTCTTTACTCTGTAATCCACCTGAGCATGGTTATTGATATCACTGTCAGAGTCAGTTATGTCACCCAGTGCTGTTGGATATATATTGTATTCTACCTAAGTGCCTGTTATCTGGCTATTTTAGTGTATGTGTTTGTTCTTATGCAAAAGTTTGGGCACCCCTGAATAAGTTCACTGATCCTCTGCATCACTCGTTAGAATATATTATTAGTGGCTAGGGCTGCAGCTATCGATTATTTTAGTAATCGAGTATTCTATGGATTATTCCATCGATTAATCGAGTAATCGGATAATATATATATATATAAGTATATATATAAGTAAAGAGCAATAGTAAATATATGAAATAAAACAAGACAGGTTTCTTAACATTTTATCAATTAAATTGCATATAATACAGTTTTAAAGAAAACATTTTAATAATTACTACTATTGAAATTTATTACTACTTATTATTACCTATATATCATACTGTAAGTTCACAAGACTGGCTACTGTACACTTAGTTACTACACTGAAGCTTGTCCTACACTTGCTGACCCACTTAGTGCAAACTTATTAAACTGAATATACTCGCTGTATTAGATTTGGTGCATTTTAGGCTCCAAATTGCTACAAACAATTTTTTAATCACTATGCAGTGACAGTGAGGTGTTTAAATACTGTTATCTTATCAAACTTCTGCATGGGATCTAGGTTTAATAATGGTAAACTTATCAGGAGATACATTAGTTTGTGTGTAAAGAGTTTGTGTAATGATGTTTAAGAACTAAAGTTTTATTTCATTACTTAAAATGTTTAGTATGTTCTACTATTTTGAAAGAATAACTGATACACTAATATTTTTAACTTGAACAAACTTAAAACATCAGGTTGTAACTTGGACCACGCCCCTGTAGCACCTTGCCAGATTCTCATTGGTCAGTTCAATCAGTACTAGTTTGAGTTGTTTAGTGGAGCTTGTAAAGGTTTGAAGTCTTTTTCTATTTTCACTGTGAGATTTGGTGTTTTCTGTGTTTAACTTCTTTTCCTCGGACAGAAACTCTGTAGTGCTGGGATTTCTCTACAGTGGACATTTTCTCCATTGTTTTCTTTTCTTGAAGAACTACAGAGGACTACAATTAACCAAGCCGCCATCTTCCCTCTCTTTTTCTCATTCTGTAACTTGGTGAGTAGTTTTCCGTGTTCAAGTGGTGTAAAACTTTTGTTCTGCAGTTGATGCTTATCTAAAGTTAGAAAATATAATTTACTGTGTTTTTATCATTTCAATGTTTAAATAACGTTTAAACTGTATTTAAGAATTATTGTAAGATAGACAGTATTCTAACTAGACCAATCAAAACCAGCCATCATCACTACTGAACCCTTCAAGAGTCAGGATCATCCTAGATGATCCCAGTGATGTAGTTTTAAATAAAATTAAACTAAATTTAACTGCTGTTTGTGTTCTTTTGATGTAGAAAACATCAGCTTTTTATGGAGACTAGTTTTAAGTTAACTTAATTCTGATTACAGGAAACTCAATGTTGAGTTGTATTAAATGGTCAGTAGGGTTGATTTTACAAAATATTTTAAGTACAAACTATTTAGATTTCATTGTATTCAACTCAAATGATTAATTCCAGTCTATTTGACATTTAAGTTGATTTTACTCAAACCATTAGATTTTCTCTAGTTTGCATTAATTAAATATTTTAAGGCCATCACTCAAACTCTTTAAGTACAATCAACTTATCCGGGTTTACAGTGTAGTAAAAAGTAAGATATGAACGTAATAATTTCCACATACTATGTGTTACTACCTTTAGGTCTACCAGCTCTGGAGTGAATTATGGCTGAAGCAGTGTTAGCCGTTCTTCCCTAAGTAGGGATTTTTTGTGCTCCCTCCAACCCACCTTGACAAATTGCTGAAGGGATGTTTACAATTCTCCTAACAAAGCTGCTTCAGAGATTTAGATTTATATGCTCTCTCTCTCTCTCTCTCTCTCTCTCTCTCTCTCTCTCTCCCCTTCCTATAGTAATGATCGGGCAGGTGGGGAGGGTGAAGGAATGATGAATGCCGGCCGGTCGCCTGCCTCCCATCCCCTCTATGACGGAGCGCAAAAAAGTCAGCGTTGGCCCGCGGATTGAGCTGCGGGTGATTAAATAGTCCAGTTAGTCTACAAAGTCGTTAAAAACATTAAGTGTTGGGTAATTAATCAGAGGCGCCGCGCAAATGAGTAATTGATTTGCCATTAAAAAGGAAGGAGAAGGGGGTGGGGGGGTGGGGAGGGGGGGGAAGGGCCTTCACCCAGGCTGCCGTCGTTTGGCACACTCAGCCCACATACTGCTGCCCGCTAATTCCACATCAATTAAGGCATCTGTCATCTCCCAAAATATCCGCCGCTTGCTCGCTGACGGGCGCTGCTGGTTTCCTCCGGTTCGTAGCTGCGAGAGTAATTAATAAGATTAGTTCTGAGTCGGAGTGGCCACGGTCCAGGAAAAAGGAACGTTGATGCGGGAAAGAAAGTGGATCTCACTGTAATTGGATGGTCCCCTATAGAAAACGCACAGCTGCTCATATGATCAAAGCATCACTGTCCAAACGGGTATCTCCAAAATAGTACGTTTACAGGAGAGGCCAAAAACTGCCTTTACTTTCAATGGAAGTCAATGGAACCAGAATTCTTTCCAAGCTGTTTTGGAGCATTTCTATTCGTCTGTTCATCATGAGATTCTCACACAATGTAAGGCGCAGCTGTGGTGTTTGAATGAGGTAGAAAAATGAAAATCGACAAAATACATGTTTTTTATTTTTTGGACAGTAAAGAGGTGTATAGTTACAGACTCTAGCAAGTCTGTTGTCATGCACAATTTATCAACTCTCTTCCACACCATTCATCACTGCCCGCTTTCTGATCATAGAACATTTTTGGGGTCTGGCAGTTGCACTGCCAGGTTAAGAGTGGTCTACCACCCAAATACCTCCAAAATAAGAGCACAAGCTACAATGTAGATGACAAATAGACAGATAGATAGATAGATAGATAGATAGATAGATAGATAGATAGATAGATAGATAGATAGATAGATAGATAGATAGATAGATAGATAGATAAAAGTTTAGTTAGATAGATAGATAGATAGATAGATAGATAGATAGATAGATAGATAGATAGATAGAAGTTGAAGATAGATAGATAGATAGATAGATAGATAGATAGATAGATAGATAGATAGATAGATAGATAGATAGATAGATAGATAAAAGTTTAGTTAGATAGATAGATAGATAGATAGATAAAAGTTTAGTTAGATAGATAGATAGATAGATAGATAGATAGATAGATAGATAGATAGATAGATAGATAGATAGATAGATAAAAGTTTAGTTAGATAGATAGATAGATAGATAGATAGATAGATAGATAGATAGATAAAAGTTTAGTTAGATAGATAGATAGATAGATAGATAGATAGAAGTTGAAGATAGATAGATAGATAGATAGATAGATAGATAGATAGATAGATAGATAGATAAAAGTTTAGTTAGATAGATAGATAGATAGATAAAAGTTTAGATAGATAGATAGATAGATAGATAGATAGATAGATAGATAGATAGATAGATAGACGGTTATTTACATAGATAGATAGATAGATAGATAGATAGATAGATAGATAGATAGAAGATTAGATAGATAGATGCTTAGATAGATAGACATTTCTATATTTAAGTCATATTATTTTTTAAAAAACCCTAATTATCAACATGCTATGTCAAAATATAAAAAAAGCATTTTTATTTCGTACTATGTTAAAGATATTCAGACGGTGGATAATTATCATAATATATGACAGTTCATTAAGAAAATATGTCATTTTTGACATACTAACTTAAAATAACAAAAAAATCAAAATACAGATTTAGATCAAGATTTTTGACTCGGTATGTCATTTATGTTTGTGATATTTTGATTTTGTATGTCTGAATGCTGAATTATTTTCTTTTTATTTAATGACTTTCTCAGTATCTTGATTTAATGTTGAAATAATAACTCAATCATTTGACTTGGTAAATCATTCCAAATCCAAATCATTTCATCCTAATAATTGTTCTAATTTTATTATCAGATCTTCTCCAGTAAAGTTCTTATTTTAGAAATACATGGTTATTGTTTGGTGATTGTTTGTTTATTTGTTTGTTTCTGGGCCAGAGGATCTTATTAATCTTATTCCAAGTGCTAATGGTCAACTGGCAGCTACATAGTAAATCATTTCCATCTCTTTTTAATGTTAAATCTGCCCCAAACAGTATTTGACCAGCAGTAAGTAAACCGGGCAGTCTGAAGTGGGTCAGGGCCGGTACTGGCCGGGGGAGGTTGGGTTTGGGTAAAGGACTGTGACAGTTTAGGCCTGCACACAAAAGGAAGGAAGATCAATTACGACAGTTCCTCTCGTTTGAGAGCTAATCCGAGCTCGGCGGAGCGGCGGTGGGATTTTCAAGTCCTCATTACCTCCCCGTCCGCGCCTGGCTCGATCCTCAGCGCATGATAATCATGTTCAAACGGAGGGGTCTGGCGCCCCCGAGCCCGATTGATCCCCTCATTTGGGGCGAGCATGTCCAGTATTGATTATGCAAACGGGCACGCGTCGAAGATTAGTCTCCTCGTCGGGCCGAACGGATGTATGTCCCTGTAATTTAGAGCCGAGGAATGTAAAACCTCTCACGGAGCGGAAGGCGGCCACAAGCTGTACGTACGTATGTCTGTGTGTTACAAATCTAAAGCCGTGAAATAGAGCTTATAATAAGAATAAGCTACAGAAAGCTGATGTCCATATATTAATTGTTCTATTCCTAAAATAACCACCATAATAATTCTATAAGAAGTTTTAAAGGCTGAGCACCAGCTAATATAAAAATGTCAAACACATTAATAAACACAGCAGAGTCTGAGATTCTAACTTGTGATTATTAAAAGTCAAGGAATACGGCTTAAAGGCTTGTTTAGCTCCGCCCACTGTTCAGAAACTGCTGTAGGCGTCAGGCGTGTGGCGTAGATGGTGGACAACAATGCCAGAAGATGCTCTTACTGTAATAAACAATGACAGAAAGGTGTTGTTGTTTCTGGCTGCAGTAATTGGATGTACAGTGGACCCCCATACACAAACAACCCAAAGACCCCCAAATATCCAGAAGGTGGATTAAACCTGTCAACTTTAAACAGCACACTGGAAAGGAGTGTCCTCTCACTCCGTCATCTGTAGATCATTTAAAGATTATCACAGCTATGGGACGTAGACTTACACGACGACTGGATCTTAAGTCTGACGCTGTTCAACAATATGGGCGTGTAGGAAACCAGTGAGAGGAGTTCAAGAGCCTCCGTGTACGTGGAGGTAAACCAGGTAAGCTCAGTTACTGAGCCTGCTTTAGCTGATGTTAGCTAACGTTAGCTTCACTTGCAAAGTTGGGTGGTTGAAGCTATGCTAAGCTAACGTAGTTGAGTTATGAAGATGTATAGAGTCGTATGAGAGAGAGTTCTACTTTAATCATATTTACTACAATAACTGTACCTCTATATCTGAGTTTAGCTGGTTGCTAGGCTGTTGTCATGAATACTGTTGGTTATTTATCTAGATACTGTTTACACTCAGGATGAGCTGCTAGGCTAACACCACCCCAGGTCAAGCCAAGCTGACACCAAGTCAGGTCCAACCGTGCCAAGTCAGGTCAAGTTCGGCCAAGTCAAGCCAAACCAAGCCAGCCAAGCCAAGTCCGGCCAAGTCAAGCCAAACCCACTAGGTCCAGTCAAGTCATTGGTCCTCTATCTACGTCAAGCCAAGTCAAGGTATACCCAGGCACGCTATTCCAAGATAAGTCTGCACCACGCTCAACGTCAGCCAGTTGGGCCACGCCGAGTGTTCTAGGTCTAGCTACACACGAGCAAACTAACTCTAATTCGTTTGGGTTTCCGCTGTATCTCTGCTCTTACAGGAAGTTATCTCCTGGAACTAAGCTCAGCGGGGGGACCTGCTCTAACCACTACTCTTACAGGACAGTATCTAATGGAACTAAACTCCACTGAGGGGACCTGCTCTAACCATCCCTTACAGGGAACCAATGCCTGGAGCTCGGGTAACCATCCATCTCTGCTTGTCTTTTACTCTACTCAGTCTGCCCACCAGGATATCTCCTCTCGGCCCCTCTGGTTTCCTGGCTACCGCCCCTCTGCTCTGCCCAGTACAACGCTCATAGCATTTCACCGTTGTTCTCAATAAGCAGCCTGCTTATGGTTCTTACCTTGTGAATCTTTACAGCAGGTCAGACTTTTGCCAAACTAGTCCTTGGTTTGATGGGTAATAAATGTGAAGTACAGTTTATGCATGCAAACTTCTCTCACCTCTAGGTAAAATGAGCTGTTTTGAAGGATAAAAACAGCATTTATATATACATCTACGTTTCATAAGCTGAAGTTGGTTTCATTTTCACTCATTTGGGTTTTAGACAGTGGGCGGATAGGGTTAATATGACAGCCGGCGTCTGTTTCAGTTTACATCTGATATTGATGTAGAACACATTGTTTTCTGTGGAATGTAAAAACGTGACGAAAGCTAAATGACCATCTACAATTTATATTGCAAGTTATAATCATCAGAGGTCCAAGCACTCCGGACAATTACGAGGCCAGTTTTAAGAATGGCTTTAGAATATTCACCAAATTTCATAAAAGTTTTATGGAAAACTGATAATAAGTCAGAATTTCAGAAATGTTGGTCCGTAGTTGTGAAGTCAGTGGTAATTCTTATGATATGTGTCAATATATATACAAAATAAGTCATTATTTTTGACATACTAAATTCAAATACCAAGTAAGTCATTTCTATAAGATTATTGCATATACTTCACTAGAAAAAAATTCCAGGAAGTTTAGTCTGTGGTTGTAAAGTCACTGGTAATTATGATATATGTCAATATATTAAGAAAATAGTAATTATTTCTGACATATTCAATTAAAATACCAAGAAAGTCAAAAGTAAGTAATTTATATAATACTGTTGCGTATACTTTAATTAAACAAACATTCTAATACGTGAAAAATCCAGTCATTTTGTCTGTAGTTATGAAATCAGTCAAATCAATAAATCAGGGGAATAAATCATTATTATGAGTTAAAATATTGTTCTAATTTTGGAATGTTGGTAAATATCATGATATACATCAATATGTTATGAGAAAAACATACAAAAGACATACTAACATACCAAAAAGTCAGAATACAGATTTAGATAAAGTAAGTGATTTATATATTATTATTGCATATACATTAACGGAAACTGATTATGATAACAGAAAATCTTGTGGAATTTTGGTCTGTAATTGTAAAATCAATGAATCAGGGGAATAAATCATTATTATGAGTTAAAATATTGTCAAAAAATTGGTAAATATCCTGATATACATCAATATGTTATGAAAAAAGTCATTGTTTTTGACATACTAACATATCAAAAAGTCAGAATACAGATTTAGATAAAGTATATGATTTATATATTATTATTGCATATACATTAATGGAAAACTAATTATGATAAGAGAAAATTTGGGGGAATTTTGGTCTGTAATTGTACAGTCAGTGGTAATTATTATGATATCTGTAAAGATATTAAGAAAATAAGCAGGTACTTTTGGCATACTAACATAAATTTTGCTCTGTAGTTGTGAAATCAATGAATCAGGGAAATAAATAGTTATTACGAGTTAAAATATTGTCAGTATTTTGAAAGGTTGGTAATTATCATGACATATGTCAACATATTAAGAAAATACGTAATTATTTGTCACATTTTAGATGAAGTAAATAATGTATCTAATATTATTGCATATGTCAATATATTAAGAAAAGAAGTCAGAATACAGGTTTAGATCAAGTAAATAATTTATATATTATTATTGCATCTACATCAATGGAAAACTGATTATAATAAGAGACAACTTTGGGGAATTTTGGTCTGTAGTTGTAAAGTCAGTGGTAATTATTATGATATATGTCAATATATTCACATATTAATTAAAATATATTAATACTTTTGGCATACTAACATGAATGTTGGTGTGTAGTTGTGAAATCAGTGAAATAAATAGTAATTATGGGTCAAAATATTGTCAAATTTTGGAAGGTTGGTAATTATCATGACACACGTCAACATATTAAGAAAATACGTAATTATTTGTCACATTTTAGATGAAGTAAATTATTTATCTAATATTATTGCATACGCTTTGATGAAAAAAAAGATTATAATAAGATTACAATAAGTCAACATTATAGTTATTTATACAGGCAGTGAAATCAATGAGCTATATATATCCACAGAGGTTCCCCATGTATTTTAGTCTCAGAGTGCACAGAATTTCATGTTAAACTACACCATAAATCACACTGTTCCTCCAGGAACAATGCAACCAGACCCAGCTGGAGGGGGTTGGGGGTCACCTTTTCACTGCTTATTAGTTTTCATGTCTGCAGTTGGCTACAGTCAAAAAGAAGGCAAATCAAATTTCCCACAGAGATAGGAATACAAACGTATGTGTGTGTGTGTGTATGAGAGAGAAAGAGAGAGAGAGAGAGAGAGAGAGAGAGAGAGAGAGAGTAATCAGCACTGGGACTAGTTTCGACCCGCCTGCTTGGTTCTGCGAGCATTCTGCACAGGCTCCAGAGATGCAACACAAAGGCTGGCAGTCTCACACTTCGCTTACCGTCTCATCACACACACACACACACACAATAGCCCAGCCAGACAAATACACATCCACAGATGATAAATTCCACGCGCTGTATGTGGACCCGAATGTTTACACTTGCACACATAAGCTCACACACCTACACACTCTCTCTCACGCACTGTCCAAGGCAGTAACGAGGAGGCCGGAGCCAGCAGCATAGCCGCTTATACTGATCAGACAGCAGGAGGCTGCTGCCCTTTACTTATTCTCCCCTCTGCTGCTGTCCACACTGCCTACTAATCACCATGAACACTCAAATCCTTAGCGTCATAGTTGGAGAAAAGATCTTAGCTCAGATCTAATCGATCAGCCAAAACTGGTTTCTGGAACACTAGAGTTGCGAGGCTAATGTAGCAAACAAGAAGAGCTTGAAATGTCTCAGCCAGGACTACTCTATCAGAGAACAGCAGTAAGTTATATTCGACAGTACAGCTCTGTTTTGGGACCTCCCTGCCCTCCCAGATCACCAGATAGATCTCCTATAGGTAGTAGATCTGGCATCACTGACAACAAGAAGATGCTGACTAAGTCAGACATGAGCAGGAGATGGGATGGAGGTGGGTTGCATAGTGGCTTGCAGCGAGGAAGCAGCGAGAATGGGCAGGTAGGTCATCGTCCATTAGTTGATTGAGATCTGCTGATGACCATCAGCTTTGACCCTGCTGATGACCCATTAGCCCCATAAAAAAAGAGATGCCACCGCAAATTACACCCGGACCAAACCTGTAACTTGGATCTACGGCCACCACCGAAGCCCACCGTCGAGTCTAGAAGTCTGGATGCCAAGGAGAGATCCTGGGGAATAGAGAGCATTGCAAGTGGCTTGCAGAGGAAGCAGCAAGAGGGGGCAAACTAATGCAGGGTAAACTGAACCCATTGTATCAATGGCAGGCAATTAGGTGAAGCAAACATCTCATGATCTCAACACCATGTCCTGAGACCTCGTGACCTGCCTGTCCTGGCGCTATGCTCATTTTCCTCAGGGCCACATTGTCAAAGGCAATACTTTGTTTGTGTTTGCAGTAAGTTATATTCAGCTGCCTGGCTCTGATTTGGGACCTCCTTGGCCTTCCAGGTCAGCAGATAGATCTCCCATAGGTACCAGACCTGAGCAGGAATCTCTGACAACAAGAGGACAGTGACTAAAAGCAGGTACATATGGTCAGCAGGCGATCAGCTGAGCCATTATCCATTAGCTGATAGCCCAGGTGATCTAGAACTGTGGCCTGAGACTTGACTTTGCGACCTTATCGTAGTCAGGGTCACGTTTTCGAAGAAAATATTTTGTTTCCATTTCTAGCAAATTATATTTGGGAGTACGACTCCCAGGAGCAGGAGTAAGACCACCAAAATGACCACACCAAACTTCCAGCCAGCAGGAGGAGCTGGCACTTGGCAGTCAAGCAACAGCCAGTTGGCAAAGACAACAGCCCTCCAGGCTACACATGAGTAAACCACTGATTACTGAAAACAAAGGGGTTGCATCTGATGCCAGAGCTGCTCAAATACAGGTTTGGACTGGATGTTATTTGGGGTGGTATCTCATTTTTATGGTGACGCCCTGGACATTTTAGCGGCTATGGCGTCAGATGCAACCCCTTTGAAGCATTGATCCCAGGGAACAAGGTTTTTTGTTCCCCGGGATCTCTTCTTTTTGTCCAGACCTCTAGACTCTGTTGAATAGTGGGCTTTAGTGGTGGTCGTAGATCCAAGTTGCAGGTTTGGTCTGGGTGTTATTTGGGTCAGAATCTCTTTCAGAATCCCTGGACATTTTAGCATTGCATCAGCTGCAACCCCTTTGAAGCATTGATCCCAGGGAACAATGCTTTTTGTTGCCCAGGATCTGTTTCTTCGCCACCACCAACAAAGTCCAATGTCCCACAGAGTCTAGAAGACACAAAGAAACGATCCCAGGGGGGGAAAAACACTATTCCCCAGGATCAGTGCTTTATAGGGTTGCATCTGATGCCAGTGGTATTAAAATGTTCAGGGCATATCCATAAAAAAGAGAAGCCACCAGAAACAATATGCAGACCAAACCTGCAGCTTGGACCCACTGCCACCACCAAAGCTCACCGTCCCACAGAGTCTAGAAGTCTGGAAACCAAGAAGAGATCCCAGGGGACAAAAAGTTGGATCCACAGGCACCACCAAGGCTCATTGTCCCACAGGGTCTAGAAGTCTGGACACCAAGAAGAGATTTTTCCCCAGGATCAATGCTTTATGGTAGTTGCATCTGATGCCAGTGCCGCTAAAATGTCACCATAAAAAAGAGATGCTGCCCCAAACAATATGCAGACCAAACCTGGAACTTGGACCCACAGCCACCACCGAAGCCCACCTCCCATAGCTTCTAGAAGTCTAGACACCAAATAAAGGTCCCTGGAGACAAAAAGCATTGTCCCCAGGGATCAGTGCTTCAAAGGGGTTGCAAGTGGCCAGTGAGCTAAAATGTCCAGGGCACAACCATAAAAAAGAGATGTCACCCCAAACAGCATGCTCACCAGAGCCACCCCCATGGAGCCACAGCCACCACCACCACCACCAAAGCCCACCATCTCACTGAGTCTAAAAGTCTGGACACAAAGAAGAGATCCCGGGGGACAAAAAGCATTGTTTCCTGGGATCAATGCTTCAAAGGGATTGCATCTGATGCCAGTGCCACTAAAATGTCCAGGGTGTCACCTTAAAAAGGAGATGCCCCCCTAAACAACACACAGACCAAACCTGCAACCCACTGTCACCACCAAAGCTCACCATCCCACAGAGTCTAGAAGTCTGGACACCAAGGAAAGATCCAGGGGACAAAAAGGCATTGTTCCCCAGGATCAATGCTTCATAGGGGTTGCATCTGATGCCAGTGCTGCTAAAATGTCACCCCAAACAGCATGCATACCAGAGCCAACACCATTGAGCCACAGCCACCACCACTAAAGCCCTCCGTCTCACTGAGTCTAAAGGTCTGGACACAAAGAAGAGATCTCATGGGACCAAAAGCATTGGGATCAATGCTTAAAAGGGGTTGCATCTGATGCCATAGTCACTAAAAAGTCCACAGTGTCACCATAAAAAAGAGATGCCACCCCAAACAATATGCAGTCCAAACCTGCAACTCGGACCCACTGCCACCACCAAAGCCCATCGTCCCTCTCAGTCTAGAAGCCTGGACACTAAGAAGAGATCCCAGGGGACAAAAAGCACTGTTCACTGGGATCAATGCTTCGAAGGGATTGCATCTGATGCCAGTGCCCCTAAAATGTCCAGAGCGCCACCCTAAAAAATGAGACGCCGCCTCAAACAACACCCAGCCCAAACCTGCAACTTGGATCTACGGCCACCACCACAGCCCACCATCCCACAGAAGTCTGGACACCAAGAAGAAATTCATTCCTGGTTTGCAGAGGAAGCAGCATGAGTGGGCAAACTAATGCAAGGTAAACTTAACCCATTGTATTCATGGCAGGCAATTAGGTGACGCAAAGAGCCGATGATATCAACACCGTCCAGTGCAACAGCTGCACAGTGTGGACAGTTCATACAGCTGTCTCATTTGCAGCATAAGCACAAAATGTGCAAATCCTAGCAATTCGTTGGACCCTTACCTTACCACTATCCATGGAGACATCATATTCCGAGACATGTGGTCCTGATAACACGGCAAGAGATCTGTGAGTCAGGCAGAAATAAACTCCTCCATTCGAGCCTCGGTTGCTCTGTCTGAGTAATTCATGCAGTTATTCTGGTGCTCGGTAAAACTGAGATGACTGCAGCCCCATGTATGTGGGAACAGTGCTCTTTTTGCTTGGGTGTGTAATTTCAGGCCAATATAGGCAGAAGAGCAGAACTCACTAACTCTAAGTTAAGAAATTTTTTGAGATAATGACAGTCCTCCCGTCTGTTGAACGCTGTTGGAGGACTGACCATCAGGGCCTCCTCCTCACCCATCACTAACCAGCTCTCCTGTCCATTTGGGTCAACTGCTAGACCTTCAGTTACATCACTGTACACCATCCATATGCACCAGCATTGAGATAGGATGGGACTGTTTCAGCTCACGCCCACTTTACATAAAGACTCAGTCAGAGACTGCCTCAGTCAGAGTCTGCCTCAGTCAGAGTCTGCCTCTACCTGTGCAGCTTCTAAAGCTTTGCTATCCAGATTTCAAACAAAGACTCTTTACTTACTCTTGGTGTTTAGTTTAAACTGTAAATACTGTTTGATCAGAGGAGGACGGGTCTCCCCTTGTGAGTCTGGTTCCTCCCAAGGTTTCTTCCTCCAGTCTGAGGGAGGTGTTCTTGCCACTGTTGCCTCTGGCTTGCTCACTGGGGGATATATATTGTAACTGTCTGTTAATACACTTGACTTGACAGTTGGTTGTTTTAGACCTGCACTGTAACAGGTGACATTCCACCAATCTGCACTGGACGGTCCAAGGCAGGTCAGTTTCAGACTCAGAATGCAATGTTATGTGACTAGCAGGTGTAATCTGAGCTCTAGAATCACTGACTTTAGTCCATCGTTTCTGTTCATGCCTTGTTACCCTGTTCTTCAATGGTCATGGCCCATTAGGTCCACTCACTGTCCAGACTGTACAGCCCTACTAGGGTGGTCAGAGATGATAGCTTATCAGTTGATGCACAGTTTGTGTTCTCTAGTCCTTCATCAGTGGTCACAGGACACCGCCCACAGGACGCCTCCCACAGGATGCTGGATAGTTTTGGTTGGTGGACTGATTCTCAGTCCAGCAGTGACACTGAGGTGTTTAAACACTCCACTCACACCAGCATAACACACACCACTAAACACACCACCACCACCACGTCAGTATCACTGCAGTGCTGAGAATGACCCACCTCCCTAATAGTACCTGGTTTGTGATGGTCCTGTAGGGGGTGGACCGGACCATTAAAGAACAGAGTAACAAACTGTATTTATATGTAGTCTATTTTGTGGTTCTACAATGGACGATGTATAGTCCATTATAGTCCACTTATCATGTTCGTGTAGGTTTATGTGTTTCTCCTTCATCTTCTTTCCTTTAGTCAATATGGAGGCAATATTAGGCTGCCTCCCTGACATTTGCCTGATTTCCCTAAAGGATGATGCTGGTGGCCATTCCCTGCCTGACGCTGGACAGGGTAGAGGGACGGTCTACGAGCTGACTGATTCACTTCGCCGGCAATTGTCTGAGGCATGTAACGCTGAAAGACTGCCGGAGAGGTGAGCCAGACTCCTGCTGAGAAGCAAAATGGCAAGCTAGCGCCATCTACTGAGGGAACACACATTCTTATGCTGGACAAAACACTGGCTAATCGGTTTGACTCAGGAGTGTGACTGTTCTGTGTAATGAGCTCCACTTATACAGTTGCTAGAACAGTGATTTTTGGGGTGTGTTGGATTATACAGATGTGTTTTATACTAAAATGATTAGTGAGTTGTTGAGGATACATTTATCTCTACCTCGATTACTTTCCACCTGGCAGCTTATTCGTGATAGGTCACTCTTCACTATTTCACTGTTTATTCATTTATTAGTTTAGGTGTTGGTTTCTGGTTCAAAATGCTCGACCCATATGAGCTTCTCTTCAGTTTATTGTGTGTGTATCACGTCTGTATATGCAGTACAAAGCATACATGTGATTTTCTTACACTACAGATCATGGGAAACCAAATTGTCCCAACTTTTGTTGTTATTTGTTGTTGTTGTTGTCTTAAAATGTGGTATTTACTTGCCACTCCATGAAGAAACAGTCTGCTCATCTTCAATGTACTGCTTTTGTGATGTCACAAAAATCAACACAAATGCATAAATTCACATCCTGAACCTGCAGCATTTAACTCTGTCCACTTACAATTACAAGGAGTGCTTCAGTACTATACTATACTGTACTATAAAAGTACATTTTATACATTTTCTAGCTGTAGTAGTAACCTAGCTAAAGCAGTATATTAACTAGCTAGTAATAAATAATCTAGCTAAAGCAGTATATTAACTAGCTGTAGTAGTATATAATCTAGCTAAAGCATCATATTAACTAGCTGTAGTAGTATATAATCTAGCTAAAGCAGTATATTAACTAGCTGAAGTACTATATAATCTAGCTAAAGCATCATATTAACTAGCTGAAGTAGTATATAATCTAGCTAAAGCAGTATGTTAACTAGCTGAAGTACTATATAATCTAGCTAAAGCATCATATTAACTAGCTGAAGTAGTATATAATCTAGCTAAAGCAGTATGTTAACTAGCTGAAGTACTATATAATCTAGCTAAAGCATCATATTAACTAGCTGAAGTAGTATATAATCTAGCTAAAGCATCATATTAACTAGCTGAAGTAGTATATAATTTAGCTAAAGCAGTATATTAACTAGCTGTAGTAGTATATAATCTAGCTAAACCATCATATTAACTAGCTGTAGTAGTATATAATCTAGCTAAAGCAGTATATTAACTAGCTGTAGTAGTATATAATCTAGCTAAAGTAGTATATTAACTAGCTGAAGTAGTATATAATCTAGCTAAAGCAGTATATTAACTAGCTGTAGTAGTATATAATCTAGCTAAAGCAGTATATTAACTAGCTGTAGTAGTATATAATCTAGCTAAAGCAGTATATTAACTAGCTGAAGTAGTATATAATCTAGCTAAAGCAGTATATTAACTAGCTGTAGTAGTATATAATCTAGCTAAAGCATCATATTAACTAGCTGTAGTAGTATATAATCTAGCTAAAGCAGTATATTAACTAGCTGTAGTAGTATATAATCTAGCTAAAGTAGTATATTAACTAGCTGAAGTAGTATATAATCTAGCTAAAGCATCATATTAACTAGCTGTAGTAGTATATAATCTAGCTAAAGCATCATATTAACTAGCTGTAGTAGTATATAATCTAGCTAAAGCATCATATTAACTAGCTGAAGTAGTATATAATCTAGCTAAAGCAGTATATTAACTAGCTGTAGTAGTATATAATCTAGCTAAAGCAGTATATTAACTAGCTGAAGTAGTATATAATCTAGCTAAAGCAGTATATTAACTAGCTGTAGTAGTATATAATCTAGCTAAAGCAGTATATTAACTAGCTGAAGTAGTATATAATCTAGCTAAAGCAGTATATTAACTAGCTGAAGTAGTATATAATCTAGCTAAAGCAGTATATTAACTAGCTGTAGTAGTATATAATCTAGCTAAAGTAGTATATTAACTAGCTGAAGTAGTATATAATCTAGCTAAAGCATCATATTAACTAGCTGTAGTAGTATATAATCTAGCTAAAGCATCATATTAACTAGCTGTAGTAGTATATAATCTAGCTAAAACAGTATATTAACTGCAGTAGTATATAATCTAGCTAAAGCATCATATTAACTAGCTGTAGTAGTATATAATCTAGCTAAAACAGTATATTAACTGCAGTACTATATAATATAGCTAAAGCATCATATTAACTAGCTGTAGTAGTATATAATCTAGCTAAAGCATCATATTAACTAGCTGTAGTAGTATATAATCTAGCTAAAGCAGTATATTAACTAGCTGTAGTAGTATATAATCTAGCTAAAGCAGTATATTAACTAGCTGTAGTAGTATATAATCTAGCTAAAGCAGTATATTAACTAGCTGTAGTAGTATATAATCTAGCTAAAGCAGTATATTAACTAGCTGTAGTAGTATATAATCTAGCTAAAGCAGTATATTAACTAGCTGTAGTAGTATATAATCTAGCTAAAGCATCATATTAACTAGCTGTAGTAGTATATAATCTAGCTAAAGCAGTATATTAACTAGCTGTAGTAGTATATAATCTAGCTAAAGCATCATATTAACTAGCTGTAGTAGTATATAATCTAGCTAAAGCAGTATATTAACTAGCTGTAGTAGTATATAATCTAGCTAAAGCAGTATATTAACTAGCTGTAGTAGTATATAATCTAGCTAAAGCAGTATATTAACTAGCTGTAGTAGTATATAATCTAGCTAAAGCAGTATATTAACTAGCTGTAGTAGTATATAATCTAGCTAAAGCATCATATTAACTAGCTGTAGTAGTATATAATCTAGCTAAAGCAGTATATTAACTAGCTGTAGTAGTATATAATCTAGCTAAAGCAGTATATTAACTAGCTGTAGTAGTATATAATTTAGCTAAAGCAGTATATTAACTAGCTGAAGTAGTATATAATCTAGCTAAAGCATCATATTAACTAGCTGTAGTAGTATATATTCTAGCTAAAGCAGTATATTAACTAGCTGTAGTAGTATATAATCTAGCTAAAGCAGTATATTAACTAGCTCTAGTAGTATATAATCTAGCTAAAGCAGTATATTAACTAGCTGTAGTAGTATATAATCTAGCTAAAGCAGTATATTAACTAGCTGAAGTAGTATATAATCTAGCTAAAGCATCATATTAACTAGCTGAAGTAGTATATAATCTAGCTAAAGCATCATATTAACTATCTGAAGTAGTATATAATCTAGCTAAAGCAGTATATTAACTAGCTGAAGTAGTATATAATCTAGCTAAAGCAGTATATTAACTAGCTGAAGTAGTATATAATCTAGCTAAAGCAGTATATTAACTAGCTGTAGTAGTATATAATCTAGCTAAAGCATCATATTAACTAGCTGTAGTAGTATATAATCTAGCTAAAGCATCATATTAACTAGCTGTAGTAGTATATAATCTAGCTAAAGCATCATATTAACTAGCTGTAGTAGTATATAATCTAGCTAAAGCATCATATTAACTAGCTGTAGTAGTATATAATCTAGCTAAAGCATCATATTAACTATCTGAAGTAGTATATAATCTAGCTAAAGCAGTATATTAACTAGCTGAAGTAGTATATAATCTAGCTAAAGCAGTATATTAACTAGCTGAAGTAGTATATAATCTAGCTAAAGCAGTATATTAACTAGCTGTAGTAGTATATAATCTAGCTAAAGCATCATATTAACTAGCTGTAGTAGTATATAATCTAGCTAAAGCATCATATTAACTAGCTGTAGTAGTATATAATCTAGCTAAAGCAGTACATTAACTAGCTGTAGTAGTATATAATCTAGCTAAAGCAGTATATTAACTAGCTGTAGTAGTATATAATCTAGCTAAAGCAGTATATTAACTAGCTGAAGTAGTATATAATCTAGCTAAAGCATCATATTAACTAGCTGTAGTAGTATATAATCTAGCTAAAGCATCATATTAACTAGCTGTAGTAGTATATAATCTAGCTAAAGCAGTACATTAACTAGCTGTAGTAGTATATAATCTAGCTAAAGCAGTATATTAACTAGCTGTAGTAGTATATAATTTAGCTAAAGCAGTATATTAACTAGCTGTAGTAGTATATAATCTAGCTAAAGCAGTATATTAACTAGCTGTAGTAGTATATAATCTAGCTAAAGCATCATATTAACTAGCTGTAGTAGTATATAATCTAGCTAAAGCAGTATATTATCTAGCTGTAGTAGTATATAATCTAGCTAAAGCATCATATTAACTAGCTGTAGTAGTATATAATTTAGCTAAAGCAGTATATTAACTAGCTGTAGTAGTATATAATCTAGCTAAAGCAGTATATTAACTAGCTGTAGTAGTATATAATCTAGCTAAAACAGTATATTAACTGCAGTAGTATATAATCTAGCTAAAGCATCATATTAACTAGCTGTAGTAGTATATAATCTAGCTAAAGCATCATATTAACTAGCTGTAGTAGTATATAATCTAGCTACAGCAGTATATTAACTAGCTGTAGTAGTATATAATCTAGCTAAAGCAGTATATTAACTAGCTGTAGTAGTATATAATCTAGCTAAAGCAGTATGTTAACTAGCTGAAGTAGTATATAATCTAGCTAAAGCATCATATTAACTAGCTGTAGTAGTATATAATCTAGCTAAAGCATCATATTAACTAGCTGTAGTAGTATATAATCTAGCTAAAGCAGTATATTAACTAGCTGTAGTAGTATATAATCTAGCTAAAGCATCATATTAACTAGCTGTAGTAGTATATAATCTAGCTAAAGCAGTATATTAACTAGCTGTAGTAGTATATAATTTAGCTAAAGCAGTATATTAACTAGCTGAAGTACTATATATTCTAGCTAAAGCAGTATATTAACTAGCTGTAGTAGTATATAATCTAGCTAAAGCATCATATTAACTAGCTGTAGTAGTATATAATCTAGCTAAAACAGTATATTAACTGCAGTAGTATATAATCTAGCTAAAGCATCATATTAACTAGCTGTAGTAGTATATAATCTAGCTAAAGCATCATATTAACTAGCTGTAGTAGTATATAATCTAGCTAAAGCAGTATATTAACTAGCTGTAGTAGTATATAATCTAGATAAAGCAGTATATTAACTAGCTGTAGTAGTATATAATCTAGCTAAAGCAGTATATTAACTAGCTGAAGTAGTATATAATCTAGCTAAAGCATCATATTAACTAGCTGTAGTAGTATATAATCTAGCTAAAGCATCATATTAACTAGCTGTAGTAGTATATAATCTAGCTAAAGCAGTATATCAATTAGCTGTAGTAGTATATAATCTAGCTAAAGCAGTATATTAACTAGCTGTAGTAGTATATAATTTAGCTAAAGCAGTATATTAACTAGCTGAAGTAGTATATAATCTAGCTAAAGCATCATATTAACTAGCTGTAGTAGTATATAATCTAGCTAAAGCATCATATTAACTAGCTGTAGTAGTATATAATCTAGCTAAAGCAGTATATTAACTAGCTGTAGTAGTATATAATCTAGCTAAAGCAGTATATCAACTAGCTGTAGTAGTATATAATCTAGCTAAAGCAGTATATTAACTAGTTGTAGTAGTATATAATCTAGCTAAAGCAGTATATCAACTAGCTGTAGTAGTATATAATCTAGCTAAAGCAGTATATCAACTAGCTGTAGTAGTATATAATCTAGCTAAAGCAGTATATTAACTAGCTGTAGTAGTATATAATCTAGCTAAAGCAGTATATTAACTAGCTGAAGTAGTATATAATCTAGCTAAAGCATCATATTAACTAGCTGTAGTAGTATATAATCTAGCTAAAGCAGTATATTAACTAGCTGTAGTAGTATATAATCTAGCTAAAGCATCATATTAACTAGCTGTAGTAGTATATAATCTAGCTAAAGCATCATATTAACTAGCTGTAGTAGTATATAATCTAGCTAAAGCATCATATTAACTAGCTGTAGTAGTATATAATCTAGCTAAAGCAGTATATTAACTAGCTGAAGTAGTATATAATCTAGCTAAAGCATCATATTAACTAGCTGTAGTAGTATATAATCTAGCTAAAGCAGTATATTAACTAGCTGTAGTAGTATATAATCTAGCTAAAGCATCATATTAACTAGCTGTAGTAGTATATAATCTAGCTAAAGCATCATATTAACTAGCTGTAGTAGTATATAATCTAGCTAAAGCAGTATATCAACTAGCTGTAGTAGTATATAATCTAGCTAAAGCAGTATATCAACTAGCTGTAGTAGTATATAATCTAGCTAAAGCAGTATATTAACTAGCTGTAGTAGTATATAATCTAGCTAAAGCAGTATATTAACTAGCTGAAGTAGTATATAATCTAGCTAAAGCAGTATATTAACTAGCTGAAGTAGTATATAATCTAGCTAAAGCATCATATTAACTAGCTGTAGTAGTATATAATCTAGCTAAAGCAGTATATTAACTAGCTGAAGTAGTATATAATCTAGCTAAAGCATCATATTAACTAGCTGTAGTAGTATATAATCTAGCTAAAGCATCATATTAACTAGCTGTAGTAGTATATAATCTAGCTAAAGCAGTATATTAACTAGCTGTAGTAGTATATAATTTAGCTAAAGCAGTATATTAACTAGCTGTAGTAGTATATAATCTAGCTAAAGCAGTATATTAACTAGCTGTAGTAGTATATAATCTAGCTAAAGCAGTATATTAACTAGCTGTAGTAGTATATAATCTAGCTAAAGCAGTATATTAACTAGCTGAAGTAGTATATAATCTAGCTAAAGCATCATATTAACTAGCTGTAGTAGTATATAATCTAGCTAAAGCATCATATTAACTAGCTGTAGTAGTATATAATCTAGCTAAAGCAGTATATTAACTAGCTGTAGTAGTATATAATCTAGCTAAAGCAGTATATTAACTAGCTGAAGTAGTATATAATCTAGCTAAAGCATCATATTAACTAGCTGTAGTAGTATATAATCTAGCTAAAGCATCATATTAACTAGCTGTAGTAGTATATAATCTAGCTAAAGCAGTATATTAACTAGCTGTAGTAGTATATAATCTAGCTAAAGCAGTATATTAACTAGCTGTAGTAGTATATAATCTAGCTAAAGCAGTATATTAACTAGCTGTAGTAGTATATAATCTAGCTAAAGCAGTATATTAACTAGCTGTAGTAGTATATAATCTAGCTAAAGCAGTATATTAACTAGCTGTAGTAGTATATAATCTAGCTAAAGCAGTATATTAACTAGCTGTAGTAGTATATAATCTAGCTAAAGCATCATATTAACTAGCTGTAGTAGTATATAATCTAGCTAAAGCATCATATTAACTAGCTGTAGTAGTATATAATCTAGCTAAAGCATCATATTAACTAGCTGTAGTAGTATATAATCTAGCTAAAGCATCATATTAACTAGCTGTAGTA
This sequence comes from Megaleporinus macrocephalus, assembly GCA_021613375.1. NCBI lineage: Eukaryota > Metazoa > Chordata > Actinopteri > Characiformes > Anostomidae > Megaleporinus > Megaleporinus macrocephalus. Next base: position 46,954,870 of record CM038708.1, read on the forward strand.
GTATATAATCTATCTAAAGCAGTATATTAACAAGCTGAAGTACTATATATTCTAGCTAAAGCAGTATATTAACTAGTTAGTACTATATAATCTAGCTAAAGCAGTATATTAACTGTAGTAGTATATAATAGAGCTAAAGCAGCATATTAACTAGCTGTAGTAGTATATAATCTAGCTAAAGCAGTATATTAACTAGCTGTAGTACTACATAATCTAGTTAAAACAGTATTTTAACTAGATGTACCAGTATATAATCTAGCTAAAGCAGTATTACTAGCTGTAGTAGTATATAATCTAGCTAAAGCAGTATTACTAGCTGTAGTACTACATAATCTAGCTAAAACAGTATTTTAACTAGATGTACCAGTATATAATCTAGCTAAAGCAGTATTACTAGCTGTAGTACTACATAATCTAGCTAAAATAGTATATAAGTATATTAACTCATTGTAATCGTATAAAATCTAGCTAAAGCGGTATATTAACTAGCTGTTGAAGTATATAATCTAGCTAAAGTACTACATTTACTACATAATTTAGCCAATGTAGTCAGTTTATAGCTAGTAGTATTTTGGCCCAGGTAAAATTTCCAGGTGAAACCTGCCCATTTGTATCATAGTTAACATTTCAACTACAAGATCTGACTGATCACTGATGGTCTAATATATCCCAGATCATGACATGATGTGCCACTGTTGTGAGAAAGTCATGCTCAAAACTGTATGTGTATCCCTGGAAACTTTACAGCCATGCCCACTCAGTGTGCAGCGCTCATGCTGTGCCTATATTCTGGCCCCTGCCAACATGGTTTGATATGTTGTTTTTATAGCCAAGGGTTACAAAACAGGAGAGCATTTACCAGTATAATATTCATGTATATTTAATAGTATATCATTTAATTTTAGATACATGCTGCTGCCGGTTCTGAACTGTGTGGGCATGTCAGAAAGCGTTTCCCTGGCAATGTAAACCTGTGACATGGACTGAAAGCCTCTGAATGATGAGTGAAAAGTGCAATGGGTGGACATGTCATGTCCGTTATTTCAGTGCTGGGCACTAATGATATATATCGTCACTGTCCAATGAAAATCATGTACCTCCAAAGCGTAACTTTACAGGAGAGGACAAAAACAGTCTTTACTTTTAATGTAATTCAATGGAACCAGAATTTCTTCCAAGTGATTTTGAAGCATTTCAACTGGTCAACTGATTCGTATAAATGACAGTTGCTGCATTCAAATGTAGCAGAATAATAAAAATCGCCAAACTTCAGATGTTAATTAGGTCAGTTTCATTGAATTACAAAAGTAACCGAAGAAGCTCTGTGGCTCTGTAGCCTGAGCAATGTTAGCTTGCTAGCAAGCAGCAAAGTAATGGACCTCTGAGGTCATTCTTAATGTTTTACAAACATAAACTAGTATAATTCTGAACGTTATCCTTCGATTGCTATAATAAACACAGTAATTGTACAGTCATATACTGTAATCCAATATACACTAATATCATGTTAAATTACAGTAGAAGCACTGTAAAATAACAGTAACATGTTGGCATGTACTGTAGAATTACCATAAAACCATGGTTATTCTATTGTCAAATACTGTTATCAATATACACTAATATCATGTTAAATTACAGTAGAGGTACTGTTAAATAACAGTAACATGTTGGCATGTGCTGTAAAATTACCATAAAAACACAGTAATTCTACTGTCATATACTGTCATCCAATATACATTAATATCATGTTAAATTATAGTACAGATAATGTGGAAAAAAATAGTAACATGCTGGCATGTACTGCAAATTACCATAAAAACAGTTATACTACAGACATATACTGTAATTCAATATACATTAATATCATGTTAAATTACAGTACAGATAATGTAAAATAACAGTGACATACGGGCATGTACTGTAAATTACTATAAAAATGCAGTTATTCTACATATATATATATATACTGTAATGTAATATACATTAATACCATGTTAATTTACAGTAATGACACTGTAAAATAACAGTAACATACTGGCATGTACTGTAAATTACTATAAAAACACAGTTATTCTACATACATATACTGTAATGTAAAATACATTAATATCATGTTAATCTACAGTAGAGGCACTGTAAAATAACAGTAACATACTGGCATGTACTGTAAATTACTATAAAAACACAGTTATTCTACATACATATACTGTAATGTAATATACATTAATATCATGTTAATCTACAGTACAGCCACTGTTAAATAACAGTAACATACTGGCATGTACTGTAAATTACTATAAAAACACAGTTATTCTACATACATATACTGTAAGGTAATATACATTAATATTATGTTAATCTACAGTAGAGGCACTGTAAAATAACAGTAACATACTGGCATGTACTGTAAATTACTATAAAAACACAGATATTCTACATACATACACTGTAATCCAATATACAATAATATCATGTTAATCTACAGTAGAGGCACTGTAAAATAATAGTAACATACTGGCATGTACTGTAAATTACTATAAAAACACAGTTAGTCTACATACATATACTGTAATGTAATATACATTAATATTATGTTAATCTACAGTACAGGCACTGTAAAATAACAGTAACATACTGGCATGTACTGTAGAATTACCATAAAAACACAGTTATTGTACAGACATATACTGTAATCCAATATACAATAATATCATGTTTAATTACAGTACATATAATGTGAAATAACAGTAACATAAAGACAACAGTAACCCAAAGACATTTATTTGGGTGATGTTTATATTTGGCTTTAGAATCTTCTACTTTCTGGAAGTATCGGGTCTCACATTTACAGACAATCTAAACAATTACAGTCCGCTGTGACAAATTAGTCCATTTTTTCCTGTGCCGCTAGTGACCACAAGTCAAAACAGCAGGTCTCATGATTGCTCAACAGGGCCCCCTACTGTTGGTCACACAAGCAGCACCCCTGTAAAGTACAACTACAGGGGAAACAGTGAGAGCCTTGATGTTGGGTGGTAGTTAATGTAATACTAAGCCACCACATCATTGTACACTTAAGGTGGACCACATGTAGGCAAGTAGTATCTAGCTCTACTACAGTCAACAGTGTATTAAACTTTCATAACAAGCATGGTTAACAAATTTAGAAACTCTTAAATAAGCTACTTGCTGAGAGTTTTGTCTGGGAAATCAAGAGGTCAGTCGCTTTATGTGAGAGCCTGGAACTGATTGCCAACTCTGATTGGCACTTGGGCAGCAAATTTAGCCCCACCACCTCAAATCAAAGTGAAGTGTCAAAAATAGAATTTAAAAACGCCCAACATTGATCATTCTCTGCCAGTTCGTTGTAAAAACTGAAGCAAAACTGAAGATCATAGTTGAGAATCTGTAGACAGAGGCATTGATACTGTAAACGTCTGGAGGGTGATGTGAATCTCTCCATCAGATGGGACTATTTATTCACATAATATAATAAGAAAACGATTTGTAATATAGGGATGAATCATAAGCTCTGCTGTGGGCCGGATGTGGCCGGTGGTTTGAGATTCCTGTGCATCAACAGATCAGCTATAGATCAGCTACACCAGCAAGGTTGGAGCCATATTTCAGGGGTGTTTCTCTGGAGTCATCATTTTGTGTCCACTGATATCTGTTACTGAGGACCAATTGAAACCGTTGAACCGCAAAGGGATGATCCATGCCTCAACCCTCTGTGGCGGTGATTCACTGGGGCAAAAATGATTGAGGTGGCTGGAGACGAAGGGCTGATTCCACTGTGGTGGATCTGGACAATAGAAAACCGCCAGCATTTCAAGACCATAAGTCACCCGACCCACCGTTGGTTATTGGCAATTAATCGATTGCAGACAAGAAGCCATGCGTTTCAACAATCTGATATGCAACATTGCACCGTTTATCCCAACGTTCACCCCTCCCAGCTGCATCTATTGCCTGGACCTGGGAAGGTTTGATGGATGATATCACTGCGAGAAGCTGTCATCTGCCTATTGGCATCACTGGGAGCGGGTAATAGGTCTGAAAGAAGTTGTGTACCTCGGCTGATTTTTTTATAGCCCAGCTCGATTCGTGACGGAGTTTGTCACTTTTAGTCAAAGGCAATCTGTATCACTGAGTTGGGACACTGTTCCCGTCTTTATTCTCCCCTCAGTAGTCCATTCAGGACATGTGGCGTCCACCTCGCTCTCCTGATTCTTATCTTGTTCATTCTTTAATTCTCTTGGGCCTTGAGTAGATGACATTGTCATGTTTATTTCAATGAAGAGATAACGATGACAAATCAGGAAAAATTAAAAACAAGGATATTTCAGGTCTATAGGGAGTGAACTACAAAGTGTTACCTCATTGGTGTACTAAAACGTTTGGCTGGTAGTGTATCTAAAAGGTTTGGCTGGTAGTGTACTAAAACGTTTGACTGGTAGTGTACTAAAACGTTTGACTGGTAGTGTACTAAAACGTTTGACTGGTAGTGTACTAAAACGTTTGACTGGTAGTGTATCTAAAACGTTTGACTGGTAGTGTATCTGAAACATTTGACTGGTAGTGTATCTAAAACGTATGACTGGTAGTGTATCTAAAACGTTTGACTGGTAGTGTACTAAAACGTTTGACTGGTAGTGTATCTAAAACGTTTGGCTGGTAGTGTATCTAAAACGTTTGACTGGTAGTGTACTAAAACGTTTGGCTGGTAGTGTCTCTAAAAGGTTTGACTGGTAGTGTATCTAAAACGTTTGACTGGTAGTGTACTAAAACGTTTGACTGGTAGTGTACTAAAACGTTTGACTGGTAGTGTATCTAAAACGTTTGACTGGTAGTGTACTAAAACGTTTGTCTGGTAGTGTACTAAAACGTTTGTCTGGTAGTGTACTAAAACGTTTGGCTGGTAGTGTATCTGAAACGTTTGACTGGTAGTGTATCTAAAACGTTTGACTGGTAGTGTATCTAAAACGTTTGACTGGTAGTGTACTAAAACGTTTGACTGGTAGTGATCTAAAACGTTGGACTGGTAGTGTTTTAAAACGTTTGACTGGTAGTGATCTAAAACATTTGACTGGTAGTGTTTTAAAACGTTTGACTGGTAGTGTACTAAAACGTTTGACTGGTAGTGTACTAAAACGTTTGACTGGTAGTGATCTAAAACATTTGACTGGTAGTGTTTTAAAACGTTTGACTGGTAGTGTACTAAAACGTTTGACTGGTAGTGTTTTAAAACGTTTGACTGGTAGTGTATCTAAAACGTTTGACTGGTAGTGTACTAAAACGTTTGACTGGTAGTGTATCTAAAACGTTTGACTGGTAGTGTACTAAAACGTTTGGCTGGTAGTGTATCTGAAACATTTGACTGGTAGTGTATCTAAAACGTTTGACTGGTAGTGTATCTAAAACGTTTGACTGGTAGTGTACTAAAACGTTTGACTGGTAGTGATCTAAAACGTTTGACTGGTAGTGTTTTAAAACGTTTGACTGGTAGTGTACTAAAACGTTTGACTGGTAGTGATCTAAAACATTTGACTGGTAGTGTTTTAAAACGTTTGACTGGTAGTGTACTAAAACGTTTGACTAGTAGTGTTTTAAAACGTTTGACTGGTAGTGTTCTAAAACGTTTGACTGGTAGTGTTTTAAAACGTTTGACTGGTAGTGTATCTAAAACGTTTGACTGGTAGTGTACTAAAATGTTTGACTGGTAGTGTACTAAAACATTTGGCTGGTAGTGTATCTAAAACATTTGACTGGTAGTGTACTAAAACGTTTGGCTGGTAGTGTATCTAAAACGTTTGACTGGTAGTGTATCTAAAACGTTTGGCTGGTAGTGTATCTAAAACGTTTGACTGGTAGTGTATCTAAAACGTTTGACTGGTAGTGTATCTAAAACGTGTGACTGGTAGTGTACTAAAACGTTTGGCTGGTAGTGTATCTAAAACGTTTGACTGGTAGTTTATCTAAAACGTTTGGCTGGTAGTGTATCTAGAACGTTTGGCTGGTAGTGTACTAAAACGTTTGACTGGTAGTGTATCTAAAACGTTTGACTGGTAGTGTATCTAAAACGTTTGTCTGGTAGTGTACTAAAACGTTTGTCTGGTAGTGTACTAAAACGTTTGGCTGGTAGTGTACTAAAACGTTTGGCTGTTGTAGTACATTATGTAGTTAAAGTATTATATTAATTGCCTGCAGTAGTATGACATTTAGCTAAATGCTGTAGTATTAAACTTGGTACATTGCTAGGTTTAGTAGTATGTAATCTAAAGTAGTACATTAGTATGTTAGTATTATAATGCGACTTTGATTATGCAGATACCACAAGCTTCAACTGATGAACCACAAAACTGCCTGTGAAATTAGATTTGATTTAAGGTAATTAAAAGCCAATGTTGTCCTAATTATCTGATAGCTAAGTTAATAACAAAATATTTTTATTTGGTTATATTGATTAATATATATAGATAAGTTTTGATTCTGCCAGTGGAAAGCTCAGGACCTCATCTACCTAAGATTCTGTCACCAACTACCAAGAATCAGGAGGGCCTACAAAGATAAAAACTGGTTTAAGCCATTGAACTTTCAACAATGATTGTAAGAAATATCATCTTAAAAATTTGTTTAGAGTCTTTGAAGTAGTCTTTGGAGGCATTAAAGGCCTCACTCATCCTTTCACCACTATTGTGGTTTCTCCATAATAGCCTACTTCACATTAAACCGTTCTGCATTCATTTATTTTCATTTTAAGCATTGAATTATGCGGAAAGTTTCACACAAATGGGTGGAATTCCCCTTCAAAAAGCCTGTGTGTGGCCCCTATAGCTGATATGTAGTGTGAGCGCGAGTGTTCTCAGGGTCAGGTGAAGTCACGTGTACCGACTCTTTGTGTCGTAACTGATACCCTTCACGTCCAACAAGAGCCCTTTGATAAGCGGCTGGATGAAGCAAATCCCGCGCCAGTCATTTTCCCAGCGAGTATATCCCTTATCAAGCCTTGTACTGCTGTTAGGTGGATGTGTGTGAGAGAGAGAGAGGCCTATCACCCGCTCTCTTATGTAACATGCAGTACATGATAGTTCTGAGCCTGTTATCGCCGGGTAAGACTCCGCCGAGGGTTATACATGCAACCCCAGCCTGGCGGAGGTAACCGAAAGCCCCGTAAGCCAGTAGGGTAAGGCTTTTCTCCCACAAAGATGGGAAGTAGGTCTCAGAGGTGTGCTGAGCAAAGTGGTTTAAGGAGTGAGGTGCCAATGAGAAGACCGCCCCCGTCCCCCAACCACAACCCCCCTCTACACAGAGATGGCATTGTGTCAGCGTAGCCCGTCCAGCCACGCAGAAGTTACCTGCAAATGTACAAGCTGAAGATTTTGCTTCTGAAAGAGAGTCAAAGACAGCAAAGCACTTGACCCTGGAATATTTTCTCATCTTTAACTGCAGTGGCTTGCTCAATCCTTGCATACACTTCTAAAAAGAAAGGGTTCCTTGAGTGATTCCATAGAAGAACCACCTGGTTCCTTGAAGAACTACATTTGGATGTCATGAGGACCTAAAGAATCATAAGACATTCTATACCGGTTTATAAGTTTACCCCTAAAACCTTTACACTGGTGTGCCCAATCCTGGTCCCGGAGGTCAGCCCCCCTGAAGAGCTCTTATCCAAACCAAATATATCTGATCTAGTGATGCCTTTGGTGCCATTTCAGTACTAGGCACAGGTGTGATCTGAACTAGGGTTAGGTGGCAGTTTCTCCACTGCTGCCATGTTCGATAAAAGAGCATTCACTTGAAGCGCTATGTTTCCCACAACACATTACCACAGAAATACAAGAACCCAAGCGAAGATCAGAAGAAGAAGAAGAAGAAGAAGAACGATCCCAGCTGTGGATTCCTCAGCAGAGGAGCCTTGTTGAAGGACAGTCGCTGGTGAGGACCTGCCAACAGAGTGGCATAGCAGTCTGGTGCTGTTTCCCACTCCTGCCCCTCAGCGAAACTTCAGTCAGGCATGAGTTTCATGGCTGGAGGAGGCAGCCCTCCGATGCCCATGAGCAGCATCCTTGCTTTACAAGCTTCTGTCACCAAGTACCAAGAATCAGGGGGGCCTACAAAGACAAAAACTTGATTAGGCCTTTGAACTTCCCCCTTTTCTGGCACCCTGTGAGAGTTTACCGGGGCAATGGTCATTCCAAAGCCCCTGCTGCAGAGAGATTGCATGTCCCCGCATACCCCAGACTCTTGACAAATTCTGTGAGATCACCAGGATGGCTCTTTAGAAAAGGCAAGGCTACATTGTGACTTACTCCTGGCCGTGGACGCAAACATGAGGTTCGGTCATGCATACAGCCTCATGGTAGGGCCAGATGTTATGTGTTGTTCGCAGAAGATGTGTGAATGTCTTGCAGAGTGACCACCATGTTCAATAAAAGAGCATTCGTTTAAAGCACCGTTACTTGAATCTCAATCTCTCCTGAGACATCATCAGTTATAGTCCTTAAACTTTAGACTGCCCTCCACTTTACTTGTGAACAGTACGTTTCCTACACAGAAGGCAAGAACAGACCCTTGCTGTCCTTCCTTCCCAATGAGAACACAATCTACTGTGTTTTCATGGATCCCTGGCACAAGTCCCAGGGCTCCATGCGTGACCCCCAGGTGAGCTACAGGTCACAATGCTCAATTTCTGAGGAGTATGTGGTTGCACCTTTGAGAGAGCTTCAGCTCTGGTGCATGAGCCCAGTAGAGCATGTTTCTTTCAACGTTAGGCCTGCACGCTACCATAGAAGCACTGAATAATGAGACCACGGATCTCAGACGGATAGCTTGTCACTCCCCCGTCCTTGCGTTCTCTGTCACTGTCACCCAGCTGTGGCTCTCGCACAACAGCCCGGCTTGCCATGTACGTCTTTATCTGTAGTTGCGGTGTGGCCCAGTTTTGTTGACGTTGATCGTTTTTCTTTCACAAAGCACTTTGGGAGAAACTCAAGTAAAAGGCTTGACGTGGATTATTTCGAAATTGATTGGACAAATGTTACTAATCCTCCAAATGATATGGCGAGTAGTTATATTTGATTGCACTTAGAGTTTTGATGGGATTGGCATTGCCATCTGGAGCACTGTCATCAAACAGGGTAGAGTCTGTAATTGTATTACCGAACTCTAAGGGAGGTAAACCGAGCGGTTCAGCTCTGGATGCTGATGCCATCAGCCAGTTTTCGGCCAATGTAGCGATCTCCCGCATAGCCTACTCCCACATCCCTTTTGGCAACAGTTGTAATAATGCTCTGCTGGAGGCAGGAGTGAAGCTTGACTATGGGCGTTATACAAGCATGTTCCACAACTCGTATTAACAATCTGATCAGTTGTTGTTCAGTTTATTTGCATAAAGTTTGTTTAGTAAGAGGCAACAGAGACCATCCTGCCTGCTATATATGGACTTTAGAAGAAAATCCTTTGCTTAGAATGGCCCCATACCATTACTATGTTTGGTTTATTCAAACTAATGTTGGGTCACATTCATAACAAATCAAATTATACATGCCATTTGTCCAAAAATATGGGTTCTCAAACTTTTCATAGGACAAAATGGTTTGAGCTACATTAATATCCTATGTGGGGCTTGTATAGATATGAGTGTTCTGCTTTTTTATATTACATTAGTAAATCTCTGGTAGTGCAATAGAGGTAGTGCTGCATTAGAGCACATCACAGTATATTGTGAAACTATAATAATGAAGAATAATTGAGATTAAACACTATAAGATTTAAACAAATAAGATGTATTTAATTATTTGAAAGTGGCGTACTATTGCTATTAATACTGATTGACACCTATTTGTTTGATAGTGATGTAATTCATTCAAATAAGGCCATACAAGTATATACTTTCAATATACTAACTTATACTCATGTATTGCTACTGAAGTAAGGATTTCTGGTTGAATGATTACTTTTAAAGTATCTCTCCTGTATCTCGGTATCGTGGCCCTCCTGCAATGAGAGGTGAGGAACAGGCCGCCGTCTGCTAGGGATTCATGAATCTTTTCAAATTTGCAGGGATTCGAGGGAAGATGGAGGTCAATCCACACGTAAATCCTCCCTCAGAACGGAAGCAGCCAAGTTTTAATCCCTGTTAAAAACAGAATCCCTCTCTTCTCTTCTCCTCCCACCGTACAGCCAGCCTGCTGAGGTTTCCCAAGAACAGGCGACAGTGAGGCGTATTAACACAAGCGGATATTCACTGAGAGCGCGGACGTTTAGTAAAAACAGAAGTTTCAGTAACACTTTATAATAATTTAAATTAATATAGCTTTAACTAATGATTAATAGTTGTGAACAAGTCATTAGTTCATTAATGACTTTTATTAATATAGCATTAACTAATGATTAATAGCTGTGAACAAGTCATTAGTTCATTAATGACTTTTATTAATATATCATTAACTAATGATTAATAGCTGTGAACCAGTCATTAGTTCATTAATAACTTTTATTAATATAGCATTAACTAATGATTAATAGCTGTGAACAAGTAATTAGTTCATTAACGACTTTTATGTATATAGCATTAACTAATGATTAATAGCTGTGAACAAGTAATTAGTTCATTAATGACTTTTATGTATATAGCATTAACTAATGATTAATAGCTGTGAACAAGTAATTAGTTCATTAATGACTTTTATTAATATAGCATTAACTAATGATTAAAAGCTGTGAACAAGTAATTAGTTAATTAATGACTTTTATGTATATAGCATTAACTAATGATTAATAGCTGTGAACAAGTCATTAGTTCATTAATGACTTTTATTAATATAGCATTAACTAGTGATTAATAGCTGTGAACAAGTAATTAGTTCATTATTGACTTTTATTAATATAGCATTAACTAATGATTAATAGGTGTGAACAAGCCATTAGTTCATTAATGACTTTTATTAATATATCATTAACTAATGATTAATAGCTGTGAACCAGTCATTAGTTCATTAATAACTTTTATTAATATAGCATTAACTAATGATTAATAGCTGTGAACAAGTAATTAGTTCATTAACGACTTTTATGTATATAGCATTAACTAATGATTAATAGCTGTGAACAAGTAATTAGTTCATTAATGACTTTTATGTATATAGCATTAACTAATGATTAATAGCTGTGAACAAGTAATTAGTTCATTAATGACTTTTATTAATATAGCATTAACTAATGATTAAAAGCTGTGAACAAGTAATTAGTTAATTTATGACTTTTATGTATATAGCATTAACTAATGATTAATAGCTGTGAACAAGTAATTAGTTCATGAATGACTTTTATGTATATAGCTTTAACTAATGATTAATAGATGTGAACAAGTAATTAGTTCATGAATGACTTTTATGTATATAGCATTAACTAATGATTAATAGCTGTGAACAAGTAATTAGTTCATTAATGACTTTTATGTATATAGCATTAACTAATGATTAATAGCTGTGAACAAGTAATTAGTTAATTAATGACTTTTATGTATATAGCTTTAACTAATGATTAATAGCTGTGAACAAGACATTAGTTCATTAATGACTTTTATGTATATAGCATTAACTAATGATTAATAGCTGTGAACAAGTAATTAGTTTGTTAATGACTTTCATTAATATACCATTAACTAGTGATTAATAGCTGTGAACAAGTAATTAGTTTGTTAATGACTTTCATTAATATAGTATTAACTGATGATTAATAGCTGTGAACAAGTAATTAGTTCATTAATGACTTTCATTAATATAGCATTAACTAATGATTAATAGCTGTAAACTAGTGATTAGTTTGTTAATAACTTTCATTAATATATCATTAACTAATGATTAATAGGTGTGAACAAGCCATTAGTTCATTAATAACATTCATAAATATACCATTAACTAATGATTAATAGCTGTGAACAAGTGATTTGTTTGTTAATAACTTTCATTCATGTAGAAATAACTAATGATAATAGCTGTGAACAAGTGATTACTTCGTTAATAACTTTCATTAATATACCAATCACTAATGATTAATAGCTGTGAACAAGTAATTAGTTCATTAACGACTTTTATGTATATAGCATTAACTAATGATTAATTGCTGTGAACAAGTAATTAGTTCATTAATGACTTTTATGTATATAGCATTAACTAATGATTAATAGCTGTGAACAAGTAATTAGTTCATTAATGACTTTTATGTATATAGCATTAACTAATGATTAATAGCTGTGAACAAGTAATTAGTTCATTAATGACTTTTATGTATATAGCATTAACTAATGATTAATAGCTGTGAACAAGTAATTAGTTCATTAATGACTTTTATTAATATAGCATTAACTAATGATTAATAGCTGTGAACAAGTAATTAGTCAATTAATGACTTTTATGTATATAGCATTAACTAATGATTAATAGCTGTGAACAAGTAATTAGTCAATTAATGACTTTTATGTATATAGCATTAACTAATGATTAATAGCTGTGAACAAGTAATTAGTTCATTAATGACTTTTATGTATATAGCATTAACTAATGATTAATAGCTGTGAACAAGTAATTAGTTAATTAATGACTTTTATGTATATAGCATTAACTAATGATTAATAGCTGTGAACAAGTAATTAGTTAATTAATGACTTTTATGTATATAGCATTAACTAATGATTAATAGCTGTGAACAAGTCATTAGTTTGTTAATGACTTTCATTAATATACCATTAACTAGTGATTAATAGCTGTGAACAAGTCATTAATTTGTTAATGACTTTCATTAATATAGTATTAACTGATGATTAATAGCTGTGAACAAGTAATTAGTTCATTAATAACTTTCATTAATATAGCATTAACTAATGATTAATAGCTGTGAACAAGTGATTAGTTTGTTAATAACTTTCATTAATATATCATTAACTAATGATTAATAGGTGTGAACAAGCCATTAGTTCATTAATAACATTCACAAATATACCATTAACTAATGATTAATAGCTGTGAACAAGTGATTCGTTTGTTAATAACTTTCATTCATGTAGAAAAAACTAATGATTAATAGCTGTGAACAAGTGATTACTTCGTTAATAACTTTCATTAATATACCAATCACTAATGATTAATAGCTGTGAACAAGTGATTACTTTGTTAATAACTTTCATTAATATACCAATCACTAATGATTAATAGCTGTGAACAAGTGATTAGTTTGTTAATAACTTTCATTCATGTAGAAATAACTAATGATTAATAGCTGTGAACAAGTGATTACTTCGTTAATAACTCTCATTAATATACCAATCACTAATGATTAATAGCTGTGAACAAGTGATTACTTCATTAATAACTTTCATTAATATACCAATCACTAATGATTAATAGCTGTGAACAAGTCATTAGTTTGTTAAAAACTTTCATTAATATACCAATCACTAATGATTAATAGCTGTGAACAAGTCATTAGTTTGTTAATAACTTTCATTCATGTAGAAATAACTAATGATTAATAGCTGTGAACAAATAATTTGTATGTACATGTATATAAATTATTACAGTTATTAGCAACATTGGTACATTATATGGCCTTGTAGTTGAGTTTGGCTTTTTTAGTAGATGTAAGTGAAAACCCATTAAACCAGATTAAAGAGGTTTAAACAAGCTCAACACTTAATCTAGTAATTACATTGTTGTTTGTGTGTAACTACACAGTTATTAGAGACACCACTACATTATATGGTCTTGTATTTATTGAATTTAGGTGTTTGTTATTAGAATGATGTAACTAAAAACAACCTATTAGACCAATTTGAACAGGTTTAAACAAGCTCAACACTTAATCTAGTAATTACATTGTTGTTTATGTGTAACTACACGGTTATTAGAGACACCACCACATTATATGGTCTTGTATTTATTGAATTTAGGTGTTTGTTATTAGAATGATTTAACTAAAAACAACCTATTAGAACAATTTGAACAGGTTTAAACAAGCTCAACCTTTAATGTTGTAATAACATTGTTGTTTGTGTGTAACTACACAGTTATTAGAGACACCACTACATTATATGGCAGTGTTCCCCAATAGGTGTACATGGCCCACAAGGCTTAAACTGTTGGCCCGCCGCCAAACACCTATGTTTGCATATTTACCTTACGACAAAAATACGAGAGCAGAGCAGTATAGGCAACGGTTGACGAGTAAACACAGCATATGTAAGTCCTGCTTGTAGAAAAACACGGCCAGCTGATAAAAAACATAAACAATTCAGTTCCGTCTGGACCCATGAGTTTAGTTTAGTTTTACCAGACCGCGGCCTTGTCTGTGTGAGTACGCTGCTGTAATTGGAAAGTACACTGACATTTAAAACTCCTCCCACATTCTGAGCAATGATATGGTTTCTCTCCAGTGTGAATACGCTGATGTGTTTTGAAATTACTCTGCTCACTAAAACTCTATTATTGAGCTCTAAAACTCTATTAATTATTGAGTTTGGGTGTTAGTTATTGGAAAGATGTAAATAAAAACAACCTATTGCACTAAATTGAACAGGTTTAAACAAGCTCAACCTTTAACATAGTAATTACATTGTTGTCCATGTGTAACTACACAGTTATTAAAGACACCACTTTCATTAATATAGCATTATCTAATGATTACTAGCTGTGGACAAGTCATTAGTTCGTTAAAAACTTTCATTAATATACTATTAACTAATGATTAATAGCTGTGAACAAGTAATTAGTTCATTCAAAACTTTCACTAATATAGCATTAATAATGATTAATAGCTGTGAACAAGTAATTAGTTCATTAATGACTTTTATTAATATAGGATTAACTAATGATTAATAGCTGTGAACAAGTAATTAGTTCATTAATGACTTTTATTAATATAGCATTAACTAATGATTAATAGGTGTGAATAAGCCATTAGTTCATTCAAAACGTTCACTAATATAGCATTAACTAATGATTAATAGGTGTGAATAAACCATAAATTCATTCAAAACTTTCACTAATATAGAATTAACTAATGATTAATAGGTGTGAATAAGCCATTAGTTCATTCAAAACGTTCACTAATATAGCATTAACTAATAATTAATAGGTGTGAATAAGCCATTAGTTCATTCACAACTTTCACTAATATAGCATTAACTAATGATTAATAGGTGTGAATAAGCCATTAATTTATTCAAAACTTTCACTAATATAGCATTAACTAATGATTAATAGGTGTGAATAAGCCATAAGTTCATTCAAAACTTTCACTAATATAGAATTAACTAATGATTAATAGGTGTGAATAAGCCATAAGTTCATTCAAAACTTTCACTAATATAGAATTAACTAATGATTAATAGGTGTAAATAAGCCATTAGTTCATTCAAAACGTTCAATAATATAGCATTAACTAATGATTAATAGGTGTAAATAAGCCATTAGTTCATTCAAAACTTTCACTAATATAGCATTAACTAATGATTAATAGGTGTGAATAAGCTATTAGTTCATTCAAAACTTTCACTAATATAGCATTAACTAATGAGCACTAAGCTCAACCTTTAACATAGTAATTACATTGTTGTCCATGTGTAACTACATAGTTATTAAAGACACCACTACATTATATGGCCTTGTAACTATTGAGTTTGGGTTATTGTAGATAGAATGATGTGACTTAAAACAATGTATTACACTAAATTGAACCAGTTTAAAGAAGCCCAACATTCACAGGTTGACTTTTAATCCACCAGCTTTGTTTTTCACGGTTCCACCTTAAACGGCACAGCAGTTGAGGTTCTGGTTAGTGTTGTGTCAGCTCTTACAAGCAGTTGGACTTTCATGCAGGTCAGTCCGTTTAACTCCACTAAAGCTGAATGAAAGCCTGATAAGGCGTCGGAGAGGTACTGAAACGCTCTCGTATCAGCCTTTGCCTTTCAAGGCGCTTGAAAGCCTGGATCCATCAGGGATCACTAGCTGTTGTGCGTTAGTGGTCTCGTAATAATTCCAGACTTCAAAGAGAACGTCAGCCGCCAGCCAGGCGCGTGTGGTGATGCACGGGCGTTCATATTTTCTTGGGGGGGTGCAATTTACACTGCAGGTTAGGCTGCCTTCGCCGTCCGTCAGAGCTCTCGCTACCGTGGCAGCATCTGTCACAGCGCAGTCAAAGATACCATCATTACAGCACGTCATCTCTCTCTCTCTCTCTCTCTCTCTTTCTCTCTCTCTCTCTCTCTCTCTCTCTCTTTTACTCTCTCACCAGACACCCTGACAAACGCTGGTGTAGGTTTCATGGACACAGAGATGGATCAGAATGGTTCAGTCAAAGGCGTATCAGTCTGACAGCCACTGGCACTGTGTGTGTGATTTTTGACTTGTGTTCAAACATGGTCAGCTCCTTAACGTCTCAACTCATTTACTGTTTCTTGTATATTTACGCTTCTTCTAAAGGTGGAGCTTCTGTTTCCACTGCAACATGTTCCAAGGTGGGACAGGGGTCAATGGGTTACATCACCTTTGCTTTAAACACCATTCAGTAATCATTTGGGAACTGAGAACATGGATTGTTGTTTGGTAGAACATTCAGATATTGCTGTCTAAAGGAAAATATGTACCTTGGTTTTTTATTTTTCCACATCATTTGAATGCAGTAGCTGCCGTTTACATTGTCTGAGAATTTCATGATGAACGGACTAATAGAAATGCTCCGAAACAGCTTGGCAAAAATTCTGTTTACATTGACTTACATTGAAATTAAAGACGGTCTTTGGCCTCTCCCGTAAAGTTGTCATTTTGGAGGTAAATGTTGACAGCAACTACATGCATTTCCCCCTTACAGGAAATACCTTTTTATATAATTTACATTTTTTGTTAAATTGTGACACTTTTTTGGCATTTAGCAAACATAAACAAACAAACAAAATAAACAAAATAAATGAATGAAGGAAAAAAATTAACAGACAGGTATACAGGCATCGATAATTGAAACAGAAAAATAAATGGCTGGAATTATCCCATTGTTCCATGACACTATCACTTCATCAATTCAATCTACCCAGCATCTTCCTGCATGCCACACACTGTTAACCTGTAATTAGTTGATGCTTGAAAACTAAAGTTTTATTTCATTACTTAAAATGTTTAGTAAGTTCTACTATTTTGAAAGAATAACTGATACACTAATATTTTAAGTTGAACAAACTTAAAATATCAGGTTTTAACTTGGACCACGCCCCTGTAGCACCTTGCCAGATTCTCATTGGCCAGTTCAATCAGTACTAGTTTGAGTTGTTTAGTGGAGCTTGTAAAGGTTTGAAGTCTTTTTCTATTTTCACTGTGAGATTTGGTGTTTTCTGTGTTTAACTTCTTTTCCTCGGACAGAAACTCTGTAGTGCTGGGATTTCTCTACAGTG
Source organism: Megaleporinus macrocephalus (assembly GCA_021613375.1). Lineage (NCBI taxonomy): Eukaryota > Metazoa > Chordata > Actinopteri > Characiformes > Anostomidae > Megaleporinus > Megaleporinus macrocephalus. The sequence goes on from CM038708.1 coordinate 46,972,313, forward strand.
GACATTTTCTCCATTGTTTTCTTTTCTTGAAGAACTACAGAGGACTACAATTAACCAAGCCACCATCTTCCCTCCATTTTTACATTCTGGAACTTGGTAAGTTGTTTCCGGCTTTGGCAAAGTTCTCGAAAAAGATGTCATCTAGAAGGCAGCATGTGTTGGCCAGTATGCTTACCTCTCAATACTATGACAGGTGCAAGCTGGTGAACTTTATGCTGGTAAGGTGATGGTCAATTGGTTCTGTATACAGCGTTCTAATATTGTTACAATGTGAGGGTTGTATTAACAGAAAAACACAATGCTATATTATATATATTGATGCCATATCAGAGCATTTAGAACCAATAGGTTCCATCATGGACCATCAGGAAGTAATTAATGCTGGACTTTCAAATTGTGGAACAATTTAATAGATCTAAAGAAACTTTTCACCATGCAAAGAACCATTTAAGCAGGCAGTGGTTCTATATAGAATTTTAAACAGAACCTTTATTTTAAACCTCTTCTAAAGAACTCTGGAGAACAATCTTTTTTAAGGATGTAGAAAATACAGAAGGCCTATACTGAAGAAATTGGTCCAGCCTATTGTCAGTCAAACTGTGATTAGTTGATTATTCCTGATAACTAATAACTAATCTTGTGGGTTAGGGCTTCCCTTCAGTTTCTGAAGTCCTAACCAATAGAAAAGCTCACATAGCTACATCCACCTACATGTCATGAAGAAAAACAATTCCTGATTGGTCAGTTTTCAATGTTATATATATATATATATATATATATATATATATATATATATATATATATATATATATATATATATATATATATATATATATATATATATATATATATATATATATATATGAATGATTCTTAAATTAGGGGAACTTTTATGTCCCTAGGTTATAAATTTGTGTTAAAAATATCCCCAACATTATCATTATTACCGCAACAGTGTATGACTTCTGCAAGGTAGCACTTGTTTATGTTGTAACCATGGAAACAAAGACTCACAAAGGAGCACATGTCAACCATGAGTGAGGAGTGACATGTTAATGTGTGTAAATGGGAGTAACTGAATGGTGTATTGCTCCTGATCATAGAGTACATTTATTCAGAGTCATTACCATTTACATCAGTACGGCAGTACTTTACAACTAAACATTACATTTACAAATTATTTATTTATTTATTTACAACTAAACATTACATTTACACATTATTTATTTATTTATTTACAACTAAACATAACCTTTACACATTATTTATTTATTCATTTATTTACAACTAAACATTACATTTACACATTATTTATTTATTTATTTACAACTAAACATTACATTTACACATTATTTATTTATATATATATAAATATATATATATATATATATATATATATATGTGTGTGTGTGTGTGTGTGTGTGTGTGTGTGTGTTTTAGATCTAGAAGGTCTTGATGGTTCTCCTCTGCTTCACACTGTAGATCACTCGTACTGAACGGCTGCACGAAGCAGATAAACCCTCTGCCTTGTTTCTGGGATGTACTGCCGTCTCACTTTTTCCCATCATGAATGGAACAGGCCTCCCCAAGGTGGGGTCAATATGAGCTTTGGACTTTTCCAGCGGGACTGGACGTGGCTTTGTGTGGCCCACGCTCCGGTGCCCACAGCCTCTCTGTATACCTGCATTGTGCTGGATTGACCCACCGTGACCCGCGCTCGCCAAGGCGCCCCGGCCCACCCCGATAAGCCTGTGAAATGTGATCACAGGGACTGAGAGGGACTCGGCCCGTGGTCCGCAGCTTATGTGTGGCCCGCAGACCTCCACGGCATCAGAGTGGGAAAGATTATACCGAGGAATGACCGGTTCTGCCTGCGGCCCAATCCTTTACCGGAGCGGCTGCCAGCCAGGCCGAAGCAGAGCAAGGTTATTTTTCTTCTGCCAATAGGGTGAAAGGTCGCTGACACAAGCAACCAGGACGGCAGGAGTCACCACATGATAATTTCAGTCATCACCCAGCTAGCTACCAATTATGACTACAGCATGGCTTCACTGGAGGCTATTCTGGATACGCTGGGATGAGTGGCACATGATAGGTGGCTGTCAGTCTGTATGAGTCAGTGATAGAGGACTGTCAGTCTGTATGAGTCAGTGATAGAAAACTGTCTGTCGGTACAAGTCACTGATTGAGGACTGTCAGTCTGTATGAGTCAGTGATAGAGGACTGTCAGTCTGTATGAGTCAGTGATAGAGGACTGTCAGTCTGTATGAGTCAGTGATAGAGGATTGTCAGTCTGTATGAGTCAGTGATAGAGGACTGTCAGTCTGTATAAGTAAGTGATAGAGGGCTGTCGTTCTGTATGAGTCAGTGATAGAGGACTATCAGTCTGTATGAGTCAGTGATAGAGGATTGTCAGTCTGTATGAGTCAGTGATAGAAAACTGTCTGTCGGTACAAGTCACTGATTGAGGACTGTCAGTCTGTATGAGTCAGTGATAGAGGGCTGTCGTTCTGTATGAGTCAGTGATAGTCGACTGTCAGTCTGTATAAGTAAGTGATAGAAGACTGTCGTTCTGTATGAGTCAGTGATAGTCGACTGTCAGTCTGTATGAGTCTGTGATAGAGGACTGTCAGTCTGTATAAGTAAGTGATAGAGGACTGTCAGTCTATATAAGTAAGTGATAGAGGATTGTCGTTCTGTATGAGTCAGTGATAGTCGACTGTCAGTCTGTATGAGTCAGTGATAGAGGACTGTCAGTCTGTATAAGTAAGTGATAGAGGACTGTCGTTCTGTATGAGTCAGTGATAGTCGACTGTCAGTCTGTATGAGTCAGTGATAGAGGACTGTCAGTCTGTATAAGTAAGTGATAGAGGACTGTCGTTCTGTATGAGTCAGTGATAGAGGATTGTCAGTCTGTATGAGTCAGTGATAGTCGACTGTCAGTCTGTATAAGTCAGTGATAAAGGATTGTCAGTCTGTATGAGTCAGTGATAGAGGACTGTCAGTCTGTATAAGTGATAGAGGACTGTCGTTCTGTATGAGTCAGTGATAGTCGGCTGTCAATCTGTATAAGTCAGTCATAGAGGATTGTCAGTCTGTATGAGTCAGTGATAGAGGATTGTCAGTCTGTATGAGTCAGTGATAGTCGACTGTCAGTCTGTATAAGTCAGTGATAGAGGATTGTCAGTCTGTATGAGTCAGTGATAGAGGACTGTCAGTCTGTATAAGTGATAGAGGACTGTCGTTCTGTATGAGTCAGTGATAGTCGGCTGTCAATCTGTATAAGTCAGTCATAGAGGATTGTCAGTCTGTATGAGTCAGTGATAGAGGACTGTCAGTCTGTATAAGTCAGTGATAGAGGACTGTCAGTCTGTATAAGTCAGTGATAGAGGACTGTTAGTATGTACAAGTCAGTAATAGAGGATTGTCAGTCTGTATGAGTCAGTGATAGAGGACTGTCAGTCTGTATGAGTCAGTTATAAAGAACTGTCAGTCTGTATGAGTCAGTTATAAAGAACTGTCAGTCTGTATGAGTCAGAGTTAGATGACTGTCAGTCTGTATGACTCAGAGATAGATGACTGTCAGTCTGTACGAGTCAGTGATACAAGACTGTCAGTCTGTACAAGTCAGTGATAGAGAAGTGTCAGTCTGTATGAGTCAGTGATAGAGGACTGTCAGTCTGTACAAGCCTGTTATAGAGAGCTGTCAGTGTGTACAAGTCAGTGATAGAGGGCTGTCAGTGTGTATGAGTCAGTGATAAAGGGGTGTCAGTGTGTTTGAGTCAGTGATAGAAGGCTGTCAGTCTGTATGAGTCAGTTATAAATAACTGTCAGTCTGTATGAGTCAGTGATAAAGGACTTTCCGTCTGTATGAGTCAGTGATAGAGAACTGTCTGTCTGTATGAGTCAGTGATAGCGAACTGTCAGTCTGTATGAGTCAGTGATAGAGGACTGTCATTCTGTATTGTCATCTGTCAGTCTTTTATCACTGACTCATACAGACTAACAGTCCTCTATCATTGAGTCATACAGACTGTCAGTCCTCTACCACTGACTCATACAGACTAACAGTCCTCTATCACTGACATATACAAACTGTCAGTCCTCTATCAATGACTCATACAAACTGTCAGTCCTCTATCACTGACTTGTACAGACTGACAATCCTCTATAACTGACTTATACAGACGAACAGTCATCTATCACTGACTTATACAGACTAACAGTGCTCTATCACTGACTCATACAGACTGTCAGTCCTCTATCACTGACTCATACAGACTAACAGTCCTCTATCATTGAGTCATACAGACTAACAGTCCTCTATCACTGACATATACAAACTGTCAGTCCTCTATCAATGACTCATACAAACTGTCAGTCCTCTATCACTGACTTGTACAGACTGACAATCCTCTATCACTGACTCATACAGACTAACAGTGCTCTATCATTGACTCATACACACTAAGAGTCCTCTATCACTGACTCATACAGACTAACAGTCCTCTATCACTGACTCATACAGACTAAGAGTCCTCTATCACTGACTCATACAGACTGTCAGTCCTCTATCACTGACTCATACAGACTAAGAGTCCTCTATCACTGACTCATACAGACTGTCAGTCCTCTATCACTGACTCATACAGACTAACAGTCCTCTATCACTGACTCATACAGACTGTCAGTCCTCTATCACTGACTCATACAGACTGTCAGTCCTCTATCAGTGACTCATACACACTAAGAGTGCTCTATCACTGACTCATACAGACTGATAGTCCTCTATCACTGACTCATACAGACTGTCAGTCCTCTATCACTGACTCATACAGACTGTCAGTCCTCTATCAGTGACTCATACACACTAAGAGTGCTCTATCACTGACTCATACAGACTGATAGTCCTCTATCACTGACTCATACAGACTAACAGTCCTCTATCACTGACTCATACAGACTGTCAGTCCTCTATCACTGACTCATACAGACTAACAGTCCTCTATCACTGACTCATACAGACTGTCAGTCCTCTATCACTGACTCATACAGACTAACAGTCCTCTATCACTGACTCATACAGACTGTCAGTCCTCTATCACTGACTCATACAGACTAACAGTCCTCTTTCACTGACTCATACAGACTGTCAGTCCTCTATCACTGACTCATGCAGACTAACAGTCCTCTATCACTGACTCATACAGGCTAACAGTTCTCTATCACTGACTCATACAGACTGTCAGTCCTCTATCACTGACTCATACAGACTAACAGTCCTCTATCACTGACTCATACAGACTGTCAGTCCTCTATCACTGACTCATACAGACAAACAATCCTCTATCACTGACTCATACAGACTAACAGTGCTCTTTCACTGACTCATAAAGACTAACAGTCCTCTATCACTGACTCATACAGACTGTCAGTCCTCTATCACTGACTCATAAAGACTGTCAGTCCTCTATCACTGACTCATACAGACTAACAGTCCTCTATCACTGACTCATACAGACTAACAGTGCTCTATCACTGACTCATAAAGACTAACAGTCCTCTATCACTGACTCATACACACTAAGAGTGCTCTATCACTGACTCATACAGACTGATAGTCCTCTATCACTGACTCATACAGACTGTCAGTCCTCTATCACTGACTCATACAGACTAACAGTCCTCTATCACTGACTCATACAGACTGTCAGTCCTCTATCACTGACTCATACAGACTAACAGTCCTCTATCACTGACTCATACAGACTGTCAGTCCTCTATCACTGACTCATACAGACTAACAGTCCTCTATCACTGACTCATACAGACTGTCAGTCCTCTATCACTGACTCATACAGACTAACAGTCCTCTATCACTGACTCATACAGACTAACAGTTCTTTATCACTGACATATACAAACTGTCAGTCCTCTATCACTGACTGATACAGACTGACAGTTTTCTTTTAGTCTGTACGAGTCAATAAAAAATATTAAAAAACAGAGATAGAGGGCTGTCAGTCTGTACCAGTCAGTGATAGAGGACTGTCAGTCGTCTATATTTGGTTTTCCTATCGATGTATGCTTTGCTTGATGTTTGGCACGACAACCATGGTTAATATTATAAGTAAAACAAAATGCTTTATCATATTTTCCCTTCAGAACTTAGCGACGTGGCTTTGTCCCCCTCCAGCATTGTGTAGTTATTAGCATGCAACAGCCTTCAGCCACGGCTGTACTGACGGCTGACACTTCATGCGTTGTCACCAGGGAGTTCGGTTATATAAAGCTCAGATTAATGAAGCCTGGTGCCTCTCAGACACACACACACACTCCAGAAAGGCCATCTGCTGCTGAACACCTCCCCTTGGAAATTTCGAGAACCTCTTTTCTTGTTTTTTTTTTTTTACCTCTAGCGCTCAAACCGGTCGATGCATCTAAAGGTAACCGAGTCGGGTGACGTGCTGCAGCAGGGCCTTTATTGAAACGGTGGTAAGCCGAGATCGTTCAGACATCTCGGAGAGCAGAAGTTAATTGCGGCGTTGCGAACAGCAGCTCCGTCGCAGCACGTAATTAATGCCAAATTGTGAAAAATAGACTACGCATGGAAACACATGGTCAAGCGGTAATTACAGGCGGTTTGTGACTCCGAGCCCGCATGTGTGCGTGTTGGAGCTTCGCGAGCGTGTGTCAACTTTCTCAAGGTCATTCCAACATGTGCCCGTAAATGCTTAATTAACCCCCAATCAGAAGCACTAATGTTCATTAGCTGTGTCAGCACGCTGAATCCAATCCATTAGGAGGCCGTATTAGGCGCCATTATCATTCATAATACATAAGCGTATGTTCAGGAACGCCCATATGCTGGAGCGCCGGGGGAATTAGTGATGCTCCCGAGTCTGCCGTGGATCCTGACCTATGCTAGCTGACGTTCTTCTTAACAGCGTGTCACACAAAACAGACGCGAGACCACGTTTCTGTCTGGGGTTTGTTTATTGATAATAACAGATTGTTCTACAAACAGCAACCGAAGACTATTTACAGGAAGGATTGTTCAAGTCGGCGTAGCCTTCTCCTGGAGGCAAGCCAGGGAGACAGCACCGTACGAGCACCTGTGTGAGTTGCGTCCACGCAGAAGCAAAACTGGGCTGACATGGAGAACATTTTCCAGAGCAGTCGTTGAGTGTTTTTAATGGTTTTCAATTCAAAAAACAACAAAAGAAAAGACTAGCGTGTGCTCTAAAAGACGTATACAAGATAAGAATTCTCTCAAACAAGCCGAAAGGTCGGTCGACTTCTACTCTAGCAATGATCTTTAAATCTAAGTTCTTCAAGTTAGTAGATATACAAACTAGTATGGATTCCGTTATCACAGAAATAAACTCTAGCCTTGCTTTTGTTTAAAACCCCCAACTATCCTGGAGACCCACTGCCGAGCACAGTTTAGTGTTTGCCGTGGTTGAGTATACCAGCTGCTCCTCAATCAGATGGGTGAAGCGTTGGGTTTTTATTATTAGCAGTTTAGTATGGGGTACAGTGTTTGGGTAAATTCCCCAAATTCCCAAAAATATCATAGACTGGAAGGTCGTAGCCTGGTCATCCATACCAGACAACATGAGCTCTACCAAGAAAGTTTGGTGGGAAGAACTTTGGAATGGTATCTGATTGAGGCTCCCATTGCTTCCCATCAGATTTCATTTCAATTGAAATTTCAAGTAAGCTTTAGCTCGTGTGTATGTATATATATACCTTCACTTTGTTTTTGAATAGGTATGAACTTGTAAGTTGTCCTTCTAGACTAAGTCTGGATTCACCGAATCAAAGAAACCTTTGTTTAGTTACTGGTTTCCAAACCATATATCAGCTGCACCTCAATCAGATGGGTGAAGCGTTGGGTTTGTATTATTAGGAGTTTAGTATGGGGTATAGCCTTAGGGTAAATTTTCCAATTTCCCAAAAATATCCCAGACTGGAAGGTCATAGCCATCCATACCAGACACCATGAGTTCCACCAAGAAAGTTTGGTAGGAAGAACTTTGGAATGCTATCTGATTGAGGCTCCCATTGCTTCCCATCATATTTCATTTCAATTGAAATTTCAAGTGAGCTTTACCTCATGTGTATATATATATATATATATACCTTCACTTTGTTTTTGAATAGGTATGAACTTGTAAGTTGTCCTTCTAGACTAAGTCTGGATTCACCGAATCAAAGAAATCTTTGTTTAGTTACTGGTTTCCAAACCATACATCAGCTGCACCTCAATCAGATGGATGAAGTATTGGGTTTGTTTTACTAGGAGTTTAGTATAAGCGTTTGGGTAAATTCCCAAAATATCCCAGACTGGAAGGTCGTAGCCTGGCCATCCATACCAGACACCATGAGCTCTACCAAGAAAGTTTGGTGGGAAGAACTTTGGAATAGTATCTGATTAAGGCTCCCATTGCTTCCCATCAGATTTAACTCCAACAGGAATAGCATGTTTTACGTTTTAGCGCAATATATATATCGTCGCTGTCCAATGAAAAACATGTCTCCATTTTGGCGATTTTAAGTTTTCTACATCATTTGAACACGCCGTTTACATTGTTTGAAAATTTTGACTATTGGACCAGTAGAAGTGGGACAAAAAAGCTTGGAAAAAATTCTGGTTCCATTGATTTACACTGAAAGTACAGTATGTTTTTGGTCTCTCCTGTAAAGTTGCAATTTTGAAGATACTTGCTTTTTATTTTATTGGACAGCAACAATATATATATATATATATATATATATATATATATATATATATATATATATATATATATATATATATATATATATACTAGATATGAACTTGTGTAAGGTGTCCTTCTAGACTAAGTCTGGGTTTCACCGAATCAAAGAAATCTTTGTTTAGTTACTGATGTCCAAACCATATATCAGCTGCACCTTAATCAGAGGAATGAAGTATTGGGTTTGTTTTATTAGGAATTTAGCATGGGATACAGCATTTGGGTAAATTCCCCAAATTCCCAAAAATATCCCAAACTGGTCGTCCATACCAGACACCATGAGCTCCATCAAGAAAGTTTCGAGGGAGGGACTTTGGAATGGTTTCTGATTGAGGCTCCCATTGCTTCCCATGATATTTCATTCTAACGGTAATAGCATATAAGCTATAGACTGGTCTGGGTTCACCGAATCAAAGAAATCTTTGTTTAGTTACTGATTTCCAAACCATATATCAGCTGCACCTCAATCAGATGGTAGTATTGTAGTATAGGATACAACGTTTGTGTAAATTCCCAAAATTCCCCAAAAATATCCCAGACTGGAAGGTTATAGCTTTCCATACAAGACATCATCATGAGCTCTATAAAGAAAATTTGGTGAGAAGAACTGTCTGATTGAGGTTAACATTGCTTCCTATATATATATATATATATATATATATATATATATATATATACATATATATATATATATATATATATATATATATATATATATATATATATATATATATATATATATATATATATATATATGAGCTGGTTACTGGTCCAGACGTTCTTGGGCTTTTCCAGTTGAAGTCCTGCCTACTTTTATGAACATGCATCTCCAGAAAGTTGGTGTTGGTATTACATTACCAGGAATAACTTTCCAGGTTTTTTGTTTTTTCCATTCGTACAAAGTGGAACGTGACTGCTACCACCAAGGGGTCTCGGGATTTAGCCAATCATAGAAGCCCATTCACTCTGCAATGATGATTAATCTCAATGTATAAACCACATGCACTGCAGCTTAACACTAGATTACTGTATATCCCCCATAAGGCTTTAGACTTTAGTGGTCGGCAGTGGGCACCCAGGACCGGAGTTGCGACCCAGTGGTTTAGTAGGCCACCATTAGCACTAGCTGAAGATATTGAATGTCATGGACTTGAAGCACAGTAACAGCATTGGCTGAAAATAATGAATCCCTTCATGGTGTGGTGGCGGCGGCGATGGCGGCTCCCCCCTCCCTGGAAATCAATCATGGCCTGCTGGCGTGGACCTTCTTCCGTCGTGAAACTTCAGATCAAGTAGCCTAGTTCGGCAACGGTATAGCTAATGTGTTGCATTGAGTCGCTAGTGGAAGAGAGAAGAAAGGGAGTGTGGGGGGCGGGGTGGAGTCTACGAAGCACGGGAGCTCTAACAGGCCTTTGGCCTAGGTGCAGCCTCCAGCACTCTTCAGGTAGGGCGGGCGGGGTCAGCGTTAGAGGGAGGAAGAATACGGGAGGTGGGAGAGAATAAGAGCGTGGAGGTGGGCAGGCTTTCCATCACATCAGCACAAACCTGTGAATGAGAGGAGAAGGTCAGTGCGGCGTACAGTTTAATGAAGCATCTTACAGTAGGTTAGCTTAACGTATGGGCAAATCAAGGCACGCTCGAGCAAAGACCTTGCACAAGTACACAATGCATCACCAGCAGTCCGCTTGCACAAGCCTCACAGTCCCAAAGCCAGTCGCACTGTACATACAGGGAAGCGGGACGGATACATGGCCTGTAGATATTCAGAGCATTCAAACCCACCTGCTATTTATTCTTGCAGCCAGTACTGTGGGCATTGGCGTAGGAACCAGAGGGGGATGAGGGGGACATGTCCCACCCAATATCAGGAACAGGTGGTTTTGTCCCACCCAAAAATTAAACTACACTGTAATATATACACTGTACACTATACACTGTATTATAACGGCTTTAGTATAATGTGTTGTTATGGTAACAGACTAGGAGGGTTTGGGTTAGCTAGCATTCACATTAACTTAAGTCGGAAAGCACTCTGAAACGTAAAGATACATTACTCTCTGGCCACGCCCCCCCCATAATATAATAAATTATAATTATATTATATTATAATTATAATAAATATATTATAAATAAAAGGACAGTATCGTTAGAAGTGCTGTCAGTAGTGTAGTATGGAATGTTCCAGAGGTTGCTGTTTGGGACACAGCCTTACTGTCTAACATTAATGTTAGTCTAGTCCAGTCAGGAAACCTCAACATACATTTATTTATCATTTCATTTCAGCATTATACCACCAAAGAAAATAATACTTTTTGGTTATATATGTATATAATCCAGAAACTTCATGTATAGTTTAAAAGTTTTATAGTTTTTTAATAAACGAATGTACAGATAATGTTATATTTAGTTTATTTATTTATAATTTACTGTAATTCCACTGATGTTGTTCTACGTCACTATACAATACAGTGATTTACTACCTTACCTACAGTGGAATCAGCTTATAGGCAATATATTAGCGGATAGGGTGGGCTTTGATTCATATTAGCAAATGTGTCCCCCCCCAGTGTCAAACCCGCTCTTACCCCCTTGACTGTCGGCCATAAACTCTCTGCTGATGGCTTCCTAGAGTTGTGTTGTTCAGCCTTCGTTGTCGAAGCACAGGTTCCCAACTCTGGGCCGCTTAATGCCCAACCAGTCCAACTGAACCACATGCACTGCAAATTAACACTACAAGGCTTTAGACTCAGTGGTTGGCAGTGGGCCCCCAGGACTGGAGTTGAGACCCTGTGGTTTAGTGGGGTCTCAACTACCAGGAGAATTGGCCACTTTGCTAACTAAGCCCTGTTATAACTGAAAGCAGCATAGCATCACCAGCAGAGTGTCATACACAAGGACACATCCAGACATTCCCTGGGGGACTTGAACTCATGACCTACTGGTCGCCTACCGCTAGGCTACCATACACCACAGCTGCTGAGAGGACAACAATAGAGGACATTTAAACAATCCATTGTCTATTTGGCCGAACGCCAAATATTTAAGTTTTAAGTACATTAAGTACTGAAGTACTGAAGTACTTAAATATTACATACATAAATACTTATGTCTTAGGTACATTATGTACTTAGTATTACATACATTAAGTACTTATGTATTTAGTATAGGATTTAGTACATTAAGCACCTAGGTATTAAGTACATTGATTACTATTGTATTAAGAAAATTACATTACATTACATTACATTAAGTAGATTACATACATTAATATTTATATTAAGTACTTATTATATTAACTGTTGCATGCAGTAATTACTAAGTATGCTAAATAATAAAGTTTTAAGTACATGAACTATTTAAGTATTACATAGACAAAGTACTTATGTATTACATATGTTAAGTATTTAACTATTTAGTACATTAAGTACTTAAGTATTCTCAGGGTCAGATCAGGTGTGTTAGAGAAAATACTAAAATGTGCAGGTGTGGGGGTTTTCCAGGACCAGGCTTGGGAACTGAATGGGATGGTGTTGCTCTACCAGCATTATTCAAATAGACTGAAGGTGGTTGAATTTGCTGGACCTTCATACTTTGGTGGGCTTCATGCTCTGAATCTGAAGCCATCTGTCTTGAAGTCTCAGACACTGAAAGTCTTAAGAATCGTGGTGTAGCTTTACCTTCACACTCAAACGCCTGAAGCATGGTGGTGTAGCTGGGCCCCAGCCAGGACGGGTAGGTGCCCATGACCCTCAGCAGCTTCTGAGTGGAGTCGCTGAACATCACATCAGGCTGACCGTATCCCGCGGAGCTGAAGAGGGAGAAGCCCTGCGTGGCGTTGGCGAACGCATTCTGGAGGAAACGGGACAAATGAAGCTCGGTTAAGGTCTCGTCCAGTCCCCTGTGGTGTAAACGAGGAGGAAACCCACTCAAGCACGGAGAGAACATACACCTTCCACACAGAACCACCCGGACCGGGAATCCAACCCAGATCATCTTACTGTGAGGAGACAATGCTGACCACTACACCACCATACTAACCACTACACCACCATACTAACCACTACACCACTGTACTAACCACTACACCACCATACTAACCACTACACCACCTTACTAACCACTACACCACCTTACTAACCACTACACCACCATACTGACCACTACACCACCATACTAACCACTACACCACCATACTAACCACTACACCATCGTACTAACCACTACACCACCATACTAACCACTACACCACCTTACTAACCACTACACCACCATACTAACCACTACACCACCATACTAACCACTACACCACCTTACTAACCACTACACCACCATACTAACCACTACACCACCAAACTACCCACTACACCACTGTACTAACCACTGTACCACCATACTGACCACTACACCACCATACTGACCACTACACCACTGTACTAACCACTACACCACCATACTAACCACTGTACAACGGTACTAACCACTACACCACTGTACTAACCACTACACCACCATACTAACGACTACACCACCATACTAACCACTACACCACCATACTGACCACTACACCACCATACTAACCACTACACCACTGTACTAACCACTACACCACCATACTAACCACTACACCACCGTACTAACCACTACACCACCATACTAACCACTACACCACCTTACTAACCACTACACCACCATACTGACCACTACACCACCGTACTAACCACTACACCACCGTACTAACCACTACACCACCGTACTAACCACTACACCACCATACTAACCACTACACCACCATACTGACCACTACACCACCATACTAACCACTACACCACCGTACTAACCACTACACCACCGTACTAACCACTACACCACCATACTAACCACTACACCACCGTACTAACCACTACACCACCATACTAACCACTACACCACCGTACTAACCACTACACCACCATACTAACCACTACACCACCTTACTAACCACTACACCACCATACTAACCACCACACCACCATACTAACCACTACACCTCCATACTAACCACTACACCACCATACTAACCACTACACCTCCATACTAACCACTACACCTCCATACTAACCACTACACCACCATACTAACCACCACACCACCATACTAACCACTACACCTCCATACTAACCACTACACCACCATACTAACCACTACACCACCGTACTAACCACTACTCCACCATACACCACCATACTAACCACTACACCACCATACTAACCACTACACCACCATACTGACCACTACACCACCATACTAACCACCACACCACCATACTAACCACTACACCTCCATACTAACCACTACACCACCATACTAACCACTACACCACCATACTAACCACTACACCTCAATACTAACCACTACACCTCCATACTAACCACTACACCACCATACTAACCACCACACCACCATACTAACCACTACACCACCATACTAACCACTACACTACACCTCCATACTAACCACTACACCACCATACTAACCACTACACCACCATACTAACCACTACACCACCATACTAACCACTACACCACCGTACTAACCACTACACCACCATACTGACCACTACATCACCATACTAACCACTACACCACCATACTAACCACTACACCACCGTACTAACCACTACACCTCCATACTAACCACTACACCACCATACTAACCACCACACCACCATACTAACCACTACACCACCGTACTAACCACCACACCACCATATTAACCACTACACCTCCATACTAACCACTACACCACCATACTAACCACTACACCTCAATACTAACCACTACACCTCCATACTAACCACTACACCACCATACTAACCACCACACCACCATACTAACCACTACACCACCATACTAACCACTACACCACCATACTAACCACTACACCTCCATACTAACCACTACACCACAGTACTAACCACTACACCACCATACTAACCACTACACCACCATACTAACCACTACACCACCGTACTAACCACTACACCACCATACTGACCACTACATCACCATACTAACCACTACACCACCATACTAACCACTACACCACCGTACTAACCACTACACCTCCATACTAACCACTACACCACCATACTAACCACCACACCACCATACTAACCACTACACCACCGTACTAACCACCACACCACCATATTAACCACTACACCTCCATACTAACCACTACACCACCATACTAACCACTACACCACCATACTAACCACTACACCACCATACTAACCACCACACCACCATACTAACCACTACACCACCGTACTAACCACTACACCAGATTATAATAATTATTATTTGTATGGATTATATATTAGATTATAATAAATCTCAGCAGAAGGAGTTTGATTGTTCTCTAGTTCTTCTGAACAAAGGCCATAACATCGAACTGCTATTAGCACAGTGAGACATTTATTACAGTAAGAAAGTGTTAGTTTCAGTGTAAATGTGTGTGTGTGTGTGTGTGTGTGTGTGTGTGGGTGTTCACATTCCAGAGGGTCACTGAGTGTATCTGCCAGCTGGCGTACAGTGTCCAGCGCTGCTCGTGTCTCGGCTGACCTGCACACGTTCCAGGAACTTGTAAACGCGGCACTTATCCTCCAGGCGCACCACCACAGCGTTGGCGGGCACCACGGCCAGGTGGCAGCTTTTGTGCTGGAAGAGCGAGGCCTCACCGCCGTCCGGGCAAAGCAGCTTCAGGTCCTCCATCTCGATGTCCAGAGCCCACGACTCCTGGTTTTTACCTTACAGTTACAGGACAGTGCTCAGTTAGCTATCTCCACACTGCAGACCGTCACCGTCCAAAGAAAAACAACTTTACAGGAGAGGCCAAAAACCTTCATCACTTTCAATGTAAGTCAATGGAACCAGAATTTTTTCCAAGCCATTTTGGAGCATTTCTATTGGTCCGTTCATCCTGAAATTCATGCTCAGTGTGAACGGCAGTCATTGGGTGTAAAGGATGTTGAAAAAAAAATTTAGACAAAAATTTATATACTAGTATTCTGATCATATATATGTATAAGGATTATGTTTTGATCTACTTAACACAGCGATAGTAATAATCTGAATATATACACAACCATCACCTTTTAACATCAGCTTGAACAGGTTATTTCTAAGAACGCTGCCTAATATTTTCACGTCAGTACCGAAATACAAAGAGTTTTTGTATGTGGGCGGAGACTTATTTAAGCCACGCCCCCCCAAAAATCTATGTGAACCTTTAAGAACTCTCAGATTTTCTGCAATATGTTAATTCAATTAAAAATTTAAACAATTAAATGATGAAATATGTACAGTTGTGTTCGCATTTCATTGCCTACAAATGCGTTCATCTCGAGCACGTTCATCTCGAAGACGAGTTCGTTCAGAATCAGCCCCCCGTTCCCGTAGCAACAGTAGAAGCTGTTCGTCGATTCACTTCAACCAGACTACATGGAACGGTTTCTTTCATTGCTTCGAAACTCCTTCCACTCATTGGATGAATGCCATGATTTTGGACGCTAAGCGAATGGAGTGGTGGGCGGGTCTGGAGGCGGAGCTTCCGCAAGATCGATTGGAGGAACAGTCGAAAAGGGGGAATCCTGTTTTGATTGATAGCTATTTTGAGATCTGTATACACAAGTATACAGTACAATAAATGTACTTCTGGAAGTAACGTCATCACAAGAACGGTGCATTGGAAGCTTCATTAAATGGGTTTCCATTACTTAGCAAGCCTAAAATCACTATGTGCAATGCCAAACGTTGGCTGGAGGGGTGTGAAACTCCCTCAATGGTCTCTGGAGCATGGTGTTCTCTGGAGTGATGAATCAAACATCACTATCTGGCAGTCTGATGGATGAGATGTACCTACATAGTGCTATGTTTGATGGGACCTACACCGTCACTTAATCACTGGGAGCTTCAGTCCCATGGCGGACTTTGTGAGTGAAGACAACCCGTTTCTTGGTGTTTGTTTGGTGAACTTGACCATCTCCATTGTTCATTGTTTAATATCGTTTCAGTAGTTCATTCAATCAGGCATTCATACTGTTGGCTAGGTTGGAGTGAACAAGGCGCACACGATGGCAGACAACGCTAATATTGTCCACCAGATTTTGGCAAAGCTGTTTGATAGTCCTCCTTACGAGGAGAACGTTAGAATTAAACAGCAGGCCAGATCAACACCTAAGACTGATGGGGTTGTGGTTCAGGGTTTGGGCTTCGTAGTTCCACTGAGGTGTGAGGTTAATACTACAACACTCAACAACAGTTTACACAATTATATGCTTCTAACTTCAAGCCTTATTAAAGTTCTTTTCTTTTAAATGTATTGAAAGTTTAACAGAAGTTCCCACAAAAGTTTCTGTGAAAAGCCTTTCTGGAAGTGTGGAGGCTGTTATAGCTGCGAAGTTGTGCCATCTCTATATTAATGCCCATGAATTTATAATGGAATGTCCAACAAGCTCATATAGATGTGATGGGCAGGTGTCCACATACATTTGGCCATATAGTATACCTATAAAGATATATGAAGATACAGCAGAAACATAGAACCAACCCTAATATAGACACACGTCCTTTACTGTGTCTCATCGGTGACACTCGTCCTCTCTCTCTCTCTCTCTGTCTCTCTCTCTCTGTCTGTCTCTTGACTGTGACTAGCTGAAGTGTTGTGAAATGCTGCCCCCTGGTGTCTATCAGCAGGTGAGTGTGATGGGAGGAGGTATGTGGTGCTGTGCTGGGTGGTCTGTAGTGGCTGCGCTGGCTAAAATCTCAGGGATTATAAGCGTGTGGTCTCTGTAACTTTCTGAGATTCAGTTTCTTAAGTCGGGAATATGAAGCCTCTGAGGTTCTGGTGCAGCTGCTTCTCTCTCCCCCCCTCAGCCGAAACGAGACAGACCAGCCGCGAGCTCACCGTTCATGTTGTCGAACACTGTGGTGTGTTTCACGAACGCCACATCTCCAAGATTCTCCGCCACACATCTACAGAACACAGCACACTGTCAGCAGAGCAGAACAACCACTACACCATATCTATCTATCTATCTATCTATCTATCAGTCTATCTATCAGTCTATCTATCTATCTATCAGTCTATCTATCTATCTATCTATCTATCTATCTATCTATCAGTCTATCTATCTATCTATCTATCCATCTATCTGTCTATCTATCTATCTATCTATCTATCTATCTATCTATCTATCTATCTATCTATGTATCTATCTATCTATCTATCTATCTATCTATCTATCTATCTATCTATCTATGTGTCTGTCTGTCTGTCTGTCTATCTATCTATCTATCTATCTATCTATGTGTCTGTCTGTCTGTGTCTATCTATCTATCTATCTATCTATCTATCTATCTATCTATCTATCTATCTGTCTGTCTATCTATTTTGGAGCTTGGAGTTCTCCTCGCTGTCTGCTTATCTAATGTGGATCTTGTTCCAGGTGGTTGTTAGGAGTGCTATTTTCTCTGTAGCTTTTAATCAGATCTTAATCAGTTCCAGTTTTGGAAACTCTGCATGTTCATGTTTTCCATCATCTGGGCAACAATGAGTCCCCATAAAGAGATAAATACACAAGGACACACACACACACGGTACCTGAGAGCCCCTGCCTCTCCGTAGTGACGTTCTCGAGGGTTGTTGGCGCAGATGTGTCGGTCGTTATCGTCCCCTATGCAGGCTTCGCACAGGTTTCTGGGATTGGTGCCTTTGGGGTCGTGCTCAGGGTCCTTGGCTCCTGGGACGCAACTATAGCCAAAGAAATCTCCCACCGCTGTGGACCACCAGGAACAAGAATGAAGTTTATCAAGACTCCATTGCCATTTACACTGACCAGCCCCAACCCTTCTCTTGTGGTTCCACCTTGCTGGTGTACAGGGATATTTTTGGACGGACCTAGCAGTGACACTGACTGGACAGTGGTCCTGTGGTCTGAAACTGAGTGAGTGATGATGAATGAGGTAGAGGGCAGCTGACAAACTATGCACCAACAGATGGGCTACAGTCTATAATTATACAGACACAGTGAGTGAAATAACAAAGTAAGGTCATCATCATTACTTGTCATAGGGTTTTGCCAGGGATTAAGCTCCGCTATTGATTTCACTGTGGGGGTCTCTCACCATGGGGGAAGTTGCATTGTTCGTTCACGCTGATCTGCGATGTATTGACCAGGAAGCCGATGGGCACCGTCCAGCCCACAGTGGTCCGGATCCCAGGATGACATGAACTCCGTTCATGCATCTCCAGCAGCGACAGGTCACCAGACGATCTCCGGGCCAGGGCCACCACATAGTAATTAATTCCATCTGGACACAAGAATGCATTGCAGACACTTACATTCAACTTCAACTGCTCACCAGTCCATTGCATGAACAACACATACTCATGTTCACACTCACACGTACTACACCACCATGCTGATCACTACACCACCGTACTGACCACTACACCACCGTACTAACCACTACACCACCGTACTAACCACTACACCACCATACTAACCACTACACCACCATACTAACCACTACACCACCTTACTAACCACTACACCACCATACTAACCACTACACCACCGTACTAACCACTACACCACCGTACTAACCACTACACCACCATACTAACCACTACAGCACCATACTAACCACTACACCACCATACTAACCACTACACCACCATACTAACCACTACATCACCATACTAACCACTACACCACCATACTAACCACTACACCACCGTACTAACCACTACACCACCATACTAACCACTACATCACCATACTAACCACTACACCACTGTACTAACCACTACACCACTATACAAACCACTACACCACCGTACTAACCACTACACCACCTTACTAACCACTACACCACCATACCAACCACTACACTAACCACTACACCACCGTACTAACCACTACACCACCGTACTAACCACTACACCACCATACTAACCACTACACCACCATACTGACCACTACACCACCATACTAACCACTACACCACCGTACTAACCACTACACCACCGTACTAACCACTACACCACCATACTAACCACTACACCACCATACTAACCACTACACCACCGTACTAACCACTACACCACCATACTGACCACTACACCACCATACTAACCACTACACCACCATACTAACCACTACACCACCGTACTAACCACTACACCACCGTACTAACCACTACACCACCATACTAACCACTACACCACCATACTGACCACTACACCACCATACTAACCACTACACCACCATACTAACCACTACACCACCGTACTAACCACTACACCACCGTACTAACCACTACACCACCATACTAACCACTACACCACCGTACTAACCACTACACCACCGTACTGACCACTACACCACCATACTAACCACTACACCACCGTACTAACCACTACACCACCATACTAACCACTACACCACCATACTAACCACTACACACCGTACTAACCACTACACCACCGTACTAACCACTACACCACCATACTAACCACTACACCACCATACTAACCACTACACCGCCATACTGACCTCTACACCACCGTACTGACCACTACACCACCGTACTGACCACTACACCACCATACTAACCACTACACCACCATACTGACCACTACACCCCCATACTAACCACTATACCACCATACTAACCACTACACCACCATACTAACACTACACCACTGTACTAACCACTACACCACCGTACTAACCACTACACCACCATACTAAACACTGCACCACCGTACTGACCACTACACCACCTTACTAACCACTACACCACCGTACTAAACACTACACCACCATACTGACCACTACACCACCGTACTGACCACTACACCACCAGATTAACCACTACACCACCTTACTAACCACTACACCACCATACTAGCCACTACACCACCGTACTAACCTCTACACCACCATACTAACCACTACACCACCATACTAACCACTACACCGCCATACTGACCTCTACACCACCGTACTGCCCACTACACCACCGTACTGACCACTACACCACCATACTAACCACTACACCACCATACTGACCACTACACCCCCATACTAACCACTATACCACCATAGCTAACCACTACACCACCATACTAACACTACACCACTGTACTAACCACTACACCACCGTACTAACCACTACACCACCATACTAAACACTGCACCACCGTACTGACCACTACACCCACCTTACTAACCACTACACCACCGTACTAAACACTACACCACCATACTGACCACTACACCACCCGTACTGACCACTACACCACCAGATTAACCACTACACCACCTTACTAACCACTACACCACCATACTAGCCACTACACCACCGTACTAACCTCTACACCACCATACTAACCACTACACCACCATACTAACCACTACACCACCGTACTAACCACTACACCACCATACTAACCACTACACCACCATACTAACCACTACACCACCGTACTAACCACTACACCACCGTACTAACCACTACACCACCGTACTAACCTCTACACCACCGTACTGACCACTACACCACCGTACTAACCACTACACCACCTTACTAACCACTACACCACCGTACTAAACACTACACCACCATACTGACCACTACACCACCGTACTGACCACTACACCACCAGATTAACCACTACACCACCTTACTAACCACTACACCACCATACTAGCCACTACACCACCGTACTAACCTCTACACCACCATACTAACCACTACACCACCATACTAACCACTACACCACCATACTGACCACTACACCACCGTACTAACCACTACACCACCATACTTACCACTACACCACCGTACTAACTACTACACTTAACCTGACTCCAGTGACTGAATTGCTAAAAGTCAAACCCTGAATTTAAAACAGTTGCTGAATTTGGCCCAAACCATAGAAATTTACACAAATTTTCAAATTTAACCAAAATGTTGATGCTGAGACTGGCCAAAATGCTAAAATAACCCCAAACCTTAAAATTAAGACCAAAAAATTAACCTTACAAATGTACACAAATGTTAAATCAGTCAAATCTTAAAACTTTCAATTGAATTTCCATTTATTCCCATATTGAAACTTTAACTACACTGGCTGAAACAATTACAATTGACCAAAACGCTAAATTCGTCCAAACCTTAAAACTGGTCTAAATCTTAAACTGATCTAAATGCTGTAATCGACCGAAATGCTAAACGGCTGGAAAATGAACCCAAATGCAGAAGTTTACATTAAAAATAGTCTGAAAAAGGAAACTGACCCACATTCTGAAAAGGACTCAAAGTTCTCCCAAACCTCAAACTGGCCCAGACCTGTAACAGCTCGAATCCTTGAAGTTGTTTAAAAAGCGAGTTGCTTCAGACGTACCCACTCCATTGTAAGACTCTCCCACTGCGACATCTAACCCGTAGCAAACTCCAGCAGTGTAGATCTCATCAGGGTACATGGTGGCTGCATCCGCCGTGCCATTCTGGTGAAAGAAGACAGCGCGGTTATGACTGAAGTTGAGGAACATCTCACCATCTCCTTCAAACTCCACTTCACTTCTGTCTTTGAAAGATGGAGGTGAATCAGAGGATGTAACACTGAGCGATGTGTACAACGGACCAAACCATCAAACCAGCTTATATTTCTACTAACTGGCCACTTTATTAGAAACACCTAGCTTGTACTCCTGCAAACTGGCCACTTTATTAGAAACACCCACCTTGTACTTCTTCTAACTGGCCACTTTAATAGAAACACCTAACATGTACTTTTACTCACTGGCCACTTTATTAGAAACACTCACCTCGTACTTCTACTAATTGGATACTGTATTAGAAACACCTACCTTGTACTACAACCCACTGGCCACTTTATTAGAAACACCTAACTTGTACTTCTACTAACTGGCCACTTTATTAGAAACACCCACCTTGTACTTTTACTCACTGGCCACTTTATTAGAAACACTCATCTCGTACTTCTACTAAAAGGATACTGTATTTGAAACACCCAGCTTATATTTATACTAACTGGCCACTTTATTAGAAACATCCACCTTATATTTATACTAACTGGTCACTTTATTAGAAACACCCACCTTATATTTATACTAACTGGTCACTTTGTTAGAAACACCAACCTTGTACTTCCATGCACTGGCCACTTTATTAGAAACACCCACCTTGTACTTCTACTTACTGGCCACTTTATTAAAAACACCCACCTTGTACTTCTTCTAACTGGCCACTTCATTAGAAACACCTAACTTGTACTTCTATTCACTGGCCACTTTATTAGAAACACTCACCTTGTACTACCACCCACTGGCCACTTTATTAGAAACACCCACCTTGTACTACCACCCACTGGCCATGTCTATAACAGTCTATTTATCAGTTTTAAAGAAAAGCTATCTAAAATGATGTTGCAGTGCTGACTCTAGTTTGTTTGGGTGGGCTTTCTACCCACCTTAATTCTCTGCATGCAGTCGGTGGGGCTCTGGGCGCGCACACACTGCAGCTTTCCACGAATGTTCCGCACTGTGGCATTCCCAGCCAGATCCAGACACTTCTGCTCCTCCGCATCGGACACAGTACACCAATTGACTGCACAAGGAGAGCGGGACCACCTTTACATTAGACACATTCACTTACACACTCACTGGCCACTTCCTCAGACATGCACTGGTCATCTTCTAGCTCTCTTCCAAAGGTCAGGCTTTGACCGCAGAGCTGACCTTTGCTGGACTTTTTTTGTGCAGTGGACCATTCTCAGCTCGTACGCCCATGTCAGTGTCATCTCCGTGCAGAGAATGGACCACTGCCCAAATAATGTCTGGTCACCAGTCAGTCAGAAACTGACCAGTACGGAATGGGGATGACCTATAGTGGACCCACAGATTCCAATTAATCTGAATAAGATGACGTTTGCAGCACATAACCTTTAAATGCTTGTTAGTATAGAAATATTAATTACTCACTGATGTTGGCCATTTTATTAGAAACACCTACCCTATACGTCCACTCACTGGCCACTTTATCAGAAACACCCAGCTTATATTTCTTCCAACTGCCCACTTTATTCAAAAAAAATACCTTGTACTTCCACTAACTGGCCACTTTATTAGAAACACCAACCTTGTACTCCCACGCACTGGACACTTTACTAGAAACACGTACTTGTACCTCTACTAACTGGCCACTTTATTAGAAACATGTACCTTGTACTTCCATTCACTGGCCACTTTATTGAAAACCCCTACCTTATACTTCCACTCACTGGCCACTTTGTAAGAAACACCTACCTTACAATTTCCACAAACTGGCCACTTTATTAGAAACACCAAACTAATACTAATTGGCCACTTTATTAGAAACACCAACCTCATACTTTCACTGACTGGCCAGTTTATTAGAAACACCAACCTTATACTAACTCGCCACTTTATTAGAAACACCCACCATCTACTTATACTAACTGGCCACTTTATTAGAAACACCCACCTTATACTTTCATTCACTGGCCAGTTTATTAGAAACAACAACCTTTTATTTCCACTGATTGGCCACTTTATTAGAAACACCAAATTTGTACTTCTACTAACTGGCCACTTTATTAGAAACACCCACCTTATGCTTCTACTAACCTTGTACTTACACTCACTGGCCACTTTATTAGAAACACCCAACTTATATTTCCATTGATTGGCCACTTTATTAGAAACACCAAACTTGTACTTATACTAACTGGCCACTTTATTAGAAACATCCAATTTATATTTCCATTGATTGGCCACTTTATTAGAAACACCCAACTTATATTTCCATTGATTGGCCACTTTATTAGAAACACCAAGATTGTACTTATACTAACTGGCCACTTTATTAGAAACACCTACCTTGTACTTCCACTCACTGGCCACTTTATTAGAAACACCCAACTTATATTTCCACTGATTGGCCACTTTATTAGAAACACCAAACTTGTACTTCTACTAACTGGCGACTTTATTAGAAACACCAACCTTATACTTCTACTAACTGGCCACTTTATTAGAAACACCTACCTTATACTTCCAGTGAATGGCCACTTTATTAGAAACACCAACCTTGTCTTGAAATAGCGAAAAATTCCAAATTTATGGTCCACATTTGCAGCTAACATCATTTAGATGCTCTTAAGCATGAAAATATTCAATACTCACTGATGTTCTCCTGGCTGGACGTGCCGACCTTTATGAGCAGGAGGAGAGCCAGAGCCAGCAGGTGTCCCGTTGTTTGGTCCATGTTACCTTCGAGCAGCAGCGTCCAAAATGCACTCGGAGCCACAAAGGTACTGTGGGAAGTAACCAGGAAAAAAACAAAACCTCTCTAGGCTCACATTGCTTGCTCTTACGCTCCCAGCGACCAGAAAGCCGGAGTGGGGGGGCACAGGGGTTGGATAAGAGGAGAGCCTTCCATTAGGCCCTCACTGGTGGCACTATATCCCCATTTTTTTCCCATTTCTAATGTCCGGCAGTTATTTTCCACTTACAGGTCTAGTGTTTCCTCCTCTATCCAGTGGGACTGGATGGCATGCAGCACTCCTGCACACTTCACCTCCCCTGGTCAAGGCAGGTCAGATAGCGGAGGTTATAATTAAGTAAGGCACAATGGCTTTTTGTGGGACGGTCACTAAAGCCCCGGAGGATTAACCTGAGGGTCTGGAACAGGGGCCAGGCACGGCTGAGATTATCGATAGACAGACAGGAGATGCTTTTGTTCCAGCGGCCGGCAACTTTAAGAAACATATAGGTCGCTTGATACTAGATCTGTTTCCCGTGTTTCCTAGCCTATAATCAATACGTTATTAGAACAGAGTCAGAGGAGACTTGGCTTCAGGAGCCGAACACACACACAGGCAAAGTTCTACTCGAGCTAATAGATGGAAAGAGAGGGTTTATTCCTCTGTGGTTACATCCATTAAACATTAGAAACACCTGCCTTGGACGTCCACCCACTGGCCACTTTATTAGAAACATCTAACCTGGTCACTTTATTGAAACACCATGTTGGTCTTCCACTTACTGGTCACTTTTATCTAAACACTTATTTCCACTCCTTGGCCACTTTGTTGGAAATGCCTAGTTTGGCCATTTTATCAGAAACACCACATTGGACTTGCGCTCACTGGCCACTTTATTAGAAATTTCTACCACTCATTGGCCACTTTATTCTAAACACTTATTTCCACTCCCTGGCCATATTGTTGGAAACACCTAGTTTGGCCTTTTTATCAGAAACACCACATTGGACTTGCGCTCACTGGCCACTTTATTAGAAACACCAACCATGTATGTCCACTCACTGTTGGAACTTTGTTGGAAACACTTAGCGTGGTTGCTTTACTGGAAACATCGTATTGAAATTCGACTCACTGGCCACTTTATTAGAAACGTATACCACTCATTGGCCACTTTATTCTAAACACTTATTTCCACTCCCTGGCCATATTGTTGGAAACACCTAGTTTGGCCTTTTTATCAGAAACACCACATTGGACTTGCGCTCACTGGCCACTTTATTAGAAACACCAACCATGTATGTCCACTCACTTTTGGAACTTTGTTGGAAACACCTAGCGTGGTCGCTTTATTGGAAAAACTGTGTTGAGCTTTGACTCACTGGCCGCTTTATTAGAAACGTATACCACTCACTGGCCACTTTATT
Organism: Megaleporinus macrocephalus; assembly: GCA_021613375.1. Lineage (NCBI taxonomy): Eukaryota > Metazoa > Chordata > Actinopteri > Characiformes > Anostomidae > Megaleporinus > Megaleporinus macrocephalus. Next base: position 46,998,876 of record CM038708.1, read on the forward strand.
CTAAACACTTATTTCCACCCCCTGGCCACTTTGTTGGAAACACCTAGCTCGTTGGACTTGAGCTCACTGGCCACTTTATTAGAAACACCAACCATGTAAGTCCACTTACTGTTGATTGGAAACACCTAGCTTGGTCACTTTATTGGAAACACTGTGTTGAGCTTTGACTCACTGGCCACTTTATTGGAAAAACCAAGACATGCATGTCCACCCACTGGCCACTTGCTTGGTAACACCTAGCTTGGTCGCTTTATTGGAAACACTGTGTTGAGCTTCCCCTCATTGGCCACTTTATTAGAAACACCTGCCCTGGACGTCCACTCACTGGCCGCTTTATTAGAAATTTCTACCACTCACTGGCCACTTAATTCTAAACACTTATTTCCACTCCCTGGCCATATTGTTGGAAACACCTAGTTTGGCCTTTTTATCAGAAACACCACATTGGACTTGCGCTCACCGGCCACTTTATTAGAAACACCAACCATGTACGTCCACTCACTGTTGGAACTTTGTTGGAAACACTTAGCGTGGTCGCTTTATTGGAAACATTGTATTGAAATTCGACTCACTGGCCACTTTATTAGAAACGTATACCACTCATTGGCCACTTTATTCTAAACACTTATTTCCACTCCCTGGCCATATTGTTGGAAACACCTAGTTTGGCCTTTTTATCAGAAACACCAACCATGTAAGTCCACTCACTGTTGATTGGAAACACCTAGCTTGGTCACTTTATTGGAAACACTGTGTTGAGCTTTGACTCACTGGCCACTTTATTGGAAAAACCAAGACATGCATGTCTACCCACTGGCCACTTGCTTGGTAACACCTAGCTTGGTCGCTTTATTGGAAACACTGTGTTGAGCTTCCCCTCATTGGCCACTTTATTAGAAACACCTGCCCTGGACGTCCACTCACTGGCCGCTTAATTGGAAACATCTAACTTGGTCACTTTATTGAAACACCATGTTTTGCTTCTGCTCACTGGTCACTTTGTTCTAAACACTTATTTTCACTCCCTGGCCATATTGTTGGAAACACCTAGCTTAGCCATTTTATCAGAAACACCCTGTTGGACTTGCGCTCACTGGCCACTTTATTAGAAACACCAACCATGTATGTCCACTCACTGTTGGAACTTTGTTGGAAAAACTGTGTTAAACTTCGACTCACTGGCCACTGCATATTCACTCACTGGCCACTTTGTTGGAAACACTGTGTTGAGCTTCCCCTAAACTGGCCACTTTATTAGAAACATGTATTTCCTCTTACTAGCCACTATGTCGAAAACATCACATCGCATTTGCACTCGCTGGCCAATTTATTAGAAACACCAGACATGTATGCCCACTCACTGGCCACTTGGTTGAAAACACCTAGCGTGGTCACTTTATTGGAAACACTGTGTTGAGCTTCCCCTCACTGGCCGCTTTATTAAAAACGTCTACCACTCACTGGCCACTTTATTCTAAACACTTATTTCCACTCCCTGGCCGCTTTGATGGAAACACCTAGCTTGGCCATTTTATCAGAAATACCACATTGGACTTGCGCTCACTGGCCACTTTATTAGGAACACCAACCATGTACGTCCACTCACTGTTGGAAACACCTAGCGTGGTCGCTTTATTGGAAACTCTGTGTTGAACTTCGACTCACTGGCCACTGCATGTTCACTCACTGGCCACTTTGTTGGAAACACTGTGTTGAGCTTCCCCTACACTGGCCACTTTATTAGAAACACGTATTTCCTCTTACTGGCCCCTAAGTTAGAAACATTAGATTGCATTTGCACTCGCTGGCCAATTTATTAGAAACACCAGACATGTATGCCCACTCACTAGCCACTTGGTTGGACACACTTAGCATGGTCGCTTTATTGGAAACACTGTGTTGAGCTTTATTAGAAACATCCACCTTGTGCTTCCACTCACTGGCCACTTTATTAGCAACACCCACATTGTGTTTCCACGCACTGGCCACTTTATTAGAAACACCCACTTTGTGTTTCCACTCACTGGCCACTTTATTAGAAACATCCACCTTGTGCTTCCACTGACTGGCCACTTTATTAAAAACACCCACCTTGTGCTTCCACTCGCTGGCCACTTTATTAGAAACACCCACCTTGTGCTTCCACTCACTGGCCACTTTATTAGAAACACCCACCTTGTGCTTCCAATCATTGGCCACTTTATTAAAAACACCCACCTTGTGCTTCCACTCACTGGCCACTTTATTAGAAACACCCACTTTGTGCTTCCACTCACTGGCCACTTTATTAAAAACACCCACCTTGTGCTTCCACTCGCTGGCCACTTTATTAGAAACATCCACCTTGTGCTTCCACTCACTGGCCACTTTATTAGAAACACTCACCTTGTGCTTCCACTTACTGGCCACTTTATTAAAAACACCCACCTTGTGCTTCCACTCACTGGCCACTTTATTAGAAACACCCACTTTGTGCTTCCACTCACTGGCCACTTTATTAGAAACACCCACTTTGTGCTTCCACTCGCTGGCCACTTTATTAAAAACACCCACCTTGTGCTTCCACTCACTGGCCACTTTATTAAAAACATCCACCTTGTGCTTCCAATCATTGGCCACTGTATTAGAAACACCCACCTTGTGCTTCCACTGACTGGCCACTTTATTAGAAACACCCACATTGTGCTTCCAATCATTGGCCACTGTATTAGAAACACCCACCTTGTGCTTCCACTGACTGGCCACTTTATTAGAAACACCTACCTTGTGCTTCCACTCACTGGCCACTTTATTAGAAACACCCACTTTGTGTTTCCACTCACTGGCCACTTTATTAAAAACATCCACCTTGTGCTTCCACCCACTGGCCACTTTATTAGAAACACCCACCTTGTACTTCCACTCGCTGGCCACTTTATTAGAAACACCCACCTTGTGCTTCCACTCACTGGCCACTGTATTAGAAACACCCACCTTGTGCTTCCACTCGCTGGCCACTTTATTAGAAACACCCACCTTGTGTTTCCTCTCGCTGGCCACTTTATTAGAAACACCCACCTTGTGCTTCCACTCACTGGCCACTTTATTAAAAACACCCACTTTGTGCTTCCACTCACTGGCCACTTTATTAGAAACACCCACTTTGTGCTTCCACTCACTGGCCACTTTATTAAAAACACCCACCTTGTGCTTCCACTCACTGGCCACTTTATTAGAAACACCCACTTTGTGCTTCCACTCACTGGCCACTTTATTAGAAACACCCACCTTGTGCTTCCACTCGCTGGCCACTGTATTAGAAACACCCACCTTGTGCTTCCACTCGCTGGCCACTTTATTAGAAACACCCACCTTGTACTTCCACTCGCTGGCCACTTTATTAGAAACACCCACCTTGTGCTTCCACTCACTGGCCACTGTATTAGAAACACCCACCTTGTACTTCCACTCACTGGCCACTGTATTAGAAACACCCACCTTGTACTTCCACTCACTGGTCACTATAAAGCCCACCAGTCTCCAGATATAAACGTATGGACTACATTAAATGTATCATTAGCGTAGTAGCGTGTTAGCTCACTTCGTGAGGCCGGTTCTCCCGGCCTGTTTGGAGCAGGAGGTATCCCACGGTGCACCTGAGGCCTGTCAGCGGCCTTATCTGTTTGCCCTTCTGCGCCTCTGACATCATTTCCCTTTCTCCCCACATAGAAAATGACATTGCCATTAATCAACGGCCTATTTTAGAACAGAAGCTGTCGGGCCGCTGGCTCCTTGAGTCTTATCAGTGCAAGGACGTTTTGCTTTCTTAAATCATCCGCGCTGTTCTGTTCAAATTATTCAGGAAAGTATAAAAAACTACAGGAACAAAATGCCTTTTTGTAACTGCTGAGAATGAGCTGTAGTCCTCTAGAACACACAGCCCAAGACTGGCCTCTCCATGTTTTCAGCCAATTAGCTACAAGCTCATTTACCTCTAAGGGAGATATTGTCCCAATTAAAATAGACCAAGAAATATTAACACTAGTCCGTAATAGCAGAGGCAACAACTGAAAACTGCAATAAAATAATTTAATAGTAAAATTCATTGTATTTCTGTTTAATTTGTGTGAGAAAAAAATGTAAAACAGACCAAAACTATAGATCTTGTGGTAGATGCTAGTTTACTACCTCATCAGGCGGTCAGTTTAGCGTTGATGTACATCATTAGCTAGTGGCTAAAATCTATAAAACAGGCCAAAACTGACAGATCTCCAGATAAAATACTAGTTCATTAGCTCATTGGCTTAGTTGTGCTGTTGTTTTACCTCATAAACTAGTTCGCTAAAATCTGTAAAACTGGCCAAAAATTATCGATTTTATGATCAATGCGAGCTCATTAGCTCACTAGCTCATCACAGGATCAGTTTAACTTTGTTGTAGCTCATTAGCAAGTTAGCTAAAGTCTGTAAAACAGGCCACAATTGATCGATTTCATGATCAATGCTAGCCCATTAGCTCACTAGCTCATCACAGGATCAGTTTAACTTTCTTGTAGCTCATTAGCAAGTTAGCTTAAGTCTGTAAAACAGGCCAAAACTGATCAATTTCATGATCAATGCTGGCTCATTACACAATCAGCTTTACTAGCTTTATTGTAGCTCATTAGCTAATAGCTAAAATTAACAAAATAGGGCAAAACTGATTGATCACATGATAGATGCCAGTTTATTAGCATATATTATATGATTAATTTTGCGTCATTGTAGCTTATTAGCTAGTTAGCTTAAGTCTGTAAAACAGGCCAAAACTGATCAATTTCATAATCAATGCTAGCTCATTACACAATCAGCTTTACTAGCTTTATTGTAGCTCATTAGCTAATAGCTAAAATTAATAAAATAGGCCAAAACTGATTGATCACATGATAGATGGTAGTTTATTAGCATATACTATATAATTAATTTTGCATCATTGTAGCTTATTAGCTAGTTAGCTAAAGTCTTTAAAACAGGCCAAAACTGATCGATTTCATGATCAATGCGAGCTCATTAGCTCACTAGCTCATCACAGGATCAGTTTAACTTTCTTGTAGCTCATTAGCAAGTTAGCTAAAGTCTGTAAAACAGGCCAAAACTGATCAATTTCATGATCAATGCTAGCTCATTGCACAATCCGCTTTACTAGCTTTATTGTAGCTCATTAGCTAATAGCTAAAATTAATAAAATAGGGCAAAACTGATTGATCACATGATAGATGGTAGTTTATTAGCATATATTATATGATTAATTTTGCGTCATTGTAGCTTATTAGCTAGTTAGCTAAAGTCTTTAAAACAGGCCAAAACTGATCAATTTCATAATCAATGCTGGCTCATTACACAATCAGCTTTACTAGCTTTATTGTAGCTCATTAGCTAATAGCTAAAATTAACAAAATAGGGCAAAACTGATTGATCACATGATAGATGGTAGTTTATTAGCATATATTATATGATTAATTTTGCGTCATTGTAGCTTATTAGCTAGTTAGCTAAAGTCTTTAAAACAGGCCAAAACTGATCGATTTCATGATCAATGCGAGCTCATTAGCTAACTAGCTCATCACAGGATCAGTTTAACTTTGTTGTAGCTCATTAGCAAGTGAGCTAAAGTCTGTAAAACAGGCCAAAACTGATCGATTTCATGATCAATGCTAGCTCATTGCACAATCCGCTTTATTAGCTTTATTGTAGCTCATTAGCTAATAGCTAAAATTAATAAAATAGGCCAAAACTGACTGATCACATGATAGATGCCAGTTTATTAGCATATACTATATAATTAATTTTGTGTTATTGAAGCTCAATAGCTAGTTAGGGGTCACGGTGTGGGGGGTGGGGTATTGGCCTGTTAATGGAACAATGTAATGGCCTAGCGAGGGTCCGACCAGGTGCTGGCTGCATGGTTGCTTAAGCCCAAGCGCCGGCGCTCTGATAAATTTATGATATATTGGCGTTGGGCAAATGTTATGATTTAAGCTTTGGGCCAAAACAGGTTCTGTTTGAAAGCATGGTTACGTTGTGAGAAGCTAATTCCTCTGAGAGTTGGGATAACGTTATACAACAACGTTATGGACCCACCAGCCACAAGGCCCTGCTGCTGGAACAATATGGGGGCCTGGCGACATTTACCATGACCCAGAGCGAGGGTCCAACCAGCACCGTTGGTTGAGCAGCAGCAACCTTACCACCAAGGTTTATAGTCACTTTGAATAAGAACTACAAATTGTAATCTACTTAAATAGATTAGGGAAATTAGGGAAATTAGTTTCAAGGGAAATAGTGAGGTTTTATAATTAAACTAAGTAAGTTTTTCTTACTTATCTATTTTTATTTTATCTTCTTTTGTATACATTTGGAATATACATAGAGTATGTTCTTCTTTTCTTTGTTGTTGTGTATGTATAATGTATATGTGTGATTTATGTCTGATGGACCCCAGGAATAATAGCTGCTACCATTAATGTGGATACAAATAAAATAAACAAAATAAACTTTCTAGATAATGACAGCACAAAAAACCAGCACAAATATTCACGCTGAATGGCCTAAAACTGAATGGCCAAAGACTCTTCTCAGACATGGTGCTCCCTCTTTCCTATTAACTCCACTGTAAACAAATCAAAAAAGCTTCTCTATAATAAATAACTAAATAACTTCTCACAAAACCACTTTAAACCACTTTTATCTATCCTCCTCCTCTAGTCCTCCTTCTTTAAAAACACCCTGCTTGTGTTTTTAATCCTTTGCAGAGCGAATGCCTCCTCAGAACTACAACCCCCACAATGCACTGCTCCGCTGAAGTTGTTTACGGTGACGTCTTTGTCCCTGAGCTCCGTCCAGCGTACGTGGGTGGCGCTCCATCTGCTAACTGCCACAGCGGCTTAGGCTATTTCTTCCCCAAAAAAGGACGCGAAGCTCAAACAAAACCGGGATAAAAATGCGTGTGTTTTGTTAGCTGAGGTAAGGACACCTTTTCTCGTCTGTCGTGTTTGCAGTTGTGTGAATATGAGCGTGTCGGGACGCGGATTTTGGTAAGTTAGCTGTGGGCTAGGCTAACTAGTTAGCTAAGTCAGTCAGGGCGCAGCGCTGGCCAGTTTGGTTGAGCTGTTATGTTTACAAATTGCGTGGAAATGTAACCTTATATTTCATATTTGTAGGTTGAAATAAGATATTAATTACTTATTTCAGTAGTTTTGGAGGTTCTAATGCGAAATTAACGAGCCGAACGGCTCCGTAATGTTATGGACTCGTTAGCGGCGCTGCTAACTTGTTTAGTTAAAGGAAGATTGAACGGTTTTTCTTTTTCAGAACCTCAACATTGATTAATGTTTACGGTTTAAGTGAAGCCTATATATATTTTAGCGAGGTTTAGGGGTCAGAACTGTTCACAGTTGTGGAAAAGTTGGTGAAGCTCTGGTGAAGTTAGCGTCTTATTCGAATTCCCCGTTTCACCTTAAATGGTGCACCACTTAAGGTGGAACGTGTGATTCGAATGAGTTACGTCTTTCTTCAGGTTTACTGCTTCTAGTAGCTGCACTGCATGCAGTTAACGTTAACATGATTACGTATTATGTCATAGCACTCTGAATGACTTTGTTACTTTGTTGTAAGACTGAATTTGAGAAAGTTGGTGGACTTGCCCTTCTTCTGAGAGGTTGGTCAGTCACTATAAGCCACACATTTCCGTCTACTGGCTCACAATATGCATGTACAAAGATTTTTAAGTACGTCCCTAAAGTTAATTGAATGTCTGCAGCCGTATTTCTATCTTCTCCATATAAACTGGGTCCTAATCTTGGGTAATGCTGATGTAGTCATTCCCCTGGCCAATCACAGGGCTGATGTGTTTCTGCAGCAATTAACATCCATTGTAGGCGCAGTGAAGTGGCGTAGGTGTAAAACAAGCAAACACGAACATTGCGGTGAGATGGTTGCTTGCAAGTTGACAGGTTAGTGGCGCGGTATTACAGTATTGTGGTTATTGGGACAGCCCTAGTACTGCATACTAACAAGATTAGTAATTGGCGGACTGCGGTTTGGGTCTGGACCCAGATGTTTTCCAATGCGGACCCAAACCAATAAACTACTGAGGAGGATTTAATTCCAACAGTGTTTATTTTAAGCGGCGGAGCTTTTCTTGTCTTTAAGGTATACATGCTTTGCGGTGCAGTAAACTTACAGACCAATCATAGCGTGCATAGTAAAATCACTGAACCGCTCCTCAGCCAATCAGATTTGTGCAGAATCGGGAGTGCGGCGTGCACACAGGTGAGAACCAGCAGTCAGAGAGTAAAGCGAGTCAGACGGCATGCTGTAAAAAAAGAAAAGTTGATGGCAAAAAATAACTTTTCAACCAGGAATGGACCGAGACAGAGATGTTTATAAATCCCACAGGCAGCTCCAAACCAGCATCTCATATGTTCTGAGACCGTGGCGCTAATTAAAAGCAGCCATGTATCTCAAATCCATTCATCCATCCATCCATCCATCCATACATACATTATCTTCTGCTTTATCCCATTAGTCGGGGTCACAGGAGCCAATCCCAGCATCATCAGGTACACCATGGACAGGTTGCCAGTCCATTGCATGGCCAACACACACTCACTCACACCTACGGGCAATTTAGAGTGAGGATCAATCTAACATGCATGTGTTTGGACTGTGGGAGGAAACCGGAGTACCCGGAGGAAACCCAGTCAAGCACGGGGAGAACATACACACTCCACACAGATGGTCCTAACACAATTTCAGCCCAAGTTTAAAGTCCTGGCTATACATCCAAGAGCTCACTTCTCTCTCTAAACAAGAGAAAGTGTGGAGGAATACAAGAGGGAGATAAACTCAGTTAACAGGACTAAACATTTTATTTATTTTTTTATTATGAATAAATACTTTATGATGCCCTTTTTTTCAAAAGCGTTTTAAATGTAGCTCTTGTTTTTACTTAAATTTCAGCATTTAAACAGTAAATATACTGAACGGTATGTGTGGTGTGTTGCTGTTTCAGTAGTTGATGGTATAAGATGCTGATACTAGACTACTTCAGTAAACAGGATACCACTGAATTCTAACACACAATAGAAATGATGGCGGTCCGGACCATGGCCTGAGGAGATCTTCTCTAGGTGGTCCTGAGCTCTAATTAAATACCCCTGATGTAGGGAATAGATGGAGAAAATCTTTGGCAAAACTAAACACTCCCACCTGTGAAACATGTTGGTGGCAGTATCGCATCAAATAAACAAACGTTACTCACCACCGCCCTCTACAGGAGTTTTTAACGACTAAGCACCACTTACACATTATTTAGACGCTGAAAATATATAAACATGCCTTAAAATGAAATTTGCTGCTTAATTTGCTTAAAAATAGACGATTTTAATTCAGAAAAACCCAACGCTACCGCGTGACATCGCCATACAGTGAACAGCGCCGCGGTACAACAGCACTATGACTGACTGGGACTGAGAATGTTCCAGAACTGCTTCTTCAGATTCTGATGATATTTCTGAATTTGAATGTAAGAGAGCTGTGATGTAGAAATAGACCACCATATCACTTAGTCCTGATACTTTTAGTCAAACCACACCCACAACAGCAGCTCATCCTGAGTGTAAACAGTATCTAGCTAAACAACCAACATTACTCATGACAACAGCCTAGCAACCAGCTACACTCAGATATAGAGGTACAGTTATTGTAGTAAATATGATTAAAGTGGAACTCGCTCTCATACGACTTTATAAACCTTCATAACTCAACTACGTTAGCTTAGCATAACTTGAACCACCCAACTTAGCAAGTGAAGCTAACGTTAGCTAACATCAGCTAAAGCAGGCTCAGTAACTGAGCTTACCTGGTTTACCTCCACGTACACGGAGGCTCTTGAACTCCTCTCGCTGGTTTCCTTACACTTCCTTACATTATTCATGACAACAGCCTAGCAACCAGCTAAACTCAGATATATACTGTTATTGTATGGTTATTGCGACAGCCCTACTACTATAGGACGTCTATTGGTCAGCCGCAAAGGAACCAAGCTATCATCTCCAAGGACGTCAGTGGCGAAGACGACGCAGCTCCAGTAACGTTCCTCTTCCTTTACTTTTCAGATGACGACTGGACCGGCGAGGACCGGCGGCTATGCGGACGTATAAAGGCGGTGTTGCGAGTCACGTCAGGATTTGTACCAGTAAGACGGTGTTCTTAATTCTCAGTCTGAGCACCAATCACTACGCAAGCATCAAGAACTGGTGCTTTGAAAACGTTCCCAGAAAGCTGCAGATGGTTTTAGTGCCATCGCGCCGCAGGTTCGTCCTCCCATCCCGCCAAAGAAGGTTCAGGCCCTTTTGTTGCGACGCACCGTGAAGCAGCTAGGAATTACGGTCCACTCGACTGCAATGCGTAAGGAATCAATTTGGCGCGTGACTGGGACAGTAATTGCGCTGTGTTCCAGACTGAATGATGAAATCTATCCACATAAAAGCTTAATGGTGTCCCTCCGACCCCCCGAATCAAGCGCTCTATCTTTGCTCGTGACACGCTGCTCCGCTCCGGTCTCTTTGATGCCGTTCGTCGCTCGCTTCCTGGTTGCCATGGAGACCGTGCCCGGGTACCAGCGTGCGCCAGCTCAGTCCGAGCAGCCTGAAACTTCTTGGTTCAGAGCCTCAGCCCGCGCTGCCATGTGATTGATATTTATCACCAGCGTGAGGACACATTCATCGCTATTGAGCTTATCTCGTTAGCTTAGCCAGCAGGCTACAAACCATTACTCAGGTTGGATTCTTAAAAGTTTGTGAATCCCGTATCATCCTGTAGTCTGAAATATGATTATATTATCAGTTTAGGCATATTAACAACAAATAAACAAACATCACTCACTGGCACCCTCTAAAGAAGTTATTAACAAACATCAAATAAACAAACATCACTCACCACCGCCCTCTAAAGGAGTTAATAACAAACATCAAATAAACAAACATCACTCACCACCGCCCTCTAAAGAAGTTATTAACAACATCAATAAAACAAACATCACTCACCACCTCCCTCTAAAGGAAGTTAATAACAAACATCAAATAAACAAACATCACTCACCACCGCCCTCTAAAGAGTTATTAACAAACATCAAATAAACAAACATCACTCACCACCGCCCTCTAAAGGAGTTAATAACAAACATCAAATAACCAAACATCACTCACCACCCCGCCCTCTAAAGAAGTTATTAACATCAAATAAACAAACTTCACTCACCACCCCGCCCTCTAAAGAAGTTATTAACAAACATCAAATAAACAAACATCACTCACCACCCGCCCTCTAAAGGAGTTAATAACAAACATCAAATAAACAAACGATCACTCACCACCGCCCTCTAAAGGAGTTATTAACAAACATCAATAAACAAACATCACTCACCACCGCCCTCTAAAGGAGTTAATAACAAACATCAAATAAACAAACATCACTCACCACCGCCCTCTAAAGGAGTTATTAACAAACATCAAATAAACACACATCACTCACCACCGCCCTCTAAAGGAGTTATTAACAAACATCAAATAAACAAACATCACTCACCACCGCCCTCTAAAGGAGTTATTAACAAACATCAAATAAACACACATCACTCACCACCGCCCTCTAAAGAAGTTATTAACAAACATCAAATAAACAAACATCACTCACCACCGCCCTCTAAAGGAGTTATTAACAAACATCAAATAAACAAACAACACTCACCACCGCCCTCTATAGGAGTTATTAACAAACATCAAATAAACAAACATCACTCACCACCGCCCTCTAAAGGAGTTATTAACAAACATCAAATAAAAAAACATCACTCACCGCCGCCCTCTAAAGGAGATATTAACAAACATCAAATAAACAAACATCACTCACACCCCCGCCCTCTAAAGGAGGATACTTAACAAACATCAAATAAACAAACATCACTCACCACCGCCCTCTAAAGTAGTTACTAACAAACATCAAACAAACACACATCACTCACCACCGCCCTCTATAGGAGATATTAACAAACATCACTCACCACCGCCCTCTAAAGGAGTTATTAACAAACATCAAATAAACACACATCACTCACCCACCCGCCCTCTAAAGGAGTTATTAACAAACATCAAATAAACACAACAATCACTCACCACCGCCCTCTAAAGGAGATATTAACAAACATCAAATAAACACACATCACTCACCACCGCCCTCTAAAGGAGTTATTAACAAACATCAAATAAACACACATCACTCACCACCGCCCTCTATAGGAGATATTAACAAACATCACTCACCACCGCCCTCTAAAGGAGTTATTAACAAACATCATATTGACTGATAAATTATGTTTAATATTATTAGTTATATGAACTGATGACCTAACAAGGTACAGCAGGGTCAGCTGCATTTGCTCACTGATGTCTCACAGTGTACTTCAGTTCAGCAGACAGTCTCCTCGCAGGTTGTGGATCTAGGCTAAGCATGTGCTTGTCTAACTCTCCTCCTCTCTCTTCTAGTGCAGTGAACCAAATGGGTCATTGCTGCGCCCGAGTCCTCCTCCTCCTGCTGCTCCAGGCATTGCAGACTTTAGCCGAAGGTAGGAGCTTCATAAGTGTTGAGCACTGCATTCCACAGCTATGAACTAGCATTTGTTAACACAAGAACCTCACACACAGTATTGAAACCAGAAACACAGGCGTATCTTTCTCTGCGGAGCTTTCTAAGCTGTCAACCAGGGAAAGGTAGAACCCGGTCTGCCAGGAACTGATTCGGGTCCGTCTTCCTGAACTGATTGCTTTGTGTCTTCTGTGTTTGTTTGCGTGTCCAGATGGGTCCATCGACTGCGTGTGCGCGGGCAGCGACTGCATGTCGCAGCAGTGCAAGGGAGACCAGTGCTATGCCTCCGTGACCGTCAGCAACGATGTGCCCTCGTTCCGGCGCGGGTGCCTCATTGGTCCGGAGAGCAGGCGCATGACCTGCTCAGCTACTCCCTCAGCCAGTCATGTAGTGGAGTGCTGCTCTCAGCCGATGTGCAACCTCAACGCGTCGGTGGAGTCTCTGCTTCAGCTGCTGCCTGCAAGTAAGACTCGCTCGAGAGCAGCATGTCTTCTTCTCAAGCAGAGCATGTCCTTAATTCGATATAGTAGGATTACGTCCCATCTACATCTTCTTGTAGGTGCACTGGTTGATTAAAGCTACACTGTGTATGTGATGGGGATTTGGAGACCTCTCTGGTGGAAGTGTGTCATTGCATGCCAGAGTATTTACACAGTCGAGTCACGTTACTGTGATTGCTTCCTACTTTCGATGGTGGCCTCACGCTGGACCCCCTCTGGGTGCTGTCAACGGATTTGGGTCTGAATCCATCCTTGTAGATCACGTACACGAGCTGACCAAGACTACCAAGTACTACCCAGGACCCCTAATTCCCTAGACTTAGGGAACCCAATTGAGCATCTGTGGGACCACCTGGATGGTGTTGTTGGCTCTATGGATCCTCCTCCACGCTCCCTCCAGCAGCTGTGGTATGCACTGCAGTCAGCATGATACCTCCAGATACGTGTGACCACCTACCAGGACCTTATTGAGGATCCCAGTCCGTCTAGCTGCTGTCTGTGCTGCACACGGCGGTCACTCTGGATATTAGCTGGTGGTCATAATAATGTGACTCGACTGTGTACTAACTGAAGTGCTTCATGCTGTCAGTCTTTAGGTATTACCTTATCATCTCTGCTCGTATCATCTAGTACCAGCAACTGAACGCTGTAATCTACAAGCCCTGAGAACATCTTCATTTCATGCTTCTGTGTGGTCAGGTCCGGAGGGAGAGCCTGTACGCTACCGTGTAGAGACCCTGGTGCTCTTTGTGCTGGGACCCTTTGTGGTGCTGGCCCTGCTGGCCATTCTGGCAGTGCTGGTCTGCCGCAGGCTACACCCGGGCCGTCTGGAGAGACTGCACGAGTTTGACCCGGAGCAGGGCGCCATCGATGGCCTCATCGCCCCCAACGTGGGAGACAGCACCTTGGCGGTACGAGACTAGCCTGCTGAGTTTGGTGTGCGTTCGTCAGTTTCTCAAACAAGGCTAACGTAGCTAAACAGTGAGGGAAGCTCGTATTTACTGTGTAGCACTATACAAAGCTCAGACCTGTTTATGAGATTTACAGTCTGCGTATTGGTCGATGTTCTCATCGTGTGCCCATTTTTAGGATCTGCTGGATCACTCCTGCACGTCGGGCAGTGGCTCAGGACTGCCCTTTCTGGTGCAGAGGACAGTGGCTCGTCAGATCAGCCTGGTGGAGTGTGTTGGTAAGTGAGGCAGACTGCTGGTGCTCTCGTCTGTAATCTAGATCTCCATACGAGACCACAGATATTAGCTGCGTGTTTTATGGTCGTAGTCTTGCTCTAATGTGGTTTTCTGTTCTCTCTCAGGGAAAGGCCGGTACGGGGAGGTGTGGAGGGGGCAGTGGCAGGGAGAGAACGTAGCTGTGAAAATCTTCTCCTCCAGAGACGAGAAGTCCTGGTTTCGGGAAACGGAGATCTATAACACTGTTCTGCTGCGGCATGAAAACATACTAGGTGAGGCGTTTCCTCTCCTCTGCTGGGTCCAATGCGTTGTAGTTGAGATACGTTCCAGCTCAGTTCATACATCAGACCAGGCACAGAATAAAACATGTATTAGGTGGAGAACAGATAAGTAGACATTTATCCCTGTTTATAGCTGTTTATCGGCCTATCTATCCATCTGTTAATCTAACATCTATTTATCTATCTATGTGTCTATCTATCTATCTATCTATCTGTGTATCTGCTTGTCTATCTATCTATCTATCTATCTATCTATTTGCTTGTCTATCTATATCTGTCTATATATCTGCTTGTCTGTCTCTATCTATCTATCTATCTATCTATCTATCTATCTGTGTATCTGCTTATCTGTCTGTCTGTCTATCTATCTATCTATCTATCTGTGTATTTGCTTGTCTATCTATCTGTCTGTCTATCTGTCTGTGTCTGTCTGTCTATCTATCTATCTATCTGTCTGTATATCTGCTTGTCTGTCTGTCTGTCTATCTATCTATCTATCTATCTATCTATCTATCTATCTGTGTATCTGCTTGTCTGTCTGTCTGTCTATCTATCTATCTATCTGCTTGTCTGTCTATCTGTGTAACTGCGTATCCATCTGTCTATCTGTCTATCTGCTTGCCTATCTATTTATCTGCTTGTCTATCTATTTATCTGCTTGTCTGTCTATCTATCTATCTATCTGTGTATCTGCTTGTCTGTCTATCTATCTATCTATCTATCTCTATCTATCTATCTATCTATATTTCTATCTGCTTGTCTATCTATCTATCTATCTATCTATCTATCTATCTATCTATCTATCTGTCTGTCTATCTATCTATCTATCTATCTCTATCTATCTATCTATCTATATTTCTATCTGCTTGTCTATCTATCTATCTATCTATCTATCTATCTATCTATCTATCTATCTATCTATCTATCTATCTATCTATCTATCTGCTTGTCTGTCTGTCTATCTATCTGTGCATTTGCTTATCTATCTATCTATCTATCTATCTATCTATCTATCTATCTATCTATCTATCTATCTATCTATCTCTATCTATCTGTCTATCTCTATCTTTCTGTCTATATATCTGCTTGTCTATCTATCTATCTATCTATCTATCTATCTATCTATCTATCTATCTATCTATCTATCTATCTGCTTGTCTGTCTATCTATCTGTGCATTTGCTTATCTATCTATCTATCTATCTATCTATCTATCTATCTATCTATCTATCTGTGTATCTGCCTGTCTGTCTGTCTGTCTGTCTATCTATCTATCTGTATATCTGTCTATCTGCTTGCCTATCTATTTATCTGCTTGTCTATCTATTTATCTGCTTGTCTATCTATCTATCTATCTATCTATCTATCTATCTATCTATCTATCTATCTTTCTATCTGTGTATCTGCCTGTCTGTCTGTCTGTCTATCTATCTATCTGTATATCTGCTTGTCTGTCTATCTGTGTAACTGCGTATCTATCTATCTATCTATCTATCTATCTATCTATCTATCTATCTATCTATCAATCTATCTATCTATCTATCTGTCTCTATCTATCTGTCTCTCTCTATCTGTCTATCTATCTATCTATCTATCTATCTATCTATCTATCTATCTATCTATCTATCTATCTATCTATCTGTAACTTTTTTGTCCAGGTTTAAGTAATGAGATGTGAGTTTACAGTGAGAAACAGGATTCGTTTTTTTATTTTTAATGATCTACAGTATTGGGTAGTGCACCATTTTATCCCCCCGCCTCCTCCGTTTAACAGAATTAATTAATTAATTAATTATTTCCATCCATCTGTTTTCTAACTGCAGTGCCCAGCATGCAGTACACAAATACATAGAATTCCTGCATAGCAGTAAAGAAAAGCAGTGATGTTTACACTCAGAATAGACATTTTCAGCGTTAATGTTAGCTGTCGTCTGCAACGTAGCAGACAAGTGCCCGCAAAACGCCAGTAGGTTTTTAGAACGTCCTTCCCGCTTCAAGATGCATCATAAACGTTTCCTGGTCTTCAAAATGTCCCTCTCAGGACTTTTGGGATGCCACCACAGGAGACAGGAGTCGGACGATGTAGCCCTTACAGTTACAGCCCCTTTTAAAAAATTCTAAAACACGGACCCCAAGCATTCAGCTGTTTTAACCGCACTTTGATTGCCCCCCTCAGGGTTCATGGCGTCGGACATGACCTCCAGGAACTCCAGCACGCAGCTGTGGCTGATCACGCACTACCACGAGAACGGCTCGCTGTACGACTACCTGCAGCGGGTGGCCGTGGACATGTCCGACGGCCTTCAGATGGCCGCCTCGGTGGCCAGCGGCCTCGTTCACCTGCACACGGAGATTTTCGGCACGGAGGGTAAACCGGCCATCGCCCACCGCGATCTGAAGAGCAAGAACATCCTGGTGAAGAAGGACCTGCGCTGCTGCATTGCAGACCTGGGTTAGTGGCCACACCTCCCCAGCATTTCAGCGGATGCTAATAAAGGAGATCTGAAGTTCATCAGTGCCTGACAGCAGATTTTATCAGATCCACTGACCATACAGAACCTATACTCACTGTCCACTGTATCAGCTCCACTGACCATACAGAACCTATACTCACTGTCCACTGTATCAGCTCCACTGACCATACAGAACCTCCACTCACTGTCCACTGTATCAGCTCCACTGACCATACAGGAGCTCCACTTCCAGACTGTAGTTCATCTGATTCTCTGTATACTTTATTACTCTGTTCTTTAATGATCAGGACCCCCACAGGACCACCACTGAGCAGATACTATTAGGGAGGTGGGTCATTCTCAGCACTGCAGTGACACTGACATGGTGGTGATGGTGTGTTAATGTGCTGTGCTGATGTGAGCGGATCAGTGTGTAAACACCTCCTCAGTGTCACTGCTGGACTGAGAATCGTCCACCAACCAAAACTCTCCAGACAGCAGTGTCCTGTGGGCGGCGTCCTGTGTCCACTGATGAAGGACTAGAGGAACACAAACTGTGCAGCAGCAGATGAGCTACTGTCTCTGACTTTACATCTACAAGGTGGAGCAGCAAGTAGTAGGAGTGTCTAATAGAGTGGACAGTGAGTGCACACAGTGTTTAAACACTCTGATCCACTCACACCAGCACAACACACCTCCCTAATAATAATATTAAGATCATTAAAGAACAGAGTAATAAAGTATACAGAGAATCAGATGAACTACAGTCTGTAAGTGGAGCTCCTGTATGGTCAGTAGTGCTGATAATAATGGACACTGTGTGTGTAGATACTAGGTTGATATTATATACTGACTGGTTTTATTGTTATGGCTGATCGTTGAAAGGAAAACACTTTTTAAAGACTTTTACTTTCAGTATTCATTTATATTTGCAAACATTTATTTATGGAAGTGGAGCCAGTACAGTGCCTTCCATTCGTTTCTCTAACCGCTGTCTTCCTCTCCAGGCCTGGCGGTCACTCACTCTCAGGCAGACAATCAGCTGAACGTGGGGAATAACCCCAAAGTGGGCACCAAGCGCTACATGGCCCCCGAGGTGCTGGATGAGTCCATTCAGACGGACTGCTTCGACGCCTACAAGCGGGTGGACATCTGGGCCTTCGGCCTGGTGCTGTGGGAGATCGCCCGCCGCACTTACAGCAACGGTCAGCTCCACCAGACGAACCGCTGTTAAGGGGTGGGGTGGGGGTTGTGGGGTATTAATATCTGCCAATATCTGGCTATTTGTGATCAGTCAGGTTGGTGATCAACTATGCTTTCTCTTATGTAGGGATTGTGGAGGAATACAAGCCTCCGTTCTACGACCTGGTGCCTAACGACCCCAGCTTCGAGGACATGCGCAAAGTGGTGTGCGTGGAGCAGCAGAGGCCATTCATCCCCAACCGCTGGTTCTCTGATCCTGTACGTATCAATGCATTAGACTGTAGCTGGTTTGCCAACACTTCCTATACATCCTATATTTACATTGCTTTAATTTATATGTATTCTTATGCAGTTATACAGCACTGTGTACAAGTTTTAGTAACTTGGGGGCATTATTATATAGAAAAAAGCCATTTATTCCAGACAGGATACTTTTATTTACTGTATTATGTAAATATGAAACAGTAATAATAGAGTAAGTAGTGCTTTTACATACGTCAGTTTGTCTATTTAACCCTTTCCTAGCTTCTCCTAAACAACCCAGTATTATGTACAGTTCTCATCTAATACCTGCTTTGACTGCTCAGTACTTCATTAAGCTAAATCAAGATTTGCTGCTGAAGGAACTGAACACATTCATACAATGTCTGGGGCGTCCAGGAGAAATCTGGAACCTAACTTTGTTCTTCAAACTGGAGCTCAAGATCTGATCTACTTCTCTCACAATAAGATATTCATGTTACTTTGTATTGTGTTTATGATCATTATCATCTGTTCTAATGATATTTAATCAGTAGTGTATACTTTGGCTGTACTGATGATGGCTTAAGCTTATACGATTCCTTGTAAAGCATTAAGAATTTAAGACTCATAGGAAGTTTTGCCACCAGCTCTTATATTTTGCATTTCAGTCTGTTGGGTATTGTAATCCATTGTTTTAGCACCACCGCTTAAAGGTCTCCAAAAGGTCAGCTGATGGATTTGTTTCCTAGCAAATAGCACAGTAACATAAGTCTTTGGTAATTTTCTCCCATCAATGTTTTTACTCTAAAATAGCACATATTTTGAATTAACACTAATAATAATAACATTAATATCACACCTGCCTGCTTACTAGCTCTGGCTAGCAGCAAAAATCTGTGGGTACACCACATTGTATAGCCTGGTTCTGGTTCTGCCTGAGCTAGTTAACCACGTAACTACAGAGACGGTTCTGTGTTTAACTGAAAGAGCTACTGTAAAACACACCAAAGAAAGAACAAAGCTATTATAACATTAACAGCCACATAGATGTGCTGATGCTACATTGGCACTGTTTTTAGTGACGTTCCATCTTTGAGCCTTCTAACAGTGACAGGTACTACATTGGGCACCACGGTTAGTGGTTAATACGGTGGTGTAGTGTTTAGTATGGTGGTGTAGTGGTCAGTATGGTGATGTAGTGGTTAGTAAGGTGGTGTAGTGGTTAGTATGGTGGTGTAGTGGTCAGTATGGTGATGTAGTGGTTAGTAAGGTGGTGTAGTGGTTAGTATGGTGGTGTAGTGGTCAGTACGGTGGTGTAGTGGTTAGTACGGTGGTGTAGTGGTTAGTATGGTGGTGTAGTGGTTAGTACGGTGGTGTAGTGGTCAGTACGGTGGTGTAGTGGTTAGTACGGTGGTGTAGTGGTTAGTATGGTGGTGTAGTGGTTAGTATGGTGGTGTAGTGGTTAGTACGGTGGTGTAGTGGTTAGTACGGTGGTGTAGTGGTTAGTACGGTGGTGTAGTGGTTAGTACGGTGGTGTAGTGGTCAGTACGGTGGTGTAGTGGTCAGTACGGTGGTGTAGTGGTCAGTATGGTGGTGTAGTGGTCAGTATGGTGGTGTAGTGGTCAGTATGGTGGTGTAGTGGTTAATACGGGGGTGTAGTGGTTAGTACGGGGTAGTAGTGGTTAGTACGGGGGTGTAGTGGTTAGTACGGTGGTGTAGTGGTTAGTACGGTGGTGTAGTGGTTAGTATGGCGGTGTAGTGGTTAGTATGGCGGTGTAGTGGTTAGTATGGTGTAGTGGTTAGTACGGTGGTGTAGTGGTCAGTATGGCGGTGTAGTGGTTAGTACAGTGGTGTAGTGGTTAGTACGGTGGTGTAGTGGTCAGTACGGTGGTGTAGTGGTTAGTACGGTGGTGTAGTGGTTAGTACGGTGGGGTAGTGGTTAGCATGGTGGTGTAGTGGTCAGTACGGTGGTGTAGTGGTTAGTATGGTGGTGTAGTGGTTAGTATGGTGGTGTAGTGGTTAGTACGGTGGTGTAGTGGTCAGTACGGTGGTGTAGTGGTCAGTACGGTGGTGTAGTGGTTAGTATGATGGTGTAGTGGTTAGTATGGTGGTGTAGTGGTCAGTACGGTGGTGTAGTGGTTCGTATGGTGGTGTAGTGGTCAGTACGGTGGTGTAGTGGTCAGTACGGTGGTGTAGTGGTTAGTATGGTGGTGTAGTGTAGAGGTTTGTACGATGGTGTAGTGGTCAGTATGATGGTGTAGTGGTTAGTATGATGGTGTAGTGGTTAGTGCGGTGGTGTAGTGGTTAGTACGGTGGTGTAGTGGTTAGTAAGGTGGTGTAGTGGTCAGTATGGTGGTGTAGTGGTCAGTATGGTGGTGTAGTGGTCAGTACGGTGGTGTAGTGGTCAGTACGGTGGTGTAGTGGTTAGTATGGTGGTGTAGTGGTTAGTAAGGTGGTGTAGTGGTCAGTATGGTGGTGTAGTGGTTAGTATGGTGGTGTAGTGGTTAGTATGGTGGTGTAGTGATTATTATGGTGGTGTAGTAGTTAGTACGGTGGTGTAGTGGTCAGTATGATGGTGTAGTGGTTAGTATGGTGGTGTAGTGGTTAGTATGGTGGTGTAGTGGTTAGTACGGTGGTGTAGTGGTCAGTACGGTGGGGTAGTGGTTAGTACGGTGGGGTAGTGGTTAGCATGGTGGTGTAGTGGTCAGTACGGTGGGGTAGTGGTTAGTATGGTGGTGTAGTGGTTAGTATGGTGGTGTAGTGGTTAGTATGGTGGTGTAGTGGTTAGTACGGTGGTGTAGTGGTTAGTATAGTGGTGTAGTGGTTAGTATGGTGGTGTAGTGGTTAGTATGGTGGTGTAGTGGTCAGTACGGTGGTGTAGTGGTCAGTATGGTGGTGTAGTGGTCAGTACGGTGGTGTAGTGGTCAGTACGGTGGTGTAGTGGTTAGACTCTCACTGAGCCTGTATGTGTTTGTGTCTCCCAGACGTTGTCCGCTTCGGTGAAGCTGATGAAGGAGTGCTGGTACCAGAACCCGTCGGCTCGTCTCACAGCCCTGCGCATCAAAAAGACTCTGGACAAAATCCACAGCTCCCTGGAGAAGGGCAAGCCGGACTGCTGAGCCCCTGAGGGACTCTTCTTCGTCACGCTGAACCTGAACTGTCGAGTCACCTTTATAGGAAACGCTGATCCTGGATCTGCACCCTTGGCCTCATTCTGTGATAGCATTCACAGGTTTATACCCCCTTTTACCCTCTTCTACTCCTTTGACTGGCCGTGGGGTAAAAGCAAAGCCGGGTTTGTGGATCACAGTGGATCGTGACCTCAGCATTTGCACGGCTCGACGGCTTATACGGACACTGTGGTCACGAGTTCAGGTTTGTGCATCAACACGAGAACAACTCTTACCAAGTTGGACTACTTGGCCACCCGGGAGCTCATCCTGGATCAGCTGCTTGAACTTTTTAAGATTCTTGATATACAATTTTTAAACACCTTCGTTTTTGGCCCAGACAATCTCACAGAGTGAACAGACAACACTGGATAGATTCTAAGACACCAAATCCTTGGATTCGCCCCAAAGTCCAACACCACTACAGGACATGTTGGGAAAGAAAGTGGTCCCGACTCCCTTCCTTGAAAGGCCGAAGACACTTTTTCACGTTGGCTCGGTTCGGCAGTTAGTCGCCTGCTGTAGTTTTCTGCCAGGGACCGACGCCATCCTTCTTTTCATCGTTCCTCATCCCTCGCGCCAGGCAGCCACACTACAACTTAATTGACAATCATCGTTTGCTGCTCAATCTCAAGTCCTGCATTACTAGGCTGCCGTATGAAGCGAGTCACTGTAGGGCGACCGCAATGCCTTCTTTCCGTCAGCGTCGACTCCCACTCACTGTACATTGTAGTCATTTTTAGCGCCCCCCAGTGCTTTCCGCTCTTGAATTGCATCGTAAGCACAGCAAGTGCAATTCAACCATGCGTTGGTTAGTACCTGCTTTATACAAGGCTTGAGTTCGTAGGCTTGGGAGGAGGTTGACTGCATCTCGTTAAAAAAAACAAACAAAACTTTTAAATGTGGTCATGGAAGCTGTGGTCATGGAAGCTTTCCTCATGCTCATGCAGTCCATCTCCGGTAAGACACTTGATGTATTTATTACGAACGAGGGCAGAGAAGTAGGAAAACCGCTAGACACTGCATTGTAAACTGTGACTGTAATAGAATGTAATATATCGTATTTAAAGATAGGAATACTAAAAGTAACGTAGCTCGGATAAGGCTTCCTCGCTCAGGCCAGGTTAAGGCCTGGTCTCGTTTTGTTCTGGGTTTTATTTTATTATTATTATTTTATTTTTATTTTTTTGGTTCCTCAAACACTTTAAAGTCCCACCGAAAAGTTCTTCATAATACAGTCGTGGAATAAATTGATGTGAAATGGTCAGTGGTGGTGATGGGAATCAGTATCTCCAACTTCTCCATACTTTACTTTCAATGTAAGTCAATGGAACTAGAATTTTTTTCCAAGCTACTTTGGAGCACTTCTATTGGTCCAATCGTCACACAATATAAAAGACCACTGTCGTGTTCAAATGTTGTAGAAAACTCAAAATCGACAAAAGTAGAAATGCATGTTTTTCATTGGACGGCGAGGATATGTAAACGTTATTAATGGACAAATTAAACCTACATGTGTTTTTGAGTTCGTACTGTTTATAATGCTTAAATATGGCTTCTTCTACTGTAAAGAGAGATCTCAGAGTTTTTTTTTTTACAGTTCAGTTCGTTTACTTGAAGCGGGTCCCCCCTCCCACCTCGGGTCTGGTTTGATTTTACACGGGCAAAAATACGGCCCAACAAACCTCGTGAGCACTAGGGCTGTGTATGGGCAAGAAGCTGGCGGTTCAATATATTAATGGTTCAATATATCGTGATATACTGTGATTTTTCAAATCTAACTATTGAAACACACCACTGTATGAACAGGTTTATCAATGCTTACAATAGCATTGCGTCCTTGTGCTGCTTGTTAATGTTGGAGTGGAGCTGAAAATGGATTACAACATTGCCATCTAGTGGTCAGAGGTTTAAACACAACACACAATGATTAATTGTCTGCCAGTCTGTGTATCGATACTGTGTTTTTGAGAATCGATACAGTATCACTAAACATAATATCCTGATATTCGATATTTCGATATTTTCTTTGTCTCCTCTGATTTGTCTGAGCTGTCTGGCACGGGAGCAAGAATGTAAACACAGGGAAGACAGAGATGGCATTAGCTTATAGCTGTAATAATAATCTGGGCAATGTATCAAACTACAGTACACCTATCATGATATCAAATATCAAGTAGGCTGCGTATCTCGTTACTGGTCCGAGTGAGAGCTCGGTTAGCTGCTAAAGTTCTCCAGTTCTCTGTTTATACGATCTGCTGCATCCCATAATGCAAAGCACACCTAGCTACAGGAACTTGTGGAGTACACCTAAAAGCTTGGGTTGTATTGAGGTTGGTTTACGTTCTCACCACAAACGAGCTGCTCCAGAGTTCATTTGGGCCGAGACCACCTCCTCTCGTTGTTTTGGTCCGCACCCGAGCACGATTCCTGTTTTAACCGGACTAAATAGTGCTGGTGTGGAAACGCCCCCCTGAGAAGTCAGTGTTTGGAGCATGTAGTAACTGTTCCTGAGGGAGCTTCTATAGGTGGATGTCTGGTTCCATTCACCACCACTGTGACCAGTTCTGGTGTCTCTAGTACAGAGCAATTCACACCAAACCAGTCTGAATGACCTGTGCAGAATTTTTTGGTGGAATGGTCCTTCCACTTACCCGCACTGTGAGTAGTGTTTTGTTTTGACCCGTAGACGTTTGTTTTTTTTTGTTTTTTTCCAGCGCGTGAGATCAAACTGAACAATTGCCTTATAAAGCAGGAGCCTCTGCCGACAGAGCTGCTTCCGGGGTTGCCCACCCCACCCCACATAACCCCACCCCACCCCAGACCTAAGTGTGGTAGAGTGTGGGAGGATGAGGTGCTCAGTTCGGGGGTTAAACTGTCTGGCTTACAGAGATCATGACATGCTGCCTTGATTCAGCGCATTATAGAAGGGCAATTCCACCAGATTTTTAAAAATTCAGTCAAATTCAGTGGTTGGATGTGAAATGGTTCATTAGAGAGACACAAACAGGTCCATATTCTTCTCATCTGTGTAAACAAGGACAAACAAATCTTTTTTTAATCCAATCTGTTATTTGCAAGTGATCAGATCTGATGTGTCCAGACGTCACCAACCTATCTTGGATTGCTGTGGTAAAGGCGTCAGTGCCTGTGAGCAGGAGTTCTCTAATATAAGCCCCAATCTTTAAAATCTTGATCTGTAAAAATCTGCTTGGAACCACTGAACTCATGAGCCAGTGAGTGCACTGCTCCCCCTACTGACCAAGATGTGTAGTGTTGAGAAATGAGTGGAAAGAAAAAAGCACATCAGTTACTACAGCTGTATTATTGCAGCGTACGACACTCAGGCAGCTTTCTGCTTTGTTTAGATTGTGGGCGGAGTCAGTAATATCCTAGTGTGCATGTAAATGAAGTCCGTTCACGGTGGTGATGTATTATGTTGTTGAACTGCTGCACTCAAATGTATGTGTGGTGACTATCAGACAAGAGTTTGAACCAACGGCGACCATGAAACTGATCAAAAAGCTGTTGGTAAAGTTGGAGTAGGATCAGATCTGATCTGTTTGCCCGTTTCAGTTCCAATTTAGGCCTCTTATGTATCCGATTCCCAGCAATGTGACCACCAACTCTCGTTAGGTATGAACAATGACCACAAATCTGATATATCTCGTCACCGTCCAAAGAAAAACATCTAACATCTCCAATGTAGCCACTTTACAGGAAAGACCTGTCTTTACTTCTAATGTAATTCAATGGAACCAGAAGTTCCTCCGTGCTAATTTGGAGCATTTCTATTGGTCCATTCATCATAAAGTAGTTCTAGAACTTTTGACCACACATATACACAAATACACACACACACACACACACATATACACATACACACATACATACATACATACATACATACACAGACACACACATACATACACATACACACATACATACATACATACATACACACATACACACAAATAAATTATGGTCGTCGTTCATGTCTAGTGTTGGTCCTCCAGGTTCTCACGGCTCACTGTGATACAGTCTGGAAGACGTTGTTTGATCTTAAGGCAACGTGGAGCCTAAACAACACAATCAGATCTGATCACTGGATGTCTTTAGAGTGATGGTAAAGGTAACCAGGCGTCTCCATGTCTACATCACAAATCTAGACCCTCTATCATCAGACCCACCAGTGAACCTACACACGTCTATAAGTGAGTCTATAAGTGATGATGATGATGATGGTGAAATAGTGACAAACTATGAAACTGGTTTTCTGTTTGGGGACTATTTTGCCCTACTGCATGTATCCCTCCACCACCAAACATATCTCCATTTTTGATGATTTTCTTTTTCTCCATCATATAAACACCACAACGTCCGTTAACATTGTCTAGAAATATCTTGATGAACGGACCAATAGAAATGCCCCAAAGCGGCTTAGGAAAAATTCTGGTTCCATTGACTTCCATTGAAAGTTAAGAACTTTTTGGCCTCTCCTGTAAAGTTGCCTTTTTGGAGATACGTATTTTTTCTTTGGACTATATGGTGCAGAAGCCTGGTTCCTATCACCACCACTGTTCGCAAGTCTTCACATCAAAGCACTCTGAATGACTGTGTACATCTTAATTATGATTACAACCTAAATAATTATGATGAATGATATCCATTATACAGACATAAAACAATAGACTAGTGGAGTTTCCCTTTAAGCTCTAAATCAGGAGTGTTAAGGTGGCGAATACTTGAAATCAGACCTGCTGTCAGGCGGAGTCTGCACACGTGCTTGCCAGACCACCTCTACAGTGTTAAAGGGGGTCCCTGTTGTTCTGTTTTTTGGGTTTTTTGTCCTTTCAGCAATACCTGTTACACAAGAAAATCATCTTATAAGGCAAGTTTGGTTTTATTGCATTAATTTAAAATTTTTTCCCCCCAATATTTCTAGTTTCTGTTCGCATTTCGATGCGTGTTTACATTCAGCGGCTTCTTTTAAAGGCTCTGTTTAAATTTATGCACATTTTTACAAGCCGGGGAAAAAAAAAAAAAAAAAGAAACACCCACTGTTAACCAAAATAATGGTCTTTATTGCCGACATGGATTTAAATATTTAAATTCCTGGGAAAGGAACTTGTTAGATGAAATCCAGTGTATTTAAATGACACGTTACAATAAAATGTCATGCTGGGTTAATAAAACGCCTTCATTAATTCTCCTCCGCGGCTGCTTTAAATTATTATTCATATAAATAATTAACTCCAGGCTCTGAGAGTGACGCTGGTCGTGACTGCGGCGCTACATTAGCGCTGAAACGCATTAAGAACGTCAGATTTAATATGAAATATTAAAACCTGCTGTTGTACTCGTTGTGTGATTTACAGTCGGAATTATTCCGAGTCGTTTGGGGTCCCGGGGTCCCGGGGTCCCGCGGCAGCGTCTGATTTCTGTTTTTCCAGAACCAACGTTTACATATCACACCAGTGGTGAAGCTCGCAGTCCAACCTGGCGTCAGCGAACGTCGTCCGGCAGCGTCTTGTACGGGTTCAGAATCCCTTTGGGGTCCAGCATGGCCTTGATGTTGCCCATGAGGGCCACAGCCTCAGGGGTCTTGCTGTAGTAGATGTAGTTCCTCTTCTTCAGGCCCAGGCCGTGCTCGGCGCTGATGCTGCCCTGGTACTGGGACGTCCACTCGTACACGTACGGCTCGATGGCAGCCAGGAGCTCGGGGTCTTTGGAGGGGGACGTGATGTTCAGGTGAAGGTTGCCGTCGCCTGCAGGAAGCCAGAGAAGATGGTTAGGTGGTATTTAGGACTTTACAAACTCCTTCACAGTGGTGGTGAAGGTAACCAGGGGTCTCCAAGTATACAACACCAAGTCATTTTATTTACTATCAAAACCACCAGAGAACCTATTTTGCCTTAAGATGTCCCACATGTATCACTCCACCATATTGAATATATATATATAAATATATATTGTGGTGACGTGTCCACTCACTGTCCACTCTATTAGACACTCCTACTACTTGCTGGTCCACCTTGTAGATGTAAAGTCAGAGACAGTAGCTCATCTGCTGCTGCACAGTTTGTGTTCCTCTAGTTCTTCATCAGTGGACACATGACCCTATATACCACATCCTATTTCTCCTATTACATCAACAACATGACTGTGATGCACCAGAGGGCGCCAGTGAGCAAGTCCTTGAACGCATGACTGGAGCCCAATGGTTTAAAACTACAACTTTCTCTAATTCAGGACCATCTAATTTCTAAAAGCAAAGAAAACACCAGATCAGTAGAATGCAACATTACTGCATTCCTGCTACTGGATGCTGATTGGCTGGTCAGCTTAGTACTGTCTGCTTGGTTTGCAGTCACCGACACAATGAACGCTCATAAAGAGACACCCTTAAAAAGTCTTGTTGAACTGAAAAAGGTGCTTAAATATTTAGGTTTGTGGTTCATTCATTTTTAACTCGCCCCGGGAGCGCCCCCTAGGGTCTGAGCAAAGTGGAAGATGGTGTTGAGAAGCAGGTCTCCTCACTACACCAATCACAAATCAGAGAAATGCTCGTACCAACGTGTCCATAGCCGACCACGTTTTTCGCCCGGTCTCTCAGACGCTCCCGCATGACAGTGACCAGGTCGTAGATCTTCTCTACGGGCAGAGAGACGTCGTACTTGTACGTGTATCCTTCGTGCCTCAGAGCCTCAGTGATCCTCTCCCTCATAGACCAAAGAGCCTGGAGTCAGACAGACAGGAGTCGAGATAAGACTGACCTCAAATGAACATCACAGACCAGCACTACGGACGCAAGTAGTGACGTTTTAGTCAAATTTGAGGTTTTAAATGTAGATTAAATAATACATAAATACATAAATACATATATATATACATATATATACATATATATATCCAATTCAATTCGATTTCCGATTTGATTCGATTCAATTCAATTCTGTATCGATTCATTTAGGGATGCTTTCAAGTTCTGGGGCTGGAATGCTAATTTTAAAGGTCGATCTTGGGTTTATACGAATCGATATCTGATTATTTAAATGAAAAACACCCCTATATATATATATATATATATATAAACAAACATTTAAAAAGTAATAAAAACCACAAGCACTTTTAAAAATTAAAAAATGCATGCAGTATAATTAGTATTTAAAGTAAGAAATAAAAACTTAAAAAGCCACTGGTTGTGCAGCTAAAGCAGTGCGAGGAACGAGGGATGAATAAACGACAAGTAGAGGAGTGCAGGCCAGTATGTCTGTGGATTAGAAGTTGGGGGTCTGCTCTGAGTGAGTACAGGCAGTTTGGAGGCTGTAGGTTAAATGAAACCATGAGGTTTGGAAGTAAATGAAAATGAATGGGACCCTATGGGAAAAAAAAATGAAAGATAGAAAAAAAATGACAAACAGACGAGTGAGGGTTGAACCAACCCTCTAGTCGTGGTCAGGGGTCTGTCATGAGTCAGTGTGTGTGAAACAGTGTCTGTCGGTGGAGCAGAAGTTCAGTAGATTGGCGTGCACTTTTCTATCCTATTCATTCTCTATGGGGAAAAAACTCCTGAATAAATCTGTTGTTTTTAGGAATCCGTGCATCCAATAAAAAAGCTGTACACAAGCTGGAATCACACAATCAGACCGGACACTCCGGAGCTGATATTTAGAAAACTGCGGGAAAAAAACCCAACTAAACAGTATAGTTACACATTGTTCTGCAATCATAACTAGAAAAGTGCATTTCCTAAAGAAGCGTGATGAACGAGGGATGAATAAACGACAAGTAGAGGAGTGTGGGTCAGTATGTCTGTGGATTAGAGGTTGGAGATCTGCTCTGAGTGAGTACAGACAGTTTGGAGGCTGTAGGTTAAATGAAACCATGATGTTTGGGTTCGGCCAAAAATGAACAGGACCCTATGAGGAAAAAAGAGGGATGGGAAAAAACGACAAACAGACGAGTGCAGGTCAAACCAACGCTGCAGTCGTGGTTGGGGGTCCACTCTGAGTCAGTGTATGTAAAACGGTATCTGTTGGTCGAGCTGAAGTATCTCAAATCCACACATTTTTATCATCCTATTCATTTTCTATGGGAAAACAATCCAGAATCCGTGCATCCGATCAAAAAGCTGCATACAAGCCAGACACACAATTAGATCGGACGATCTGGAGCTGGAACGGAGTAGATATTTAAAAAACTGTGGGAGGAGTTACGCTGTGAAGATCTGGCACAAAGCAAAAAAACAACTAAACAGTATAGTTACACATTGTTCTGCAACCATAACCAGAAAAGTGCATTTCCTGAAGGAGTGTGAGGAACGAGGGATGAATAAAAAACAAATAGAGGAGTGCAGGTCAGTATGTGTGTGGATTAGTGTTTGGGGACCTGCTCTGAGTGAGTAGAGGCAGTTTGGTGGCTGTAGGTTAAACTGTAATATTTGGGTTTGACCGAAAATGAATGGGACTCTATGGGGGGAAAAAAGAGGGATGGAGATAAGAAAAAAAAAGCCAAACAGACGAGTGCGGGTCAAACCAACACTGCAGTCGTGGTCGGGGGTCCACTCTGAGTCAGTGTCTGTAAAACGGTGTCTGTTGGTCGAGCTGAAGTATCTCAAATCCACACATTTTTATCATCCTATTCATTCTCTATGGGAAAACAATCCAGAATCCGTGCATCCGATCAAAAAGTTGCATACAAGCCAGACACACAATTAGATCGGACGATCTGGAGCTGGAACGGAGTA
Organism: Megaleporinus macrocephalus; assembly: GCA_021613375.1. NCBI lineage: Eukaryota > Metazoa > Chordata > Actinopteri > Characiformes > Anostomidae > Megaleporinus > Megaleporinus macrocephalus. Next base: position 47,029,323 of record CM038708.1, read on the forward strand.
GATATTTAGAAAACTGTGGGAGGAGTTACGCTGTGAAGATCTGGCAGAAAGCGAAAAAGAATAAGAGAGTGATGAGGGAGGTTCGTCCCAGTAACCAAACCCGAGAATAACGATATCAGTACAGAGCCAGTGTTGATGCTTGGGGTCTCCTCCACTGCTGGAGCTGGATGGAGTGAAACTGGGCTGTAACGTTGATTTGCTGCCTCTGAATTCAACTCTACCTTTATTTTCGCCTCCTCCGTCGCCACGGTGCCGTCCGTGACCAGCGCCGATGTCGTGACCTTCTCTAAGAAGCTGTGAAGCTTCTCTTCGTCGTGGGCAGCGTTCGATCCAGCGGTCTCGATGACAACGTAGAACGGACTGTCTGAAAAACAGAAGCCGGTTTGTTCAGTGTGTCTGAGCCAGCTGATCAGCCAATCAGCTTCCTGTACGGGACAGACGTACTTCAGAACGAGGGATGAGACTGTAGGATAATGCGGCGTATCTATAAGTGGGCAGGGAACCCAGACGGCATTGTAGGTAGATACAGCCAGGTAAGCTCTCCCATTGGTCAAATATATATATATATATATATATATATATATATATATATATATATATACACACACACACACACACACACACACTAGTGTGTACAGAAGCCTTATAAAGTCTTCATCTGATCAATATAAGTATTAGTATTTCCACCACCAGATGAATGTCTTCTACAGCCGAGAAGATCTGCTTATCTAGAACTATAAACTCAATCACTCTGGCTGTGGTATATAGCCCCGCCCTCTATTGGCCGATCGTTGATCGGTGATCGAAATCAGCCTCAAAGACGCTGATCGGTCCAACTATAACGGTGTAGTACATCATGGAAGGTGTGGACAGTAAAACAGTGATGGACAAACAGAGAATGAATGAGACGAGCTCCATAATCCCATTAACTCTATAGTAGTCTGTAGGTGAACGAGGTGGAGCTCCATCTCTCGTACCTCTGAAGTTCAGAACAGGGAGCTTCAGTCTGGTTCCTGTACCTGCGATGGGGTTGCTGAGCTTGAGATGTTTCTCCAGAAGACTCATGCAGGAGGCGTCCAGGAACTCGAAGGCAGAGAGGATTTCTCCCAGCATCCCCCGGCAGGCCTGAAACGTCTCCAGCAGGTTCTGGAAGCTGGAGCACCCTGCAGGAACCAAGCAGTACTGCACTTACAGACTGTAGTTTATCTGATTCTCTGTATACTTTATTACTCTGTTCTTTAATGATCAGGACCCCCACAGGACCACCACAGAGCAGGTACTATTAGGGAGGTGGGTCATTCTCAGCACTGCAGTGACATTGAGGTAATGCTGGTGGTGTGTTAGTGTGTGTTGTGCTGGTGTGAGTGGATCAGACACCTCAGTGTCACTGCTGGACTGAGAATCATCGTCCACCAACCAAAACTATCCAGACAGCAGTGTCCTGTGGGCGGCGTCCTGTGTCCACTGATGAAGAACTAGAGGAACACAAACTGTGCAGCAGCAGATGAGCTACTGTCTCTGACTTTACATCTACAAGGTGGACCAGCAAGTAGTTAGGAGTGCTGTGAATGACCCACCACCCTAATAGTAAGTGCTCTATGGTGGTCCTGTGGGGGTCCTGATCATTAAAGAACAGAGTAATAAAGTATACAGAGAATCAGATGAACTACAGTCTGTAAGTGGAGCTCCTGTATGGTCAGTGGAGCTGATACAGTGGACAGTGAGTGGAGGTCCTGTATGGTCAGTGGAGCTGATACAGTGGACAGTGAGTGGAGGTCCTGTATGGTCAGTGGAGCTGATACAGTGGACAGTGAGTGGAGGTCCTGTATGGTCAGTGGAGCTGATACAGTGGACAGTGAGTGGAGGTCCTGTATGGTCAGTGGAGCTGATACAGTGGACAGTGAGTGTGTATATATATATATATATATATATATATATATATATATATATATATATATATATATATATATATATATATATATATATATATATACATGGTGTTGATACTGAGAGGACCGAGTACCTAAAAAGGCTACGTTGACAGATTTGGGTTTACGAGGACACAGGATGGACACGGCGGTGACCACCCCAAGCGTTCCCTCAGAACCAATGAAGAGCTGCTTCAGGTCATAGCCGGTGTTGTCCTTCCGCAGCGTAGCTAGGCAGTTCAATACCCGTCCGTCAGCCAGCACCTGCAGTGAGGACACAGTGGTCTCGTGAACGCTTGCTACGGCTGCTTTCACGTTGGCCCGGTTGCCGTTCTACTACTAAAAGGCTCACGCACCGCTTCCAGACCCAGAACCGTCCCTCGGAGGGAGCCGTAGCGCAGAAGCCGCAGGCCGCCCGCGTTGGTGGACACGTTCCCGCCGATGTGGCAGCTGCCTTTCGCCCCGAGGTCCAGCGGCACGATGAAGTCTCGCTCCTCCAGATACTGAGACAGGCTCTCCAACACGCAGCCGGCCTGGCACGTCAGGATACCTGTCACAGTGAAAGGGACAGTTGGGAATGTTTACATCCAACCGCAGGTCTTCGTTGAAGGCTAAGCACCACTTATGGACCCCCCTGGTGATTTCACATCGTTTTAGATATTAAAAATATATAAACATGACTTAAAATGAAATTCTGCCTTTATTTGCTTTAAAATAGTTGATTTTAATTAAATTGGTGGAAAAACTCGCTCGCTACGGAAACTCCTGAACGCTACCGTGTGACGTCACTGGTGAACAACAGTGAACAGCGGCGGTACAACAGCACTATGACTGACTGGGACTGAGAATGTTCCAGAACTGCTTCTTCAGATTCTGATGATGTTTCTGAATTTGAATCTGAAAGAGCTGTAATGTAGAAATAGACCACCATATCACTTAGTCCTGATACTTTTAGACCACCATATCACTTAGTCCTGATACTTTTAGACCACCATATCACTTAGTCCTGATACTTTTAGACCACCATATCACTCAGTCCTGATACTTTTAGACCACCATATCACTTAGTCCTGAGACTTTTAGACCACCATATCACTTAGTCCTGATACTTTTAGACCACCATATCACTTAGTCCTGATACTTTTAGACCACCATATCACTTAGTCCTGATACTTTTAGTCAAACCACACCCACAACAGCAGCTCAACCTGAGTGTAAACAGTATCTAGCTAAATAACCAACAGTACTCATGACAACAGTCGCCTAGCAACCAGCTACACTCAGATATAGAGGTACAGTTATTGTAGTAAATATGATGAAAGTGAACTCGCTCTCATACGACTCTATAAACCTTCATAACTCAACTACGTTAGCTTAGCATAGCTTCAACCACCGAACTTAGCAAGTGAAGCTAACGTTAGCTAACATCAGCTAAAGCAGGCTCAGTAACTGAGCTTACCTGGTTTACGTCCACGTACACGGAGGGTCTTGAACTCCTCTCACTGGTTTCCTACACGCCCATATTGTTAAACAGCGTCAGACTTAAGATCCAGTCGTCGTGGAAACCTACGTCCCATAGCTGTGATAATCTTTAAATGATCTACAGATGACTGAGTGAGAGGACGCTCCTTTCCAGTGTGTCAGTTTAAAGTTGACAGGTTTAGACCACTATCTGGATATTTGGGGGTCTTTGGGTCGTTTGTGTATGAGGGTCCACTGTACATCCAATTACTGCAGCCAGAAACAACAACACCTTTCTGTCATTGTGTTTTACTGTAAGTGCATCTTCTAGTGTTGTTGTCCACCATCTACGTTACACGCATGACGCCTACAGCAGTTTCCGAGCAGTGGGCGGAGCTAAACAGTCTTTTAAGCTGTATTCCTTGACTTTTAATAATCACAAGTTAGGATCTCAGACTCCGCTGTATGTATTTATGTGTTTGACATCTTTATATAAGCTGGTTCTCAGCCTAACAGGTGATTATTGGTGACAATATCATCATAAATGTGGAGGAACCTGATCCAAGATCAGTCCTGCTTTGTGGATAAGGTCCTGTTGTTGGACCTTCACAGTGATCTTGTGCTCAAAACCAATCAGGACTGCTAAACATGTCAAGGCGTAACCAATTCTGATCTGTAATGATGCCCCAGCCATCCGTAATCATGTGTCCAAGCGAGGATCTGCCATCGCTCAGTGCAATACCAGCCAGCGTGAGGTCATCTGTGAATGTGATGAGCTGCATTATGACTTTCTAAAGGACCTGGTGGACAGCATGACACGTTCTGGAGCCTCACCCTACTAGTTTAGTAGCCTAGTGGGGACCTGGCTCACAGGACGCATGGGACAAGACTGAGTCACGAGTATAAAGCGGTAGAACGGAAATGGAGCGTGAACATACACACACACACCTGAGATGCTGTCGAAGGTGAGGACCTGGTTCATGAGGGAGGTGGACAGGATGATCTCATCGAACACAGGAACGCTGCCTCCCACCAGCCCGGTGTTGCCACCCTGAGGACTCACTGCCAGGTTGCGCTCGTTACAGTACCTGGACGCATACAATCAAACTACTGAAACACAACTGACTGCTAGTGTTTACAAAACAAACAGCAAAGTAAACAATACCTGAGTATCTGAGACACCTCGTCTGTGGTCTTGGGTCTCAAGAGAACTTCACTGTTACCTGTAAACACAAACAAACACACAGTGCTGAACACTACACCACCATACTTACCACTACACCACCATACTAACCTCTACACCACCATACTGACCACTACACCACCGTACTAACCACTACACCACCATACTAACCACTACACCACCGTACTGACCACTACACCACCATACTAACCTCTACACCACCATACTGACCACTACACCACCGTACTAACCACTACACCACCATACTAACCACTACACCACCGTACTAACCACTACACCACCGTACTAACCACTACACCACCATACTAACCACTACACTACCGTACTAACCACTACACCACCATACTGACCACTACACCACCGTACTAACCACTACATCACCATACTAACCACTACACCACCATACTACCACTACAACACCGTACTGACCACTACACCACCATACTGACCACTACACCACCGTACTAACCACTACACCACCATACTAACCACTACATCACCATACTAACCACTACACCACCATACTGACCACTACATCACCATACTGACCACTACACCACCACACTGACCACTACACCACCACACTGACCACTACACCACCATACTGACCACTACACCACCATACTGACCACTACAACACCGTATTGACCACTACACCACCATTCTGACCACTACAACACCGTACTGACCACTTGACCACCGTACTAACCTCTACACCACCGTACCGACCACTACACCACCGTACCGACCACTACACCACCATACTAACCACTACACCACCATACTAACCACTACACCACCATACTAACCACTACACCACCATACTAACCACTACACCACCGTACTGACCACTACACCACCGTACTGACCACTACACCACCGTACTGACCACTACACCACCGTACTAACCACTACACCACCGTACTGACCACTACACCACCGTACTGACCACTACACCACCATACTAACCACTACACCACCATACTAACCACTACACCACCATAGTAACCACTACACCACCGTACTAACCACTATACCACCATACTAACCTCTACACCTCCATACTAACCACTACACCACCGTACTGACCACTACACCACCGTACTGACCACTACACCACCATACTAACCACTACACCACCATACTAACCACTACACCACCATACTAACCACTACACCACCATACTAACCACTACACCACCGTACTGACCACTACACCACCATACTGACCACTACACCACCATACTGACCACTAAACCACCATACTACCCACTACACCACCGTACTAACCACTACACCACCGTACTAACCACTACACCACCATACTAACCACTACACCACCATACTAACCACTACACCACCGTACTAACCACTACACCACCGTACTAACCACTACACCACCGTACTAACCACTATACCACCATACTAACCTCTACACCTCCATACTAACCTCTACACCTCCATACTAACCACTATACCACCGTACTAACCACTACACCACCATACTGACCACTACACCACCATACTAACCACTACACGACCATACTAACCACTACACCACCATACTAACCACTACACCACCATACTGACCACTACACCACCATACTGACCACTACACCACCATACTGACCACTACACCACCATACTAACCACTACACCACCGTACTAACCACTACACCACCGTACTAACCACTATAGCACCATACTAACCTCTACACCTCCATACTAACCACTATACCACCGTACTAACCACTACACCACCATACTGACCACTACACCACCATACTAACCACTACACCACCATACTAACCACTACACCACCATACTAACCACTACACCACCATACTAACCACTACACCACCGTACTGACCACTACACCACCATACTAACCACTACACCACCATACTGACCACTACACCACCATACTAACCACTACACCACCATACTAACCACTACACCACCGTACTGACCACTACACCACCGTACTGACCACTACACCACCATACTGACCACTACACCACCATACTGACCACTACACCACCATACTGACCACTACACCACCATACTGACCACTACACCACCATACTAACCACTACACCACCATACTAACCACTACACCACCATACTAACCACTACACCACCGTACTGACCACTACACCACCGTACTAACCACTACACCACCATACTAACCACTACACCACCATACTAACCACTACACCACCATACTAACCACTACACCACCATACTAACCACTACACCACCGTACTGACCACTACACCACCGTACTAACCACTACACCAGCGTTATTAATGTAGCTACACAACTGTACACTGACAGCCGCACCAGCAAACTTCCTCTCAGTTATACACACGTGTCATAGGGTGAACAACGACTTACTGTGTGCAATTCCACAGTTCTACCAGAGGGGTCTCCTCTTTCAGCTTTCAACATCACTACTACATACTCACACCCACCTTTCACTGACCTCAGCCAGTCCACGTTGCTGGACTCCAGCACGTCTGGGTCTGTGATGGTCCTCCCCGGTAGCAGCTGTCTGAAAAAGTCCAGGTCAGCGGGGGTCACCTGAGAAAAAGCCCCCCGAGGAGGAGCAGCACTTGGAGCCTGAGATCCTCCACCATGAACACATCTGTGCTGGATCCATCCTGCTGACCGCAGCACTGGTCCTCTCCTAGGTGACCGCGAGTGCACTGGACACAGAGCTGTGGTGTACTTCAGGAACCTGGAGGCGAACTTCAACCGGGTCAGTCTCTCAAACACGGCCATGACTGTAAGATGGATTGTGAGGGACGAAGGAGAGGAAAGCAGGTCAGTAGACACATACAGTCACACTATACCTCACCAGTAAGACCACCAGATGTACATAATCATACATACAATACAAAGTATCATGAATATGTTACTGTGAGAGAAGTAGATCAGATCTTGATCCAGTTTGAAGAACAAAGTTAGGTTCCAGATTTCTCCTGGACGCCCCAGACATTGTATGAATGTGTTCAGTTCCTTCAGCAGCAAATCTTGATTTATCTTAATGAAGTACTGAGCAGTCAAAGCAGGTATTAGATGAGAACTGATAATAATACTGGGTTGTTTATAGAAGGAGAAGCTTGGAAAGGGTTAAATAAACACACTGACGTATGTAAAAGCACTACTTACTCTATTAATACTGATTAATATTTAATAATAAAGAGTTTATTGAGTAAATATAATAATGTTCCCAGGTGCCTCAAACTTCTACAGTACTTTATATGTAGCCACAATTTTGTAATACCACAGCAATCAGTAACCACTGGGGATACAATTACAGCCATCTAGTAATGCCCTAGCAACCACCTGGGATTATTATCATCTACTATTATTATTATTTTTTTATTACTATTATTGTTGTTGTTGTTGTTATAGTAATATTATAGTTATATTATTGGGCAACATTACAGGTATATTATAGTAGCATTACAGTTACACTGAACAAATATATATATATATATATAATTACATTATAGCTATAGTAATAGTTATTATAGTTATAGTTAAACAGGATTGTTTATTATGTTGTTGAACAACTCTTCTTCTCTACTGCTCCAGCTCCTGGTCTGCTCTTCTTCTCTACTGCTCCAGCTCCTGGTCTGCTCTTCTTCTCTACTGCTCCAGCTCCTGGTCTGCTCTTCTTCTCTACTGCTCCAGCTCCTGGTCTGCTCTTCTTCTCTACTGCTCCAGCTCCTGGTCTGCTCTTCTTCTCTACTGCTCCAGCTCCTGGTCTGCTCTTCTTCTCTACTGCTCCAGCTCCTGGTCTGCTCTTCCTCTCTACTGCTCCAGCTCCTGGTCTGCTCTTCTTCTCTACTGCTCCAGCTCCTGGTCTGCTCTTCTTCTCTACTGCTCCAGCTCCTGGTCTGCTCTTCCTCTCTACTGCTCCAGCTCCTGGTCTGCTCTTCCTCTCTGCTGCTCCAGCTCCTGGTCTGCTCTTCTTCTCTACTGCTCCAGCTCCTGGTCTGCTCTTCCTCTCTACTGCTCCAGCTCCTGGACTGCTCTACTTCTTCTCTGCTGCTCTAGCTCCTGGACTGCTCTACTTCTTCTCTGCTGCTCCAGCTCCTGGACTGCTCTACTTCTTCTCTGCTGTTACAGCTCCTGGGCTGCTCTACTTCTTCTCTGCTGTTACAGCTCCTGGGCTGCTCTACTTCTTCTCTGCTGTTACAGCTCCTGGACTGCTCTACTTCTTCTCTGCTGTTACAGCTCCTGGGCTGCTCTTCTCTTCTGCTCCAGCTTCTGGTCTGCTCTTCTTCTCTACTGCTCCAGCTCCTGGGCTGCTCTACTTCTTCCCTGCTGTTCCAGCTCCTAGACTGATCTACTTCTTCTCTGCTGCTCTAGCTCCTGGGCTGCTCTACTTCTTCTCTGCGGCTCTAGCTCCTGGACGGCTCTACTTCTTCTCTGCTGCTCCAGCTCCTGGACTGCTCTACTTCTTCTCTGCGGCTCTAGCTCCTGGACGGCTCTACTTCTTCTCTGCTGCTCCAGCTCCTGGACTGCTCTACTTCATCTCTGTTGCTCTACTTCTTCTCTGTTGCTCCAGCTCCTGGGCTGCTCTACTTCTTCTCTGCTGCTCCAGCTCCTGGGCTGCTCTACTTCTTCTCTGCTGTTACAGCTCCGGGGCTGCTCTACTTCTTCTCTGCTGTTACAGCTCCTGGGCTGCTCTTCTCTTCTGCTCCAGCTTCTGGTCTGCTCTTCTTCTCTACTGCTCCAGCTCCTGGGCTGCTCTACTTCTTCCCTGCTGTTCCAGCTCCTAGACTGATCTACTTCTTCTCTGCGGCTCTAGCTCCTGGACTGCTCTACTTCTTCTCTGCGGCTCTAGCTCCTGGACGGCTCTACTTCTTCTCTGCTGCTCCAGCTCCTGGACTGCTCTACTTCTTCTCTGTTGCTCCAGCTCCTGGACTGCTCTACTTCTTCGCTGTTGCTCCAGCTCCTGGACTGCTCTACTTCATCTCTGTTGCTCTACTTCTTCTCTGTTGCTCCAGCTCCTGGGCTGCTCTACTTCTTCTCTGTTGCTCCAGCTCCTGGGCTGCTCTACTTCTTCTCTGTTGCTCCAGCTCCTGGGCTGCTCTACTTCTTCTCTGCTGCTCCAGCTCCTGGGCTGCTCTACTTCTTCTCTACTGCTCCAGCTCACTGGTCTCACTCTGGAGCTTCTGCTTTTAATTTTGGACCAAAATGACTCTAACAGAGCTTAACACACCTCAGCTGGATGACCCAAAATACTCCATTCATTTCTATAACCAGTGATTTTAGAGATAATCACCAGCTTCTAGTTCCAACTCCCAGTTCCACCTTAAATGGGGCAGCAGTGAGACTCACAGGCGCCGGAGTGAACGCACTGCTGCTCTATTTAAGGTGGAACTGGGAGTCGAATACAAAGCTGGCGATTAAAACGCCGAACTTCAGCTCGTCGTTTACAAGTCATTAATAAAAAAATAATTAGCTTTAGTTTACGTCCATAATTCTAAATAATAATAATAATAATAACAACTACAGGGTTAGCTGGTTCTGTCAGAGACGTTGTGGCCGGTTAACGCTTCAACAGGAGAACCTAGCTCGCTCAGCTAGCACGAAAATCAGAAAAGAGAGTCAAAAGCGAGTCACTCACTGTCAAAACTGAGGATTCGCCACTTTCCACACGTAACGAACGTCACGGAGTCACTTTAAACCCAGTAATAACTTTCTGTTAACCTTCATCACAAACAGAGAGACGCTGCCGAAACCTTACAGCTCCTTAGCTACAGCATCGGCGGCGTCCCGATTCGCGCACTTGCGCCCTACCTAGGGAGCATATCTAGTGAAGCACCGAACTTCACCCTTTTCTCGTCTTACCGAGAGAAATAAAAATCACGCTCGCTGGTTGTTGTTTTGTAGTGGACGCTGCTCACAATATCTGGAGGCGGAATCTTGCTGTGCTGACCGGTTGGTAAGTAAACACTAGTTAGTGTAGAAGTGAACTGAACGGCTTTGGGAGCACAGCCAATGCTGTGGCGCTCTCTCCTTCTTTAATGTAGTCGTATTGTTACTCAGTGTGTATATCGCCACCTAGCGGAGCAGAGCAAACGCTCCTTTAACAAGTAGCAATGTTTAGTTTTCCTCTTATAAACTTAAGAGTGTCCTTAAAACAAGTCTAAATGAGACTCAGTATTGTGTGTGGCCTCCACGTGCCTGTATGACCTCCCTACAACGTCTGGGCATGCTACTGATGAGGTGGTGGATGGTCTCCTGAGGGATCTCCTCCCAGACCTGGACCAAAGCATCTGCCAACTCCTGGATAGTCTGTGGTGCAACCAGTGTTGGTGGATGGAGCGAGACATGATGTCCCAGATGTGCTCAACCAGATTCAGGTCTGGGGAACGGACGGGCCAGTCCATAGCTTCAATGCCTTCTTCTTGCAGGACCTGCTAACACACTCCAGCCACATGAGGTCCAGCATTAGGAGGAACCCAGGGCCAACCACACCAGCATATATATATCAAATAGCATAAGAGGCTAAATATACATACTCTGAAGAAGTTTCAGAAGGTATTATGGTCAGTAAATCATGGTCTATCTCATCTTCATCTTCTCCAGCATTATTAGATGCTCCTGCAAAGTGTTTCTGCTCTGCATCTTTCGTCCATACAGCAGTGATTGACAGTAGCCCAGAGATCACAGCTTGTTAACCTAGATCAGATAGAATTAGACAGCACTGACTGATTCAACTTAAAGATACTGTATATATAACTGTAAACTTGTATAATATCAATACCTATGATCGCTTATTAAAGACCTTCTGTTGTCCAGGTCTTAAATCAAGAGTTCAGAGAATCTCTCCTGCACCACTCAGTCCAATTCCAGTTCTGGGAGAGCCTTTGGAGAGAATTATTCTAGATTGTGTAGGCCGTTACCGAAAACGAAACCAGGGTACGAGTACCTGCTTACTGTTATGTGTACAGCCACTCGTTATCCAGAGGCACTGCTCACTACTGATTCTAGAGCTGTAGTGAAGGCTTTGGTGAGAAGCTGCTCTACATTTGGTCATTCAAACTGACCAGGCTCCTAATTTCACCTCTAAGGTTCTTTCTCAGGTACGTAAGGAGGTGTCCAGTGCTGGATGATTGTGTGGTTAGTATGATTGTGTAGTGGTCAGTATGGTGGTGTAGTGGTTAGTATGGTGGTGTAGTGGTTAGTATAGTGGTGTAGTGGTTAGTATGGTGGTGTGGTGGTTAGTATGGTGGTGTAGTGGTTAGTATGGTGGTGTAGTGGTTAGTATGGTGGTGTAGTGGTTAGTACGGTGGTGTAGTGGTTAATATGGTGGTGTAGTGGTTAGTATGGTGGTGTAGTGGTTAGTATGGTGGTGTAGTGGTTAATATGGTGGTGTAGTGGTTAGTATGGTGGTGTAGTGGTTAGTATGGTGGTGTAGTGGTTAGTATAGTGGTGTAGTGGTTAGTATAGTGGTGTAGTGGTTAGTATGGTGGTGTAGTGGTCAGTATGGTGGTGTAGTGGTTAGTATGGTGGTGTAGTGGTTAGTATGGTGGTGTAGTGGTTAGTATGGTGGTGTAGTGGTTAGTACGGTGGTGTAGTGGTTAATATGGTGGTGTAGTGGTTAGTACGGTGGTGTAGTGGTTAGTATGGTGGTGTAGTGGTTAGTACGGTGGTGTAGTGGTTAGTACGGTGGTGTAGTGGTTAGTGTGGTGGTGTAGTGGTTAGTATGGTGGAGTAGTGGTTAGTACGGTGGTGTAGTGGTTAGTATGATGGTGTAGTGGTTAGTATGGTGGTGTAGTGGTTAATATGGTGGTGTAGTGGTTAGTACGGTGGTGTAGTGGTTAGTACGGTGGTGTAGTGGTTAGTATGGTGGTGTAGTGGTTAGTATGGTGGAGTAGTGGTTAGTACGGTGGTGTAGTGGTCAGTACGGTGGTGTAGTGGTTAGTATGGTGGTGTAGTGGTTAGTACGGTGGTGTAGTGGTTAGTATGGTGGTGTAGTGGTCAGTATGGTGGTGTAGTGGTTAGTACGGTGGTGTAGTGGTTAGTACGGTGGTGTAGTGGTTAGTATGGTGGTGTAGTGGTCAGTACGGTGGTGTAGTGGTTAGTACGGTGGTGTAGTGGTTAGTATGATGGTGTAGTGGTCAGTACGGTGGTGTAGTGGTTAGTATGGTGGTGTAGTGGTCAGTACGGTGGTGTAGTGGTTAGTATGATGGTGTAGTGGTTAGTATGGTGGTGTAGTGGTCAGTATGGTGGTGTAGTGGTTAGTATGGTGGTGTAGTGGTTAGTATGGTGGTGTAGTGGTTAGTATGGTGGTGTAGTGGTCAGTACGGTGGTGTAGTGGTTAGTACGGTGGTGTAGTGGTTAGTATGGTCAGTCTGAAGGTCAAGGGGCTTTGGAGAGGTTTCACCAAACGCTGAAGTCAATGTTGAAGCCAAGGGGCAGCGTTTCTCTTGTTCGCCATACGTGAGGTAGTTCAAGAGTCTTGGGTTTTTAGTCCCACGCAGGTAGTCTTTGCACATACGGTTCGAGGCCCACTCAGGATGCTCCGCTAGCAGTTGAGTTCTGAGCAGTTGCTGGTGCAACTGATATTCAATATTTTATTATTACTTTTATTATTTTTTTAATTATTATTCCTTTTACTATTTTAAGCTTTACTACTATACGTGAGCTCCTCAGCCCATTCTGCTGGGAGATCACAGTCGCCCGAATTTTAAGTAGCTCTGGACACACACACACGCCGCACATCACCACGGCAACAGATCTCCCACAGCTGACAGTCATCAGCACCAGAGCTCATTAGTGCTCCCTACTTAGCTCAGCGGCACTCGTAGCCGAGTGCGGGGCATTGTTTCTCTGCGCTCTCCAACTGAGATACGGTTTGGTTCAGCACTTACCCGTCCGTGGTCTCTGGGCCGTCGCTAAAGGGTCTCTCCACAGGTCCAACCAGACCAGGCTTCTCCACAGCGGGGTCCTGTCTCACTCCCTGGAGCCCAAGAGGATCTGCAGTCCCTCTGATCTGCCCGGCACTCACCCTCCACCCGGCTGAGCCTTCTCTCAGGCGTCCCCACAGAGCGAGGTTGGTGCACCACTGGACTCGTTCCCCGGTTCCGGCTGGTTCTCTATTGAATGTATAGAGAACCAACCGGAACTAGCACCGAGACCACGGCGAGGAGCGTTTAACCCCTGTTCGAGCTGTCTCTCTGGGCTGGTTCCTCTCTCCCCTCTCTCCAGGACGCGAGGTGCTGCTCTGGTTCTCCTCCAGCGTGGTGAGCCAGTCAAGCAGCAACCGACATCAGCGGCCCTGTGCACCGTCCATCCTGCCCAAAAGGAACACCCCTCAGCCTGCTGCAGGCCCACTGCTCACTCCCCTCCTCACGCTAGCGAGCCGTTGGACTGTTTTTGTTTACCTTTTTCACTGCTCTGAGTAAACAAACCTTGCAAATGGATCGTATATCACCTCTCGAGTCTGAATCCTTACACTATATTTCTATCTACTTTTATTGACTTATTATTTATTTGTTTTGTTCCTGATTTTAGTTTTGTATTGTTTTTCTTTTGATTTATCTTAATTAATTTAGTTTCTGTTCTTATTGTTTCTTTTACATTTTACTCATTAAAATTTATTTTAATTTATTTTTAATCTTTTTGTTTATCAGTTATAATGCTCGGCAACATTGTAAATGAGGGTCTCCCTCAATGTACTCCTGAGTGTAAATAAAGGTTGATTGATTGATTGAGCTGCTTGTTTACCAAACTGAGATTCTGGATACTCTTCCTTCATATCTAAGAGATTTAGGTGAGAATGTTTGTAGGCTTCTTCAAGATCACTTATCCTTATTCTTTGATGTTCCTTCACAAACTCCTGTCTTGTCACATGATGCTGATGTGGATGATCATGCTCTGATTGAGCAGAATGCATATCGTGTAAACCCTTTTAAAGGGAAGTGATGCAGCAAGAGGTGAAAGACTTGGTGGAGAATGGTTTGGTTTGCAGTTCCGTAACATACCTGAACACTGTATTACACTAATAAAGCCTGTAGACTCTCAGCAGAACGTTCAGTAACGTACCTGAACACTGTATTACACTAATAAAGCCTGTAGACTCTCAGCAGAACATTCAGTAGCATACCTGAACACTGTATTACACTAATAAAGCCTGTAGACTCTCAGCAGAACGTTCAGTAACATACCTGAACACTGTATTACACTAATAAAGCCTGTAGACTCTCAGCAGAACATTCAGTAGCATACCTGAACACTGTATTACACTAATAAAGCCTGTAGACTCTCAGCAGAACGTTCAGTAACATACCTGAACACTGTATTACACTAATAAAGCCTGTAGACTCTCAGCAGAATGTTCAGTAACATACCTGAACACTGTATTACACTAACAAAGAATAAAGAGTAGTAGCATATTTTAATTTTTTTAAAATTCTTTTTTATTTGCTGATAGGTGGGTTTGAAGGAGATTGGGGTTGATTGTAGGAGGTTGAGGTTGATTTTGTAGGTTGGGGTTGATTTGTAGGAGGTTGGGGTTGATTTAGGAGGTTGGGGTTGATTTAGGATGTTGGGTTTGATTTTAGGAGATTGAGGTTGATTTAGGAGGTAGGGTTTGGTTTGTAGGAGGTTGGGGTTGATTTAGGAGGTTGAGGTTGATTTAGGAGGTTGGGGTTGATTTAGGAGGTTGGGGTTGATTTAGGAGGTTGGGGTTGATGTTCATAGTCTATCGTCATGCTGCCACCAGTCTGGCCTCTTCCGTCCTTGACCTCCACCACGTCTCCCTCTTCTTCCAAAACCGCCTCTCTCACTTTGTGGAGGAGCACATTCATCAGGACAATGACGGGGTCCTCTTGGTTTTGGGGTCTGGGTCAGATGTCTAGGACCATGGTGTCTCCAGGTCCATGGATCAGTGGCCTCCTGTCTGGACGGGTATCCAGGGCCGTGGCTTCTCACAGTGGCCTCCTCCTCCCACTGGTATCTTGGCACTCTAGGACGTGTTCTTTGTCCCTGGTGCCGATGTGTCCACTCACCTCCGGACTGGTGCCTGGGTGCACGTTGGTTGTCAGTCCGTGGACGAGGAGGACACTCTCTGTGAACTACAAATGCAGTTACACTCATGTTAGTATCAGTGTGTAGTTACTGTAGAAGAAGAACTTCTGGTCTCCTGAAGAACGTTTTAATGGAGGCTTCTATGTAAAACAGATGTGTGAGCATGAAGAACCTTGTAGAAGCTCCACTACCAGTGAAAGTTAATCTCTAGAGCCGTGTATCCAACTCAAGATCTGAGGAAGTACCTTTATTTGTAAGAGTGTATGTTTATGTAAACAGAACCTGTTTTCTTTACTCACCCCGAGAAGACTGAGGCAGCTGAGGCGGCTGACGGGGCTGACGTGGCAGAGGCTGCTGAGGTGGCTGAGGCCGATGACGTGGCAGAGGCTGCTGAGGTGGTTGAGGCAGCTGACGTGGCCGACGTGGATGACGTGGCTGAGGCTGTTGAGGTGGTTGAGGTAGCTGAGGCTTCTGAGTTTTACGTTCCGTCCTCTTCAACTCAACCATGGTGGACTCAGCCAGAGCTCCAGCGTCCTCCACCTCCTCGGTCTGGTCTCGTGCTGTAACATGAAGAAACATCAACAGCTGTCCAGATCCATCACTGTGGTTGGACCTGACTATGGTGTTTGTGTTGGTCACATACAAACTGGACTCAGAGTCACCTCGTATAACGACCCCGAGCAGAATTAGTATGAGTTCAGATGAACATTAATAACTAACTAATAAATCCTGATGAAACATTAGCAGTTCTTTAGACATTACAGTTATTATGATGATCATCAAGCTACTAGGTTCTTCTACTCACCCAGACATCCACAGTAATAAGCTCTAGCAGCGTCCAGCAGGGACGCCAGCACCTCAACGATGTCCTGGTAATCAGGAGCCGCGGACATCAGTTGAAGGAAGTCGTGAACTGATTTAATAGAAATAAATATTAGCAGTTGTTCAGCTGAGTCTTCATCACAGAACCTAGTAAAGATAGTGATCCTGATATTGAAGACTTGAGGATCAGCTGATCTGATGCTACTACTTCTTAAGATCTAAAGATGATCAGCTCTTTCTGCTCATATCAGTCTGAGATCACCAGCTGTTACCACATGGGCTCCATCTTTAGTTTCTCGTGATCATTAGCTTTACTCACTGAGATGCTGATCCCTCGAGGTGACGAGCTCCTCCAGGATAGAATACAAGGCCTTGGTGATGATGTCGGCCTTGGATTCGTTGTTGTTCACTAGTTCATTTAGAAAGAATGAATGAATACAGGTTCATATTAACATTAAACCTGATTCCTACTTTTACCTGAATGTTATTATGATGACTCACCTGGAGGTTCTCTGTGCACCTGTCTGAGGTACAACAGGGCGTTAGCAGCCAACTGCACCAAAACCCCCGTCAGCATCTCATCCACTGGATTCACATTGATACACACTGTCAGTTCTCCAGCTGCATCATTTTCACTCTTCATATATTTGCACTGACCGTTTCCGGTACTTACTGAGCTGTGTGTACAGCGGGTCCAGGTGAGGGCAGAAGATGTCACGCAGAGCCTCCACCTCTGCATCCACCCCCACCTCCAGCTGTACATCAGTTCCTGGTTCTGAAAGGATCAGCAGATGTTCAGTCATATTATGGTGGGTTCTGATCATCAAGTCACATCACCAAATGGTGCCTGACTGAGTTTGAGTGGTCATCGTCAACTGATATGGTTCTATCTGCTGAAATGGACCAACGCCAGCCTAGTCTATTCTGCTGCCCTGGTGTCAGAGAAGGTTCTGGTTTCTGCTACTCACCCAGAGCCGTGCTGTTGAGTCCTCGGACGCTGTTGAGATGTTTCTCTAACAGCAATCCGACATCTGTGAACTCAGGAACTGTCACCATCACCGACAGCACCTTGTTAACTGATTTCATAGAAATAAATATCAGCAGATGTTCAGCTGCTACATCATCACAGAACCTGGTAAAGATGCTGATCCTGATATTGAAGCTCTGAGTATCAGCAGGTCTGATATTTACCCAGCCAACATGTCCATGTGGACCCCACATCAGTTAAAGATGGGCTGCCGATTGGGTCCACTTGGGGCAGCCTGCTTGGGGCCCACAGAGATTTGTCCATTGCCCTCATATGGGCCCTGTGTGTGTGTGTCAAAGTGGACCATGTGTTTTACTCACTCAGGTGCTGGTCAGGTGAGGCTGCGAGTCTCTGCAGCAGAACAAGAACAACCTCGCAGGCAGCCTCGATCAGGGCGTTGGTGTTGTTCGCTGATGTTTGTAGAAGATATTCAGTGAGAGTGAGATGTTGAGAGATATTAAGATATTCATGTTTCTGATTTTGTCTGAATGTAGTTTTTGTAGTGAATCCTTCTTTTACTCACCCGGAGGGAGCTGGAGGTTCTCCAGTTCAGATACCTCCAAGTTCTCCTGGAGGTACCTGAACGCGTCCGCTGCAGAGATGACCCTCACAATGGTCATCATCTCCTGGTCGTCTTTCACATTAATAAACACTGTCAGTCGTCCAGCTGTGTTATTTTCATACTTGATGTATTTCCACAGGTCATTTCCGTTACTTACCGAAGGACTGGACAGGGTCATCCACAAGGGAGGACCACAGGGTATTAGGAGCTAGAGGCTCTACCACTGTGTCCTCAACCTCATCCATGACCGGAGCTCCTGAGTCAGATTCTAAGAAGATTAGCAGATGTTCAGTAAGGTTATGGTCAGTTCTGATGGTCCTTGTGAAGTCAGAAAATGATGACATCACCAAATCTTAACTAGTGCCTGATGGAGTTCAGGTGGTCTTCATTAACTTGTTCATTTATTACATCAACAGGACTGGACTGTGTGCTGGAGTGGACCAACAGCAGCCGGTTTGTTCTGGTAATGTTCTCCAATGCTGTACAATTCAGAGTTAGCATGATGCTAATAGGTTGTTCTGCTCACCCAGAGATGTGCTGGAGGTTGGAGGTTCCTCCAGCAGCGTTTCTCTCCTGGTCTCCTCCTCAGTGTGCTCACGGGTCTGGTCTTCTGTTTGAACATCAATAAATATCAACATCTGTCCAGCTGCGTCGTTATCACAATATCCAACGTTTGATTCTTTTACTCACCCAGATGCTGGTCCACCACTTCTCCTCCAGCAACGTCCCTCGGCAGGATCTCCAGGAGCTCACTGGTGTCAGGAGCTCTCGGTTCTCCTGCTTTAATATTCATATCAGAATGAATCATATCAGCATTTGTTCTGTTAATGTAGAGATACAATGATGTTCATCATGATATCAGGTTCTCCTACTCACCCAGAGGGGTGCTAGAGGGTGGTCCAGCATCTTTAGACTCAAGCAGCTGAGCAGTCGTCTCGGTATTGACGCCTATTTAATTTAGAATTGAATCATTTAGACAGATTAGAGTTTATAATCAGTTCAATTCCTGTTTTTATTAAATAATAAATAATATTAATAAATAAAATACATACAACACAACTAACACAGAGTAACCTTAACATTAACCCTACACTAAACACTACCTAACATTAACCCTACACTTAACCCTATCTAACATTAACATTCACCCTACACTTAACCCTACCTAACATTAACCCTACACTTAACACTACCTAACATTAACATAAACCCTACACTTAACACTACCTAACATTAACATAAACCCTACACTTAACACTACCTAACATTAACATTAACCCTACACTTAACCCTACCTAACATTAACCCTACACTTAACACTACCTAACATTAACATAAACCCTACACTTAACACTACCTGACATAACATAACCCTACACTTAACACTACCTAACATTAACATTAACCCTACACTTAACCCTACCTAACATTAACATTAACCCTACACTTAACACTACCTAACATTAACATTAACCCTACACTTAACCCTACCTAACATTAACCCTACACTTAACACTACCTAACATTAACATAAACCCTACACTTAACACTACCTAACATTAACATAAACCCTACACTTAACACTACCTAACATTAACATTAACCCTACACTTAACCCTACCTAACATTAACATTAACCCTACACTTAACCCTACCTAACATTAACCTAAAGGTCTGATTGGTCAATCACCACAATATACAGCAACATCGTGCTGTAATTTTCACCCCATACTAAAGGCCTTTAAGCCCCGCCTCCCACTGAGCCCAAGGTGCTCTGATTAGTCAGTTTCCCCACTCTGTTCCGATTGGCCAACCAACAGAGTGCTTGAAATTGGTATTGGTATAAGTCCCCACCCTACACTAAAGGAGAGTGTATCCAGCGCTGTACTCTGATTGGTTCAGTATGTACTGAGAATCACTGACTTGTTCAGTAACTACTGTTAATTATAGTGACGTCGACTCATCTACTCACTCAGAAGCTGCTCAGTCTCTGTGCTGATGTCCACCGGCTCTGGCTCGGCTTCCTCCATCAGCACAGTCACTTTCTCCTGTAGTGGAGTCTCCCTCGCCTCCTCCTCTTTCCTCTGGAAACTCCACTTTCTCTCACACCTCCTCCCCTTTCCTCTCTCTTTCTCCTCAGTACGTACTCCTTCTTCCTTTCTGTGCTCCTCCTCTCTCTCGCTCTCTCTATCTCCTCCTCCACAACACCAAAACTTTCTCCAGCTCATTTCTACATCTATCTCCTTCGACTCCTCAGCACAGACTGATCTGACGCGCACGGAACTTCTGCACTCGCGTACATCTCACCATTATGACATCACACGGCCTCTATAGTGACATCACGGCGAATGTTGAACACTCTTGTGGAGGTACCTCTCTGTTGGGTAAATGAATGTGAGGGCTACAGTTAATGGGTTTCATGTAGTGAATCGTAGCGACGCTGCTGTGTTTACTCCTCACTTCTCAGATTTGAGCAGTTCATGTGAATCAGACTGACAACCTGCTGTAGCTTCATTTCATACTCCTCACAGAACACCATCCATAGAGGACTCTCTGAGAAACATTAAAGGAGCCATAGAATTCCTTCATCCAGCAGTTTCAGTTCAGTGTGTTCAGAATTAGTCTCCATCCATGTACACCAACCTGACACTTTATTAGGTACACCTCCTTATATCTCCACTCACTGTCCATTATATCAGCTCCACTGACCATATAGGAGCACTTCATACATTACTCTTTAATGATCAGGACCCCCACAGGACCACCACAGAGCAGGTATTATTAGGGTGATGCACTGCATTGACTGTGTTAGTGTGTGTTGTGCTGGTGTGAGTGGATCAGACACAGCACGGCTTTGAGTTCAACTGTCTGTGCATTCGTGCTCTAGGCAGCTGGTCCTATGGGTGTAACAGCATTGGTCAGCAACCTGTTCACTACTACGCTTCTACGCTAGCACTAGTTTTAAACTCCTTCAAACAGGCTACGAGCGGAGAGCCGGGGAGCCGCCATAACACAGTAACCAAATTGTTTTCATCGCTCTCAGTCCATCTTCATACTGGGACTGGTTTTAAAGGGAGGACGGTCCTAAACACTGTTTCTAAGGTAACTGGCAGGGTGTGGGAACTGTGAATTGTTAATGTCAAAACTAGGCAACTCAAAAACAAGATGTAAAATATAAACTTTGTAAAGTTTTAACAATTCTTGTGTGTAAATATCCCTCCCGCGAGCGTGAGTGTGAAACTCGTGAGCATAGAAAGAAGTCCTGCATGTGTGTTTATCATCATATCAGCTCAAACCACCTTTTCTCATTCTCGATTTGATAGCTGTCCCCGCGCGCCATGTGAACCACCTCCAACTGCTTTCTGTGCTGGAGTGACAGTTAGTGCTGGAGTGCTGGATTGGGGTGGATTGGGGGGTTTAGTTTTACCCGTTGCCCGGGTGATAATGTACCTGACCTCGCGCCGCACCGTGCCATGCTGTGATGTGCTGCGCCGCACAAGATGTTTTTCATTCATGTACATTTACATTCCAGTAAATATTATTGATAACTTTGAAGTTTGACTTCATTACAATATTTAGACAACTAGTCATCATATCTTCTGCTCCATGAATCCACATGTTAATGTTCAGTAGTAACAGATATGCTTCTTTAATAGATTTACATTGTACAAAACTACATTCATGTTCAATGGGGCGTTAGATGAGCTGAAAACAGGAAGCCTAGCACATCCCAAACTTATCAACATTAACATTTTAATATAACATTATAGTCATTATGGCTTTTAGAAGAATGGGGTTTTTGGGGAGGTGGGCTAGTGCACTATAGACCCCTGTGGTGCGGCCTAAGCATTTTTCCCCTTACATTACTTTTACTTTTATACTTTAAGTAGTTCTGAAAGCAGTACTTTTACACTTTTACTGGAGTAAAAAGCTTGAGTTGATACTTCAGCTTCTACCCTAGTATCTATACTTCTACCTGAGTAATGAATGTGAACACTTTGGACACCTTTGGTGGAGTCACATTATTATGACCACCAGCTGGTATCCAGAGTGACCACCGTGTGCAGCAGCTAGACGGACTTGGAGACACAGTAAGGTTCTGGTAGGTGGTCACAGGTATCTGGAGGTATCATGCTGACTGCAGTGCATCCCACAGCTGCTGGAGGGAGCGTGGAGGAGCATCCATAGAGCCAACACCATCATCCAGGCGGTCCCACAGATGCTCAATTGGGTTCAAGACAGGGGAATTAGGGGTCTAGGGCAGTACTTGGAGGTCTTGGTCAGCTTGTCCAACCAATGTGGGACATTTCTATTGCAAGAAGTGGTGGGTGGGTGTGGTCTGATGGGTACATGTAAATGTATCATTTGATTAATTAGCACAGCTGCTCCAGATTAGTCCCTAATTAATGTCTGATCAGTTTTTAACTGTTTTATCAAAACAAGTCATGTTTGTTTTCAGACAGTAGGTGTTGATGTTCAGTTATTAAGTGAATCTTAAAAATGAGTATAGAAGTGATCTTACAGAGAAGAACAGAAGAAGATGCTGAAAGCTGTATCTGAAAACACCTCAACACTGAAAACCTCCAAGTTAATCCAACGTGATCATCACACAGTAAAGAAGTTCCACTGCAGAACAGTGAAAGTGCTCAGACACGTGTGGAACACAAGATTCAGAAATGTAGAGCTCTGGAACTCAGAAGAACCAAAAGACGAGCTGCAGTAACACCAACGTCATCCAGCGAGAACATAGTTAAATCTTTGGATTTGAAGAATTGAAGAAAACGACTTACCGTAAAGTTTGAACTGCAAACATTGTATCAAAGGTCGTATCTTCAGTGTCTTCCCATGAAAAGATATAATAACATATTTACAACAATGTGAGGGGCGGAGTTACTTCTGTGAGATACTGTATTATACATGTAAACATTCATATGTGATGATATTTGAGAGGATTTCAAACTACTTACATGTCCAAGATGTAAAGAATCTGTTCAGACCAGCTGCTCATCAGTCAAACCAGCATTGAGCAGTGTTCTGTCTGGTGCTTGTTCAGTGTTCATCACTGGAACCTGCTGGTTTGTGATGGTATAGCATATTGCCTCCCATGTTGGTGACCACCAAACGCTGGTCCTCCAGCAGAGCAGATACATGATAACATGAAGTTGTGTCTGAATTGAATGGCTGTGTTTTAAATCTCAGTCTGATCCGTTTCTGAAGATCCAATAGGTCTGATTTGTTATCAGTGTAATATTACCTTGTTACAGCCCACCTAGGTAGACCATAACACAAAATGACTCCACCAAACCCTCCCACTTCAACCCTGCCAGATCAAGCAGACCAGTCACAAATTTCTAGTCACATTAGGTTGATTTTATTTAACATTAAAGGAAGCAACAAGCTTCGGAGGTTGTCTAAGCCTAAAGCAATAACCAAATCATAACCTTCCCCAACATACTAACTTAACTCTTAACAAAAAGAAAAGAAAATACAAAAACATACCCTCCCTCCCTAAACAGAAACAAAGACCCCCAAAAGAAAACAGGCCACACCTCCTACAGCTTCCCACATAAGAAATTTCACACTGGAGCTACAACAAGCAGCAAATCTGGTAAAAACACACAAACAGGAGCTGCATCCTCATGGAGCAGTAGCTCAATCTGGCAGGGAGAAGCAACAGGGAAGGTAGGAGGAGCCACCAGCCAGCCAACCACCAGGTCTTCAAATAGGCCTCTCAGGCCAAACGGAGCACTGCAACCCCCAACAATCAGCACCACACCTGCAACCCATGAGAGATAGAGAGAGAGAGACCCCCATCCTACAGAATCAAACATTTATGTTAGACATGAAGATTTTAGACACGTAACGAAGCATCAGCCACTATATTTTCACTTCCCTTTTTACAGTGGAATTTCAAGAAGGAACGTTTTGGACCAGCAAAGACCAACTCATCAGACTTGGTTAGAGCATTCATTCGATTAAGAAAAAACAATGAGTTATGAACAGTAAAAACAACTATTGACGTTTAACTTGATCCAAGCTAGACTTCAAAATGTTGCAGAGCTAACTAAAGAGCTAACGTTTCCTTCTTGATGGTACTGTAGTGTAACTGATAGTTTGATCAATTTCTTCTAAAAATAACAAGAGGGGGGATCAACCCCATATTGGTCTTCTTGTAACAGCACCACACCTGCACCTGTTCCACTTGCAATCCACCTCCAGCTTAAAGGAACATCAAAATTAGGAGCAGAAAGAACTGAGGTGCTACAATGTACAGCCTTAACCGAATCAAAAGCTTGACCACACTCCACAGACACAAGAATGTGCCACCTGCCCTAAGCAGATCAGTGAGAGGAGACACCAAACTTGAGAAACTCCTACAGAAAGGCACAGTAAAACCCAGCCATTCCTAAGAAACGCCTTAACTCACGTCTGAGTAGATAGGAACAGGAAAGTCCATGATGGCGGAGACGTTGGCCAGGGGTACTGCTCGTACTTGACCTTTACCCTACTTCCCGACCCAAGTAAGTGACTACAGCCTTAGCAAACTCACATTTTGCTCATTTACTCTCAGAGATGCTTTCTGCAGTCGAGTGAACACCTCTGAAAGAGTTTTTAAATGATCCACCCACGTAGCTGGAATAGACCACAATATCATCCAAATATGCGTCACAGTTGGAAACTCAGCAAGCAGACGATTCATCAACTGCTGAAACGTGGCGGGAGCATTCTGAAGGCCGAAAGGAAGAACCGTGTATTGTAGGAAGTTGTCTGGGTGTTACAAAAGCAGAGATGTTAGAAGCGCGCAGAGTTGATGGTACTTGCTAATAACCTTTTTAACAAATCAAGTCTTGTAACAAAATTGGCAGAACCAACCCTATCAATACAATCTTCCATCCTAGGAAGTGGAGATGAATCGGGTATAGTAACTGAATTAACTCTCCTGTAATGAGTGCAGAAGCACATGGACCCATCAGACTTCAGCACCAATAAACAAGTAGAGCTCCATGGCTTACACTGGGTATAGCAAATAGCAATTGTTTATCAAATATTCCACCTCTTTCTGCCATCAGGTTCCTTTTAGCTGGATTAACACGATAGGCATGCTGTTTAATAGGCATATGATTATTAACATCAATATCATGATGCAAAACAGAAATTTGAGAAGGAATATCTGAAAACAAGGGTAAGCCAACTTTGAATAAGCTTCACTATGTCATCAGCTCACTTTCAGACAAATTGAAAATTTAAATGCATGTGCAACTTACTAACATTTCTGAATTGGCTAAGCGGGCAGCTACTACCGGTACACTACGCAGAGTTAACCCATCTTCATCGGAGCTATAATGAGAAGAGAGAACGGCAGCACTGGCACTAGAGACTTCAACAGCAGGCACATCAACTCTTTTAGGATCATGACAGATGTATGATTTTAACATGTTAACATGGCAAAGACGATTTTTCCTTTTTGGATCGTGGTTTTTACCACATAATCTGTTTCACTAAGACGAGAGTCTATTTCATATGGACCAGAAAATTTAGCTTTCAAAACTGAACCAGAAAAAAACAGAACTTTATCACCAGCGAGAAACTCACAACGTCTGGCCTTTCTGTCAAATCAGTGCTTCATTTTAGCTTGAGCTGTTGACAGAGAAGCAATGGCAGCTTTACAGGCATCATACAGGTGTTCCAGAAATGCATGCACGTACTCTAACATGTTCAGGTTTGTCTGATGGATCACCAGCCTCAGTTGTTCATGGAGCATCTTGCTGTGGTACCCCGAACACCACCTGCGCAGGGCCAAACCCAAGAGACCTCCCTGAACAATCTCACGCATAGCAAAAAGGAGAAAAGGAAGCTCCTCATCCCATCAAGACCTGATTCAAGAAAATACTTACATAGCATAGATTTCAGAGTTTGATGAAATCGTTCCAAAGCCCCTTGAGACTCCGGATGATAAGCATTGGCTACTTGGTGTTTGACTGCCAACTCTTGGAGCACCTGGAAAAAAGATCTTAGAAATGAATCTAGAACATTGATCAGTTTGAATAACCTTGGTGTTACACACGCGGTGGGAAATGAAGAGCCCCCATACGTGTGTGTTTTTTTTACAAAATTTACTTGGGTTCTTGAAGAGCTGCAAACATAAACAAAGCGTATTTCGTCAGCTCTGACAACGACGCTGCACACAACTCCGACATAACAATGGCTGGTACAGGACCCTTTAGCTGCCCTGCGCTGCTTTTCATACATTTACACAAATTAAACATGACTAAGTACAACTGAAATTCTCACCATTACACATCACTGGCATAAAACTGGCATAAAACTGGCATAAAACAGGGTTTTCTGTGCCTTCATCAACTCATCACTGTGCATTATAAATACTGCAGGCTTCATATTTGAGGTGCAAAAACAAAGAATTAACCCCTTCTCTGCTGCGTCAACTAGACGGACTTCTCTGGTCAAACACATTCACTAACCAACTGGACATATAGCTCCCTTTGCTACTACAACGCTGTCTATGTCTCTCTCCATCATTTAGTATCGGTATTAGCTCACACTAATGCAGTTTTGCTCACCTGCAAACATAAACAAAGCGTATTTCGTCAGCTCCGACATTACAACGGCTGGTACAGGACCCTTTAGCTGCCCTGCGCTACTTTTACCATGTAAACATAACTTAGTCCCACATTGGGCAAGCCAACCATTGAACAAAATTTCATCAAAGCCTTCAACACCGCTCTTGCATTTATGGTACGCAATGGTATTTCCTCAGGGTAAGTAGTGGAACACATTATAGTCAATAGATATTCATTTCCAGATTTTGTTCTTGGTAATGGACCCACACAATCAAGAATACCTTTCTCAAAAGGTTCCCCCATAATTGGTATTGGGTTAAGGGGAGCTGGTGGAATTACTTGGTTGGGTTTACCTGCAATTTGGCAGACATGGCATGAACGACAGTACTTTGATACATCCCTCTTGAGTCCAGGCCAAAAGAAGTGCCTCAAAATACGGTCATAGGTATTTCTAATGCCCAAGTGTCCAGAAAATGCATGTTCATGTGCCAAGCTTAAAACATGGGATCTATAAACCTTCGGTATAACAATTTGATAAACAGTGTTCCAACCAAACTCGGACACACCTATTGGTGTCCACTTCCGCTTTAGAATCCCATCACTCATGTAGTAAGCAACTGAACTGTCAATCATTTCCCTTCTGAAACTGTTTTTGCCAAACATGATGATAAAGAGGAATCTGCCTGCTGTGCCTCTACCAACTGACTTTTTCCAATTTTCCACCTAGTATCACCCACTTCTCCAAGATCTTCTGAATCAGAACTGGCTTTCATTTTAGACTCTTTCAAGACAACCTGTGGATCTTGATGCTTCATAAACGTCTCTGAAAGGGACACCTCTGAATTTTTACGAGCTTGAGCCAGTGTTACCGCACAGGCCGGAAACAATAATAGGAGCTCTGGGTCTGTGCAGTCAGTCTTAGGTGCATCACTCACCTCAGGCAAAGGAAACACCTTCCCTCCAGCCAAATCATTCCCAAGGATAAGTAAGACACCTGCCACTGGCAACCCAGAACGCACTCCAATCCTCACAGGCCCAGACCTTAAATAGAGAGCATGTAAAGGAACTTGTAAATGACCCATTTCAATGCCCTGTATTAAGACATAAGACCCACAGAATGTCTTTTCAGAGAAAGGAAACACATTTTCTAAAATAAATGACTGTGCAGCCCCAGTATCACGTAGAAATTTCACAGGCTGGTTATCCTGCTCTGGACCCACAATAGAAACCCACCCATCTAATAGAAAAGGCTTAAACTTTCACAGCAAGTGTCTAAAACCGGTAATGATGGTACTGCCATGGATTGTACTAAGCCCACACTTTTGGTATTTTGTTTGTTTTTCTTTCTCTGCCTAACTTTACAATCTGTCTCTAATTGACCAGGCTTACAACAACAGAAACAAACGAGGGTCTCACCCAAACTATGACCCCTTTGAAACGGTTTGGATGGGGCTTCACATTTGGGGCTTCACATTTTCTAACTAAAGCACGTGCAAGTTGATGTTCCCCACCCATCAAACGGTCAGGAGGTGATGACATGAAAGCAGTTTTGTGGGTCAAGACCAACTCATCAGCAAACACAGCAGCATCTGCAAGAGAAAAAGCTCTTCTCTCATTTAAACGAATTACAAGGTTTTCATGTACACAATTTTTCAAATCCTCCAATAAAATGAGCTCCAGATTCTCAACTTTGGAGGCACTACACCACTTGTCAAACAATACCTCCTTCTCCCGTGCAAACTCCACATATGTCTAGCTGGCAGTTTTCTTATGCATCCTAAAACGTTGGCGATAAGCTTCAGGTACCAGTTCATATGCACGCCAAATTGAACAATCTCATAGTCTAAACTCTGATCTACTGTTAATGCTGCACATACCTCTTGGACCTTCCCCTCCAGCTCGTATTGCAACAATAGAGGACAAACCTCTTTAAACCAATGCACAACAGACGCACTGCGTTCAAATGCAGGAAAATAAGAATCCACATCTGATTCTTTAAATTGAGCCACCAAATTAATGTGCCTACTTACATCAAATGTTGGAGCCGAACCTTGCTGAGTCTCAGAAGAACCAGGAACTGATGGCAAAGGCATGAAAAGAGTGGAAGGAGTGGAAGGAGGGCACCCTCTGCAGTTCCCATACCAGAAGGCCCTGCCTGCAACTGCAACTGGTATAACCTCAGAGCTTTATGAGCTTCGATCTCTAAAGTCTTCACCCGGAGAAGTTGTGTCTCATGCTCCTGCCGTTGCATCCAAATCCAACTCTTTAAGGCGCACAGCTATTGAAGGATCCGAGAGCATGGGTTCCATGCTGGGCCGTGCGGCGCTGGTAGCAGACTCCTCCACAACCTTTGCAAACACACCTGCCTCCTCAACTGCATCACCCAAGCTGACCCTCCCTCCACCTTCAAAACCACCAACTGTGTAAGCAAAGCAGATTTCATTTTCCTTTGTACCAGGCTGAGGAACAGGAACCCGGAAAGCATCAGCAATTAACACTAGATCTTTCTTTCCACATGTTTCCAATTTCTTATGAGAAGGAGATAAAATCACTCACCTCCATACTTTCCTGACGAGACAGTATGGAGCTCATAGTATGCGCTCCCGACATGTAAGCTGTTTCAATTCTTACATACCTTAAACATGCTACTGTCTACTGAGGAACCTTATTTAGACCTGATTTTAAAGAAGCATCGAACGCTTCCTCAGCCACTAAGACAATCCCATGATGCAACGCAGGCTAATCTACAATACAGTATTTTATACAGTATTTTTAAGCCTCGGGCTATTGTTTTGAATGCCGGCTGGTAGCTTAGCAACCAGCTAAACCACTGGTGGCGTGCTGCAGTGGGCAGGAACAAGCCGTGACGCAGTCTCTCTCTAACTAGAGCGTCTCAGTAATCTGTTTTATGAGGAGAGATGAGGAGAGAACACTGATACTTACACAGCTGCTACCTAGACAGCCTACTTAGACACTCACTAGGGTTTGAGACAGACCCCTAGTATTCTGGAGACTACGACCTCTGCAGGCGCTGGGAGGAAGTGCTTACACCTGGATTTCCCTGGACCTCTGAATGGTAGGGATCTGAGTGATTTCTAGGGATAGCTGGATATTATCGGCTTTACTGCATCACCTCTCACGGCTTACTTCTTTCAGGTCACTCATTCAGGAGGTCAAATGAGAGTCAGTTAGCGTTCGATTCTGTTGAAGCTTTCCTTTGCAGAGCTTCAGTTCTTACCGCGCCTTTCAAGCTTGAAGCTGATGCAAGTAGAACCCACAATATCGTCGGTCTGCAGCTGGTTTTCAGGAACGCCCCCTGGTTTTCATTGGCTAAAACAAGAACGTCCTTGCTTTTTCATTCGCTTCAACATCTGTCTGTTCCCTGTTTTCACTGGTTCTGCTTTCCTGTAGTTTCTCACTTTGCCATCCGAAGATGCACGATCTATACCAGGGGTTCCCAACCTTTTGCAACCCAAGGCCCACTTAACCCACCCCAAAATTTTCCACGACCCCCCAGAATATTTTATACTGCCGTTTACAACCAAATACAGTGAAACCATCCATACGACCTGTAAACTGACTGCATAATCACACAACAAGAGAAACGAACCATCTACAGCACTTCCTGTCACTCACCTAATGAGATGGCTGATGTTGTTTACCAGCTACCAAGTGGTGGAGGTCAGGTTGAAGAGCAGAAAGTTGTAAACGCAGGTCTGGCTCAACATTAAGCCTATTCCTGTATTTGGTCCAGCCTTTGCTATAAGCTGCACAACACGGTAGAACAGCTTTAGCATTATCGGTTCCAGAGCAAGAAAATTCAAGGCTCTTTTTCCTGCTTTGGTCTTCTTTAAGTTTGTTCTCAAAAAATTCCACAGGTTTAGATTCATACTCGCTGTGTTTAGTCTCCAAATGTGGACGTAACTTGGTTGCTTCAACGCTTCATTTACCAAAACCTCCGAACACACAGCTCAGAGCGGTAGCAGCTCGTTTTCTGTTCCTGTGTTTGTGAAGCCTAGTGCTAGATACTCACTGCTGTACTTTCTTCTTTTCCATTTATGCTCGCTTTTCTCGGTTCTCTCAGTAAGAGACACAGCGGCTGCTTCACTTGTAGATGATCCAGTTTTTAACCATTTATTCATGATGTGTACACAAGACAACAGCTTCACTCAGACTGAAGTAGCTAACTAACTAGCTAGTTATTCCACTAGCTAGCGCTGCGTGTCATGTGACTGTACTACACCAAACCAATCAACAAACTCAAACTAAACACGTTTTGTTTTGCAAGTAAACGAACTAAATATGCTGAATATTTATTGGAGAAAAAAAAGAAGAAGATTTTTGGTCTACGGCCCCCTTGCAGTACGGTCCACAGGTTGAAAAGCACTGCTCTCTACAGTCGAGTTTGTTTTCTTCATTTGGTCATATTTGAACGTCTATCTGTCTGGACAAGACGCAGTCCATCACGTTAAACATTCAACAAATCATCACCGTTTACAAAAAACTGTAGTGTTGATTCATGATTTAGTTACGATTTATTTCCAAAGTTAATCATAAGCAGCATGAATGACATGTTCCAGTTAATATTGGATTAGGTGATTTCACGCTATCTTTGATTGTAGAATTATAGAATTATAAAACAAAGTAACCGTGATGTGTAATATAGTTTCTGGAGCAGTAGGTGGCACTAGTGCTCACAAACGCAGAACACACCCACATGTAATCTACAGTGAAGCAGCTAGTAAAGAGAACTAAAGAGCAGCTACTCTGGTGTTCGTGTGTGTTGCCGTGACTACAAACACTGATTTAACGCCTGTGACTGTAAAACACTACAGTAACTGTTACTCCTCTAATCTGAAACACCTCCTTCTCTGTAAACACCTCCTAAAATATTCTGTCACATCACTACTAAACACACCTGTTGTTGATATTGGACTGTTGGGGGCGCTTCTGTTCAAGCTGTAATCAGGAACGCCCCAATCAGGAACGCCCCAATCAGGAACGCCCCAATCAGGAACGCCCCAATAAGGAACGCTCCAATCAGGGACGCTCCAATCAGGAACGCTCCAATCAGGAACGCTCCAATCAGGAACGCCCCAATCAGGAACGCCCCAATCAGGAACGGCCCTGGCTGCAGCTGGACTCTTCTCAGTGGAACGGCTGCTGGTGCTGCGCTGCTACAGGAAGACTCTAATGGTGTGGAACATCCTGTGAAACTCATTAGTGTTCCTCAATCAGATGAGCCGATACTAATCCCCGACTATTAAGATGATCTTTATTGGTGCAGTCAGTCACACTTGAAGTCCATCCTAAGACGGGACTGACAATGTAGTGTCTGATTCAGTATCACGTGGGTCATTTTTCTATTCTTTGATGTTGTGGGGGGGGGGGGGGGCTGGGGGGGGGGGGGGTGTTACGTGCAGGGGCTGTTTGTGTGTTTTGTTTCTCCTCACATTCCGAGTTCCTTCGATTGTCTGTCAATCTACAGGTGTGCTGGCTGAGCTGATTGAGACACTGTGTTTATAGGTTGAGCTTTGGCTTGAAGTTGGTTTATAACCAATGGTGCGTCTGAAATCTCCTACTAGTCTACTACTCAGTAGTACACTGTAAACCCGGATAAGTTGATTGTACTTAAAGAGTTTGAGTGATTACCTTAAAATATTTAATTAATGCAAACAAGAGAAAATCAAATGGTTTGAGTAAAATTAACTTAAATGTCAAATAGACTGGAAGTAATTATTAGAGTTGAATACAATGAAATCTAAATTGTTTGTACTTGAAATATTTTGTAAAATCAACCCTACTGACCATTTAATACAACTCAACATTGAGTTTCCTGTTTAGTAACATACCTGAACACTGTATTACACTAATAAACCTGTAGACTCTCAGCAGAACGTTCAGTAACATACCTGAACACTGTATTACACTAATAAAGCCTGTAGACTCTCAGCAGAACGTTCAGTAACATACCTGAACACTGTAATACACTAATAAGGCCTGTAGACTCTCAGCAGAACGTTCAGTAACATACCTGAACACTGTATTACACTAATAAAGCCTGTAGACTCTCAGCAGAACGTTCAGTAACATACCTGAACACTGTATTACACTAATAAAGCCTGTAGACTCTCAGCAGAACGTTCAGTACCATACCTGAACACTGTAATACACTAATAAGGCCTGTAGACTCTCAGCAGAACGTTCAGTAACATACCTGAACACTGTATTACACTAATAAAGCCTGTAGACTCTCAGCAGAACGTTCAGTAACATACCTGAACACTGTATTACACTAATAAAGCCTGTAGACTCTCAGCAGAACGTTCAGTAACATACCTGAACACTGTAATACACTAATAAGGCCTGTAGACTCTCAGCAGAACGTTCAGTAACATAACCTGAACACTGTATTACACTAATAAAGCTGTAGACTCTCAGCAGAACGTTCAGTAACATACCTGAACACTGTATACATTAATAAAGAATAAAGAGTAGTAGCATATTTTAATTTTTTTTTATTATTTTTATATTTGCTGATGTGTGGGTTTGGGAAGCGAGGGTTGGGGTGATTTAGAAGGTTGAGGTTGATTTAGGAGGATGAGGTTGATTTAGGAGGTTGGGGTTGATTTTAGGAGATTGAGGTTGATTTAGGAGGTAGGGGTTGATTTAGAAGGTTGAGGTTGATTTAGGAGGTTGGGGTTGATTTAGGAGGTTGAGGTTGATTTAGGAGGTAGGGTTTAGTTTGTAGGAGGTTGGGGTTGATTTAGGAGGTTGGGTTGATGTTCATAGCCTGTCGTCATGCTGCCACCAGTCTGGCCTCTTCCGTCCTCGACCTCCACCACGTCTCCCTCTTCCTCCATAATTGTCTCTCTTGCTTTTGTGGAGGAGCACATT
This sequence comes from Megaleporinus macrocephalus, assembly GCA_021613375.1. NCBI lineage: Eukaryota > Metazoa > Chordata > Actinopteri > Characiformes > Anostomidae > Megaleporinus > Megaleporinus macrocephalus. Next base: position 47,062,860 of record CM038708.1, read on the forward strand.
CCTCATTAGGACGGTGATGGTGTCCTCTTGGTTTTGGGTCTGGGTCAGATGTCTAAGACCATGGTGTCTCCAGGTCGACGGATCAGTGGCCTCCTGTCTGGACAGGTATCCAGGGCCGTGGCTTCTCACAGTGGCCTCCTCCTCCCACTGGTGTCTCGGCACTCTAGGACATGTTCTTTGTCCCTGGTGCCGATGCGTCCACTCACCTCCGGACTGGTGCCTGGGTGCACGTTGGTTGTCAGTCCGTGGACGAGGAGGACACTCTCTGTGAACTACAAATGCAGTTACACTAATGTTAGTATCAGTGTGTAGTTACTGTAGGAGAAGAACTTCTGGTCTCCTGAAGAACGTTTTAATGGAGGCTTCTATGTAAAACAGATGTGTGAGCATGAAGAACCTTGTAGAAGCTCCACTACCAGTGAAAGTTAATCTCTAGAGCCGCGTATCCAACTCAAGATCTGAGGAAGTACCTTTATTTATAAGAGTGTGTTCATGTAAACAGAACCTGAGATCAGTTTTCTTTACTCACCCCGAAATGACTGAGGCGGCTGACGGGGCTGACGTGGCTGAGGCTGCTGAGGTGGTTGAGGCAGCTGACGTGTCCGACGGTACTGACGTGGCTGAGGCTGTTGAGATGGTTGAGGTAGCTGAGGCTTCTGAATTTCACGTGCCATCCTCTTCAACTCAACCATGGTGGACTCAGCCAGAACTCCAGCGTCCTCCACCTCCTCGGTCTGGTCTCGTGCTGTAACATGAAGAAACATCAACAGCTGTCCAGATCCATCACTGTGGTTGGACCTGACTATGGTGTTTGTGTTAGTCACATACAAACTGGACTCAGAGTCACCTCGTATAACGAGCCCGAGCAGAATTAGTTTGAGTTCAGATGAACATTAATAACTAACTAATAAATCCTGATGAAACATTAGTAGTTCTTTAGACATTCTCAGTTATTATGATGATCATCAAGCTACTAGGTTCTTCTACTCACCCAGACCTCCACAGTAATAAGCCCTGGCGGCATCCAACAGGGACGCCAGCACCTCAACGATGTCCTGGTAATCAGGAGCCGCGGACATCAGTTGAAGGAAGTCGTGAACTGATTTAATAGAAATAAATATTAGCAGTTGTTCAGCTGAGTCTTCATCACAGAACCTAGTAAAGATGGTGATCCTGATATTGAAGACTTGAGGATCAGCTGATCTGATGTTACTACTTCTTAAGATCTAAAGATGATCAGCTCTTTCTGCTCATATCAGTCTGATACCACCAGCTGTTTCCACATGGGCTCCATTTTTAGTTTCTGGTGCTCATTAGCTTTACTCACTGAGATGCTGATCCCTCGCGGTGACGAGCTCCTCCAGGATAGAATACAAGGCCTTGGTGATGATGTCGGCCTTGGATTCGTTGTTGTTCACTAGTTCATTTAGAAAGAATGAATGAATACAGGTTCATGTTAACATTAAACTGATTCCTACTTTTACCTGAATGTTATTATGATGACTCACCTGGAGGTTCTCTGTGCACCTGTCTGAGGTACATCAGGGCGTTAGCAGCCAGCTGCACCAAAACCCCCGTCAGCATCTCATCCACTGGATTCACATTGATACACACTGTCAGTTCTCCAGCTGCATCATTTTCACTCTTCATATATTTGCACTGACCGTTTCCGGTACTTACTGAGCTGTGTGTACAGCGGGTCCAGGTGAGGGCAGAAGATGTCACGCAGAGCCTCCACCTCTGCATCCACCCCCACCTCGAGCTGTAGATCAGTTCCTGGTTCTGAAAGGATCAGCAGATGTTCAGTCATATTATGGTGGGTTCTGATCATCAAGTCACATCACCAAATGGTGCCTGACTGAGTTTGAGTGGTCATCGTCAACTGATATAGTTCTATCTGCTGGAATGGACCAACACCAGCCTAGTCTATTCTGCTGCCCTGGTGTTATAGAAGGTTCTGGTTTCTGCTACTCACCCAGAGCCGTGCTGTTGAGTCCTCGGACGCTGTTGAGATGTTTCTCTAACAGCAATCCGACATCTGTGAAGTCAGGAACTGTTTTCATCACCGACAGCACCTTGTTAACTGATTTAATAGAAATAAATATCAGCAGATGTTCAGCTGCTACATCATCACAGAACCTGGTAAAGATGCTGATCCTGATATTGAAGCTCTGAGAATCAGCAGGTCTGATATTTACCCAGCTAACATGTCCATGTGGACCCCACATCAGTTAAAGATGGGCTGCCGATTGTGTCCACTTGGGGCACCTGCTTGGGGCCCACAGAGATTTGTCCATTGCCCTCATATGGGCCCTGTGTGTGTGTGTCAAAGTGGACCATGTGTTTTACTCACTCAGGTGCTGGTCAGGTGAGGCTGCGAGTCTCTGCAGCAGAACAAGAACAACCTCGCAGGCAGCCTCGATCAGGGCGTTGGTGTTGTTCGCTGATGTTTGTAGAAGATATTCAGTGAGAGTGAGATGTTGAGAGATATTAAGATATTCATGTTTCTGATTTTGTCTGAATGTAGTTTTTGTAGTGAATCCTTCTTTTACTCACCCGGAGGGAGCTGGAGGTTCTCCAGTTCAGATACCTCCAAGTTCTCCTGGAGGTACCTGAACGCGTCCGCTGCAGAGATGACCCTCACAATGGTCATCATCTCCTGGTCGTCTTTCACATTAATAAACACTGTCAGTCGTCCAGCTGTGTTATTTTCATACTTGATGTATTTCCACAGGTTTTCCGTTACTTACCGAAGGACTGGACAGGGTCATCCACAAGGGAGGACCACAGGGTATTAGGAGCTAGAGGCTCTACCACTGTGTCCTCAACCTCATCCATGACCGGAGCTCCTGAGTCAGATTCTAAGAAGATTAGCAGATGTTCAGTAAGGTTATGGTCAGTTCTGATGGTCCTTGTGAAGTCAGAAAATTATGACATCACCAAATCTTAACTAGTGCCTGATGGAGTTCAGGTGGTCTTCATTAACTTGTTCATTTATTACATCAACAGGACTGGACATGTGTGCTGGAGTGGACCAACAGCAGCCGGTTTGTTCTGGTAATGTTCTCCAATGCTGTACAATTCAGAGTTAGCATGATGCTAATAGGTTGTTCTGCTCACCCAGAGATGTGCTGGAGGTTGGAGGTTCCTCCAGCAGCGTTTCTCTCCTGGTCTCCTCCTCAGTGTGCTCACGGGTCTGGTCTTCTGTTTGAACATCAATAAATATCAACATCTGTCCAGCTGGGTCGTTATCACAATATCCAACGTTTGATTCTTTTACTCACCCAGATGCTGGTCCACCACTTCTCCTCCAGCAACGTCCCTCGGCAGGATCTCCAGGAGCTCACTGGTGTCAGGAGCTCTCGGTTCTCCTGCTTTAATATTCATATCAGAATGAATCATATCAGTATTTGTTCTGTTAATGTAGAGATACAATGATGTTCATCATGATATCAGGTTCTCCTACTCACCCAGAGGGGTGCTAGAGGGTGGTCCAGCATCTTTAGACTCAAGCAGCTGAGCAGTCGTCTCGGTATTGACGCCTATTTAATTTAGAATTGAATCATTTAGACAGATTAGAGTTTATAATCAGTTCAATTCCTGTTTTTATTAAATAATAAATAATATTAATAAATAAAATACATACAACACAACTAACACAGAGTAACCTTAACATTAACCCTACACTTAACCCTACCTAACAACATTAACCCTACACTTAACACTACCTAACATTAACATTAACCCTACACTTAACCCTACCTAACATTAACCCTACACTTAACCCTATCTAACATTAACATTAACCCTACACTTAACCCTACCTAACATTAACATTAACCCTACACTTAACACTACCTAACATTAACATTAACCCTACACTTAACCCTACCTAACATTAACCCTACACTTAACACTGCCTAACATTAACATAACCCTACACTTAACCCTACCTAACATTAACCCTACACTTAACACTACCTAACATTAACATTAACCCTACACTTAACCCTACCTAACATTAACATTAACCCTACACTTAACTACCTAACATTAACTAACATCAATCACCACAATATACACAACATCTCTGTAATTTTCACCCATACTAAACCTTTAACTATGATTGATTAGTCAGTTCCACACTCTGTTCTGATTGGCCAACCACCAGGTTCTTGACATTGGTATTGGTAGAAGTCCCCCCCTACACTAAAGGAGAGTGTATCCAGCGCTGTACTCTGATTGGTTCAGTATGTACTGAGAATCACTGACTTGTTCAGTAACTACTGTTAATTATAGTGACGTCGACTCATCTACTCACTCAGAAGCTGCTCAGTCTCTGTGCTGATGTCCACCGGCTCTGGCTCGGCTTCCTCCATCAGCACAGTCACTTTCTCCTGTAGTGGAGTCTCCCTCGCCTCCTCCTCTTTCCTCGAGAAACTCCACTTTCTCTCACACTCCTCCCCTTTCCTCTCTCTTTCTCCTCAGTATGCTCCTTCTTCCTTTCTGTGCTCCTCCTCTCTCTCGCTCTCTCTATCTCCTCCTCCACAACACCAAAACTTTCTCCAGCTCATTTCTACGTCTATCTCCTTCGACTCCTCAGCACAGACTGATCTGACGCGCACGGAACTTCTGCACTCGCGTACATCTCACCATTATGACATCACACGGCCTCTATAGTGACATCACGGCGGAATGTTGAACACTCTGTGGAGGTACCTCTCTGTTGGTAAATGAATGTGAGGCTACAGTTAATGGGCTTCATGTAGTGAATCGTAGCGACGCTGCTGTGTTTACTCCTCACTTCTCAGATTTGAGCAGTTCATGTGAATCAGACTGACAACCTGCTGTAGCTTCATTTCATCTCCTCACAGAACACCATCCATAGAGACTCTCTGAGAAACATTAAAGGAGCCATAGAATTCCTTCATCCAGCAGTTTCAGTTCAGTGTGTTCAGAATTAGTCTCCATCCATGTACACCAACCTGACACTTTATTAGGTACACCTCCTTATATCTCCACTCACTGTCCATTATATCAGCTCCACTGACCATATAGGAGCACTTCATACTTTATTACCCTGTTCTTTAATGATCAGGACCCCCACAGGACCACCACAGAGCAGGTATTATTTGGGTGATGCACTGCAATGACTGTGTTAGTGTGTGTTGTGCTGGTGTGAGTGGATCAGACACAGCACGGCTTTGAGTTCAACTGTCTGTGCATTCGTGCTCTAGGCAGCTGGTCTATGGGTGTAACAGCATTGGTCAGCAACCTGTTCACTACTACGCTTCTACGCTAGCACTAGTTTTAAACTCTTCAAACAGGCTACGAGCGGAGAGCCGGGGAGCCGCCATAACAACAGTAACCAAATTGGTTTTCATCGCTCTCAGTCCATCTTCATACTGGGACTGGTTTTAAAGGGAGGACGGTCCTAAACACTGTTTCTAAGGTAACTGGCAGGGTGTGGGAACTGTGAATTGTTAATGTAAAACTAGGCGACTCAAAAACAAGATGTAAAATATAAACTTTTTAAAGTTTTAACAATTCTTGTGTGTAAATATCCCTCCCGCGAGCGTGAGTGTGAAACTCGTGAGCACAGAAAGAAGTCCTGCGTGTGTGTTTATCATCATATCAGCTCAAACCACCTTTTCTCATTCTCGATTTGATAGCTGTCCCCGCGCGCCATGTGAACCACCTCCAACTGCTTTCTGTGCTGGAGTGACATGTTAGTGCTGGAGTACTGGATTGGGGTGGATTGGGGGGGTTTAGTTTTGCCCGTTGCCCGGGTGATAATGTACCTGACCTCGCGCCGCACCGTGCCATGCTGTGATGTGCTGCGCCGCCACAAGATGTTTTCATTCATGTACATTTACATTCCAGTAAATATTATTGATAACTTTGAAGTTTGACTTCATTACAATATTTATAGACAACTAGTCATCATATCTTCTGCTCCATGAAACACATGTTAATGTTCAGTAGTAACAGATATGCTTCTTTAATAGATTTACATTGTACTAAACTACATTCATGTTCAATGGGGGCGTATATGAGCTGAAACAGGAAGCCTAGCGCATCCCAAACTTATCAACATTAACATTTTAATAGAACATTATAGTCATTATGGCTTTTAGAAGAATGGGGTTTTTGGGGAGGTGGGCTAGTGCACTATAGACCCCTGTGGTGCGGACTAGGCTTTTTGTTCCTTACTCTATTTTTTTTTATTTATATTTAATTTGCACATATAGTCAGGTTCACTAGTAGAAACTTTTATTTGGGGTACACATTCTCATGATATACATGTAAGGCATAGAGAAAAAAAATAAATAGAAGATGAACAATTAAAAGTGTCAGTTCAAGGTATGATATCAACAGTTAACATGTCTGCTAGAATACATGTGTTCTCGATGCAAGCTAGATGTTAGTTGTTCTAAAGGAAGTACTGATGTAATTTGAGTTGGAAGTTGTCTGGTGTTACAAAAGCAGAGAAGTTAGAAGCGTGCAGAGTTGATGGTACTTACTAATAACCTTTTTAACAAATCAAGTTTTGTAACAAAATTGGCAGGACCAACCCTATCAATACAATCTTCCATCCTAGGAAGTGGAGATGAATCGGGTATAGTAACTGAATTAACTCTCCTGTAATGAGTGCAGAAGCACATGGACCCATCAGACTTCAGCACCAATAAACAAGGAGAGCTCCATGGGCTTACACTGGGTATAGCAAAAGCATTGTTTATCAAATACTCCACCTCTTTCTGCATCAGGTTCCTTTTAGCTGGATTAACACGATAGGCATGCTGTTTAATAGGCATATGATTATTTACATCAATATCATGAAGCAAAACAGAAATTTGAGAAGGAATATCTGAAAACAAGGGTAAGCGACTTTGATAAGCTTCACTATGTCATCATGCTCACTTTCAGACAAATTGAAAATTTAAATGCATGTGCAACTTACCTAACATTTCTGAATTGGCTAAGCGGGCAGCTACTACCGGTACACTACGCAGAGTTAACCCATCTTCATCGGGGCTATAATGAGAAGAGAGAACGGCAGCACTGGCACTAGAGACTTCAACAGCAGGCACATCAACTCTTTTAGGATCATGACAGATGTATGATTTTAACATGTTAACATGGCAAAGATGATTTTTCCTTTTTGGATCTGGGTTTTTACCACATAATCTGTTTCACTAACACGAGAGTCTATTTCATATGGACCAGAAAATGTAGCTTTCAAAACTGAACCAGAAAAAACACAACTTTATCACCAGCGAGAAACTCACGACGTCTGGCCTTTCTGTCAAATCAGTGCTTCGTTTTAGCTTGAGCTGTTGACAGAGAAGCAATGGCAGCTTTACAGGCATCATACAGGTGTTCCAGAAATGCATGCACGTACTCTAACACGTTCAGTTTGTCTGATGGTTCATCAGCACTCAGTTGTTCATGGAGCATCTCAAGTGGTCCCCGAACACCAACTGCGCAGGGCCAAACCCAAGAGACTCCTGAACAACCTCACGCAAAGCAAACAAGAGAAAAGGAACTCCTTCATCCCAGTCACGACCTGATTCAAGACAATACTTACATAGCATAGATTTCAGAGTTTGATGAAATCGTTCCAAAGCCCCTTGAGACTCCGGATGATAAGCACTGGCTACTTGGTGTTTGACTGCCAACTCTTGGAGCTCCTGGAAAAAAGATCTTAGTAATGAAATTAGAACCTTGATCAGTTTGAATAACCTTGGTGTTACACACGCGGTGGGAAATGAAGAGCCTCCATACGTGTGTGTTTTTTTTACAAAATTTACTTGGGTTCTTGAAGAGCTGCAAACATAAACAAAGCGTATTTCGTCAGCTCTGACAACATCGCTGCACACAACTCCGACATAACAACAGCTGGTACAGGAACCTTTAGCTGCCCTGCGCTGCTTTTCATACATTTACACAAATTAAACATGACTAAGTACAACTGAAATTCTCACCATTACACATCACTGGCATAAAACTGGCATAAAACTGGCATAAAACAGGGTTTTCTGTGCCTTCATCAACTCATCACTGTGCATTATAAATACTGCAGGCTTCATATTTGAGGTGCAAAAACAAAGAATTAACCCCTTCTCTGCTGCGTCAACGACACGGACTTCTCTGGTCAAACACATTCACTAACCAACTGGACATATAGCTCCCTTTGCTACTACAACGCTGTCTATGTCTCTCTCCATCCTTTAGTATCGGTATTAGCTCACACTAATGCAGTTTTGCTCACCTGCAAACATAAACAAAGCGTATTTCGTCAGCTCCGACATTACAACGGCTGGTACAGGACCCTTTAGCTGCCCTGCGCTACCAAATGCCTGAGTGAACAATGCATTCCTGATTCTTCCTCACAGTGAACATGCCTGCAATCATTTACAGCACACAGTGAAACAAGAAACAAATAAAATTAAACTTAAATAACAAAAATAATTGGGGGGGGCACTTTTACCATATAAACATAACTTAGTCCCACATTGGGCAAGCCAACCATTAAACAAAATTTCATCAAAGCCTTCACCACAGCTCTTGCATTTATGGTACGCAATGGTATTTCCTCAGGGTAAGTAGTGGAACACATTATAGTCAATAGATATTCATTTCCAGATTTTGTTCTTGGCAATGGACCCACACAATCAAGAATACTTTTCTTAAAAGGTTCCCCCATAATTGGTATTGGGTTAAGGGGAGCTGGTGGAATTACTTGGTTGGGTTTACCTGCAATTTGGCAGACATGGCATGAACGACAGTACTTTGATACATCCCTCTTGAGTCCAGGCCAAAAGAAGTGCCTCAAAATACGGTCATAGGTTTTTCTAATGACCAAGTGTCCAGAAAATGCATGTTCATGTGCCAAGCTTAAAACATGGGATCTATAAACCTTCGGTATAACAATTATGATAACAGTGTAACAACCAAACTCGGGACACACCTATTGGGGTCCACTTCCGCTTTAGAGTCCCATCACTCATGTAGTAAGCAACTGAGCTGTCAATCATTTCCCTTCTGAAACTGTTTTTGCAAACATGATGATAAAGAGGAATCTGCCTGCTGTGCCTCTACCAACTGACTTTTTCCAATTTTCCACCTAGTATCACCCCATCTCCAAGATCATTCTGAATCAGAACTGGGTTTTCATTTTAGACACTTTCAAGACAACCTGTGGGATCTTGATGCTTCATAAGCGTCTCTGAAAGGGACACCTCTGAATTTTTACGAGCTTGAGCCAGTGTTACCGCACATGCCGGAAACAATGATAGGAGCTCTGGGTCTGTGCAGTCAGTCTTAGGTGCATCACTCACCTCAGGCAAAGGAAACACCTTCCCTCCAGCCAAACCATTCCCAAGGATAAGTAAGACACCTGCCACTGGCAACCCAGAACGCACTCCAATCCTCACAGGCCCAGACCTTAAATAGAGAGCATGTAAAGGAACTTGTAAATGACCCATTTCAATGCCCTGTATTAAGACATAAGACCCACAGAATGTCTTTTCAGAGAAAGGAAACACATTTTCACCCATCTAATAGAAAAGGCTTAAACTTTCACAGCAAGTGTCTAAAACTGGTAATGATGGTACTGCCATGGATTGTACTAAGCCCACACTTTTGGTATTTTGTTTGTTTTTCTTTCTCTGCCTAACTTTACAATCTGTCTCTAAACGACCAGGCTTACAACAACAGAAACAAATGAGGGTCTCACCCAAACTATGACCCCTTTAAACCGGTTTGGATGGGGCTTCACATTTGGGGCTTCACATTTTCTAACTAAAGCACGTGCAAGTTGATGTTCCCCACCCATCAAACGGTCAGGAGGTGATGACATGAAAGCAGTTTTGTGGGTCAAGACCAAATCATCAGCAAACACAGCAGCATCTGCAAGAGAAAAAGCTCTTCTCTCATTTAAACGAATTACAAGGTTTTCATGTACACAATTTTTCAAATCCTCCAATAAAATTAGCTCCAGATTCTCAACTTTGGAGGCACTACACCACTTGTCAAACAATACCTCTTTCTCCCGTGCAAACTCCACATATGTCTAGCTGGCAGTTTTCTTATGCATCCTAAAACGTTGGCGATAAGCTTCAGGTACCAGTTCATATGCACGCCAAATTGAACAATCTCATAGTCTAAACTCTGATCTACTGTTAATGCTGCACATACCTCTTGGACCTTCCCCTCCAGCTCGTATTGCAACAATAGAGGACAAACCTCTTTAAACCAATGCACAACAGACGCACTGCGTTCAAATGCAGGAAAATAAGAATCCACATCAGATTCTTTAAATTGAGCTACCAAATTAATGTGCCTACTTACATCAAATGTTGGAGCCAACCCTTGCTGAGTCTCAGAAGGACCAGGAACTGATGGCCAAGGCATGAAAAGAGTGGAAGGAGTGGAAGGAGGGCACCCTCTGCAGTTCCCATACCAGAAGGCCCTGCCTGCAACTGCAACTGGTATAACCTCAGAGCTTTATGAGCTTCGATCTCTAAAGTCTTCACCCGGAGAAGTTGTCTCATGCTCCTGCCGGTTCATCACCAAATCCAACTCTTTAAGGCGCACAGCTATTGAAGGATCCGAGAGCATGGGTTCCATGCTGGGCCGTGCGGCGCTGGTAGCAGACTCCTCCACAACCTTTGCAAACACACCTGCCTCCTCAACTGCATCACCCAAGCTGACCTCCTCCACCTCCTCTGCCGGCAGCACCTTCAAAACCACCAACTGTGTAAGCAAAGCCGATTTAATTTCTTCCTTTGTACCAGGCTGAGGAACAGGAACCCGGAAAGCATCAGCAATTAACACTAGATCTTTCTTTCCACATGTTTCCAATTTCTTATGAGAAGGAGATAAAATCACTCACCTCCATACTTTCCTGACGAGACAGTATGGAGCTCATAGTATGCGCTCCCGACATGTAAGATGTATCAATTCTTACATACCTTAAACATGCTACTGTCTACTGAGGAACCTTATTTAGACCTGATTTTAAAGAAGCATCGAACGCTTCCTCAGCCACTAAGACAATCCCATGATGCAACGCAGGCTAATCTACAATACAGTAATTTTATACAGTATTTTAAGCCTCGGGCTATTGTTTTGAATGCCGGCTGGTAGCTTAGCAACCAGCTAAACCACTGGTGGCGTACTGCAGTGGGCGGGAACAAGTCGTGACGCAGTCTCTCTCTAACTAGAGCGTCTCAGTAATCTGTTTTATGAGGAGAGATGAGGAGAGAACACTGATACTTACACAGCTGCTACCTAGACAGCCTACTTAGACACTCACTAGGGTTTGAGACAGACCCCTAGTATTCTGGAGACTACGACCTCTGCAGGCGCTGGGAGGAAGTGCTTACACCTGGATTTCCCTGGACCTCTGAATGGTAGGGAACTGAGATGATTTCTAGGGATAGCTGGATATTATCAGGCTTTACTGCATCACCTCTCACGGCTTACTTCTTTCAGGTCACTCATTCAGGAGGTCAAATGAGAGTCAGTTAGCGTTCGATTCTGTTGAAGCTTTCCTTTGCAGAGCTCCAGTTCTTACCGCGCCTTTCAAGCTTGAAGCTGATGCAAGTAGAACCCACAATATCGTCGGTCTGCAGCTGATTTTCAGGAACGCCCCCTGGTTTTCACTGGATAAAACAAGAACGTCCTTGCTTTTTCATTCGCTTCAACATCTATCTGTTCCCTGTTTTCACTGGTTCTGCTTTCCTGTAGTTTCTCACTCTGCCATCCGAAGATGCACGATCTATACCAGGGGTTCCCAACCTTTTGCAACCCAAGGCCCACTTAGCCCACCCCAAAACTTTCAACGACCCCCCAGAATATTTTATACTGCCGTTTAAAACCAAATACAGTGAAACCATCCATACGACCTGTAAACTAACTGCATAATCACACAACAAGAGAAACGAACCATCTACAGCACTTCCTGTCACTCACCTAATGAGATGGCTGATGTTGTTTACCAGCTACCAAGTGGTGGAGGTCAGGTTGAAGAGCAGAAAGTTGTAAACGCAGTCTGACTCAACATTAAGCCTATTCCTGTATTTGGTCCAGCCTTTCTATAAGCTGCACAACACGGTAGAACAGCTTTAGCATTATCGGTTCCAGAGCAAGAAAATTCAAGCTCTTTTTCCTGCTTTGGTCTTCTTTAAGTTTGTTCTCAAAAGATTCCACAGGTTTAGATTCATACTCGCTGTGTTTAGTCTCCAAATGTGGACGTAACTGGTTGCTTCAACGCTTCATTTACCAAAACCTCCGAACACACAGCTCAGAGCGGTAGCAGCTCGTTTTCTGTTCCTGTGTTGTGAAGCCTAGTGCTAGATACTCACTGCTGTACTTTCTTCTTTTCCATTTATGCTCCGCTTTTCTCGGTTCTCTCAGTAAGAGACACAGCGGCTGCTTCACTTGTAGATGATCCAGTTTTTTAACCATTTATTCATGATGTGTACACAAGACAACAGCTTCACTCAGACTGAAGTAGCTAACTAACTAGCTAGTTATTCCACTAGCTAGCGCTGCGTGTCATGTGACTGTACTACACCAAACCAATCAACAAACTCAAACTAAACACGTTTTGTTTTGCAAGTAAACGAACTAAATATGCTGAAATTTATTGAGAAAAAAAAGAAGAAGATTTTTGGTCTACGGCCCCCTTGCAGTACGGTCCACAGGTTGAAAAGCACTGGTCTCTACAGTCGAGTTTGTTTTCTTCATTTGGTCATATTTGAACGTCTATCTGTCTGGACAAGACGCAGTCCATCACGTTAAACGTTCAACAAATCATCACGTTTACAAAAAACTGTAGTGTTGATTCATGATTTAGTTACGATTTATTTCCAAAGTTAATCATAAGCAGCATGAATGACATGATCCAGTTAATATTGGATTAGGTGATTTCACGTTATCTTTGATTGTAGAATTATAGAATTATAAAACAAAGTAACCGTGATGTGTAATATAGTTTCTGGAGCAGTAGGTGGCACTAGTGCTCACAAACGCAGAACACACCCACATGTAATCTACAGTGAAGCAGCTAGTAAAGAGAACTAAAGAGCAGCTACTCTGGTGTTTCTGTGTGTTTCCGTGACTACAAACACTGATTTAACGCCTGTGACTGTAAAACACTACAGTAACTGTTACTCCTCTAATCTGAAACACCTCCTTCTCTGTTAACACCTCCTAACATATTCTGTCACATCACTACTAAACACACCTGTTGTCGATATTGGACTGTTGGGGTCGCTTCTGTTCAAGCTGTAATCAGGAACGGCCCAATCAGGAACGCCCCAATCAGGAACGGCCCAATCAGGAACGCCCCAATAAGGAACGCCCCAATAAGGAACGCTCCAATCAGGAACGCTCCAATCAGGAACACTCCAATCAGGAACGCTCCAATCAGGAACGCTCCAATCAGGAACACTCCAATCAGGAACGCCCCAATCAGGAACGCTCCAATCAGGAACGCCCCAATCAGGAACGCTCCAATCAGGAACGCCCCAATCAGGAACGGCCCTGGCTGCAGCTGGACTCTTCTCAGTGGAACGGCTGCTGGTGCTGTGCTGCTACAGGAAGACTCTAATGGTGTGGAACATCCTGTGAAACTCATTAGTGTTCCTCAATCAGATGAGCCGATACTAATCCCCGACTATTAAGATGATCTTTATTGGTGCAGTCAGTCACACTTGAAGTCCATCCTAAGACGGGACTGACAATGTAGTGTCTGATTCAGTATCACGTGGGTAATTTTTCTATTCTTTGATGTTGTGGGGGGGGGGGGGGGGGGGGTGTTACGTGCAGGGGCTGTTTGTGTGTTTTGTTTCTCCTCACATTTCCGAGTTCCTTCGATTGTCTGTCAATCTACAGGTGTGCTGGCTGAGCTGATTGAGACACTGTGTTTATAGGTTGAGCTTTGGCTTGAAGTTGGTTTATAACCAATGGTGCGTCTGAAATCTCCTACTAGTCTACTACTCAGTAGTACACTGTAAACCCGGATAACTTGATTGTACTTAAAGAGTTTGAGTGATTACCTTAAAATATTTAATTAATGCAAACAAGAGAAAATCAAATGGTTTGAGTAAAATTAACTTAAATGTCAAATAGACTGGAAGTAATTATTAGAGTTGAATACAATGAAATCTAAATTGTTTGTACTTGAAATATTTTGTAAAAATCAACCCTACTGACCATTAATACAACTACATTGAGTTTCCTGTATAGTAACATACCTGAACACTGTATTACACTAATAAAGCCTGTAGTCTCAGCAGAACGTTCAGTAACATACCTGAACACTGTATTACACTAATAAAGCCTGTAGACTCTCAGCAGAACGTTCAGTAACATACCTGAACACTGTATTACACTAATAAAGCCTGTAGACTCTCAGCAGAACGTTCAGTAACATACCTGAACACTGTATCACACTAATAAAGCCTGTAGACTCTCAGCAGAACGTTCAGTAACATACCTGAACACTGTATTACACTAATAAAGCCTGTAGACTCTCAGCAGAACGTTCAGTAACATACCTGAACACTGTATTACACTAATAAAGCCTGTAGACTCTCAGCAGAACGTTCAGTAACATACCTGAACACTGTATACACTAATAAGCCTGTAGACTCTCAGCAGAACGTTCAGTAATATACTGAACACTGTATTACACTAATAAAGCCTGTAGACCCTCAGCAGAACGTTCAGTAACATACCTGAACACTGTATTACATTAATAAAGAATAAAGAGTAGTAGCATATTTTAATATTTTTTTATTTTTTTATATTGCTGATGTGTGGGTTGGGAAGCGAGGTTGGGGTGATTTAGAAGGTTGAGGTTGATTTAGGAGGATGAGGTTGATTTAGGAGGTTGGGGTTGATTTAGGAGGTTGAGGTTGATTTGTAGGAGGTTGGGGTTGATTTAGGAGGTTGAGGTTGATTTAGGAGGTTGGGGTTGATTTAGGAGGTTGGGGTTGATTTAGGAGGTAGGGTTTGGTTTGTAGGAGGTTGGGGTTGATTTAGGAGGTTGGGGTTGATGTTCACAGTCTATCGTCATGCTGCCACCAGTCTGGCCTCTTTCGTCCTTGACCTCCACCACGTCTCCCTCTTCTCCAAACCGTCTCTCTTTTGTGGAGGAGCACATTCATCAGGACGTGACGGGGTCCTCTTGGTTTTGGGTCTGGGTCAGATGTCTGGACCATGGTGTCTCCGGGTCCACACATCAGTGGCCTCCTGTCTGGATGTGTATCCGGGGCCGTGACCTCTCTCAGTGGCCTCCTCCTCCTCCCACTGGTGTCTCGGCACTCTAGGACGTGTTCTCTGTCCCTGGTGCCGATGCGTCCACTCACCTCCGGACTGGTGCCTGGGTCCATGTTGGATGTCAGTCCGTGGACGAGGAGGACACTCTCTGTGAACTACAAATGCAGTTACATCATGTTAGTATCAGTGTGTAGTTACTGTAGAAGAAGAACTTCTGGTCTCCTGAAGAACGTTTTAATGGAGGCTTCTATGTAAAACAGATGTGTGAGCATGAAGAACCTTGTAGAAGCTCCACTACCAGTGAAAGTTAATCTCTAGAGCCGCGTATCCAACTCAAGATCTGAGGAAGTACCTTTATTTGTAAGAGTGTGTTATGTGTAAACAGAACCTGAGATCTGTTTTCTTTACTCACCCCGAGATGACTGAGGCGGCTGAGGGGCTGACGTGGCTGAGGCTGCTGAGGTGGTGAGGCAGCTGACGTGTCCGACGGTACTGACGTGCTGAGGCTGTGAGATGGTTGAGGTGCTGAGGTTGAATTTCACGTGCCATCCTCTTCAACTCAACCATGGTGGACTCAGCCAGCTCCAGCGTCCTCCACCTCCTCGGTTGGTCTCGTGCTGTAACATGAAGAAACATCAACAGCTGTCCAGATCCATCACTGTGGTTGGACCTGACTATGGTGTTTGTGTTGGTCACATACAAACTGGACTCAGAGTCACCTCGTATAACGACCCCGAGCAGAATTAGTTTGAGTTCAGATGAACATTAATAACTAACTAATAAATCCTGATGAAACATTAGCAGTTCTTTAGACATTACAGTTATTATGATGATCATCAAGCTACTAGGTTCTTCTACTCACCCAGACATCCACAGTAATAAGCCTGGCGCGTCCAGCAGGGACGCCAGCACCTCAACGATGTCCTGGTAATCAGGAGCCGCGGACATCAGTTGAAGGAAGTCGTGAACTGATTTAATAGAAATAAATATTAGCAGTTGTTCAGCTGAGTCTTCATCACAGAACCTAGTAAAGATGGTGATCCTGATATTGAAGACTTGAGGATCATCTGATCTGTTACTACTTCTTAAGATCTAAAGATGATCAGCTCTTTCTGCTCATATCAGTCTGAGACCACCAGCTGTTCCACATGGGCTCCATTTTAGTTTCTGGTGCTCATTAGCTTTACTCACTGAGATGCTGATCCCTCGCGGTGACGAGCTCCTCCAGGATAGAATACAAGGCCTTGGTGATGATGTCGGCCTTGGATTCGTTGTTGTTCACTAGTTCATTTAGAAAGAATGAATGAATACAGGTTCATGTTAACATTAAACCTGATTCCTACTTTTACCTGAATGTTATTATGATGACTCACCTGGAGGTTCTCTGTGCACCTGTCTGAGGTACATCAGGGCGTTAGCAGCCAGCTGCACCAAAACCCCCGTCAGCATCTCATCCACTGGATTCACATTGATACACACTGTCAGTTCTCCAGCTGCATCATTTTCACTCTTCATATATTTGCACTGACCGTTTCCGGTACTTACTGAGCTGTGTGTACAGCGGGTCCAGGTGAGGGCAGAAGATGTCACGCAGAGCCTCCACCTCTGCATCCACCCCCACTCGAGCTGTAGATCAGTTCCTGGTTCTGAAAGGATCAGCAGATGTTCAGTCATATTATGGTGGGTTCTGATCATCAAGTCACATCACCAAATGGTGCCTGACTGAGTTTGAGTGGTCATCGTCAACTGATATGGTTCTATCTGCTGAAATGGACCAACACCAGCCTAGTCTATTCTGCTGCCCTGGTGTTAGAGAAGGTTCTGGTTTCTGCTACTCACCCAGAGTCGTGCTGTTGAGTCCTCGGACGCTGTTGAGATGTTTCTCTAACAGCAATCCGACATCTGTGAAGTCAGGAACTGTTTTCATCACCGACAGCACCTTGTTAACTGATTTAATAGAAATAAATATCAGCAGATGTTCAGCTGCTACATCATCACAGAACCTGGTAAAGATGCTGATCCTGATATTGAAGCTCTGAGAATCAGCAGGTCTGATATTTACCCAGCTAACATGTCCATGTGGACCCCACATCAGTTAAAGATGGGCTGCCGATTGTGTCCACTTGGGGCAGCCTGCTTGGGGCCCACAGAGATTTGTCCATTGCCCTCATATGGGCCCTGTGTGTGTTTGTCAAAGTGGACCATGTGTTTTACTCACTCAGGTGCTGGTCAGGTGAGGCTGCGAGTCTCTGCAGCAGAACAAGAACAACCTCGCAGGCAGCCTCGATCAGGGCGTTGGTGTTGTTCGCTGATGTTTGTAGAAGATATTCAGTGAGAGTGAGATGTTGAGAGATATTAAGATATTCATGTTTCTGATTTTGTCTGAATATAGTTTTTGTAGTCCTTCTTTTACTCACCCGGAGGAAGCTGGAGGTTCTCCAGTTCAGATACCTCCAAGTTCTCCTGGAGGTACCTGAACGCGTCCGCTGCAGAGATGACCCTCACAATGGTCATCATCTCCTGGTCGTCTTTCACATTAATAAACACTGTCAGTCGTCCAGCTGTGTTATTTTCATACTTGATGTTTTCCACAGGTCATTTCCGTTACTTACCGAAGGACTGGACAGGTCATCCACAAGGAGGACCACAGGTATTAGGAGCTAGAGGCTCTACCACTGTGTCCTCAACTCATCCACGACCGGAGCTCCTGAGTCAGATTCTAAGAAGATTAGCAGATGTTTAGTAAGGTTATGGTCAGTTCTGATGGTCCATGTCAAGTCAGAAAATGATGACATCACCAAATCTTAACTAGTGCCTGATGGAGTTCAGGTGGTTTCTTAACTTGTTCATTTATTACATCAACAGGACTGGACTGTGTGCTGGAGTGGACCAACAGCAGCCGGTTTGTTCTGGTAATGTTCTCCAATGCTGTACAATTCAGAGTTAGCATGATGCTAATAGGTTGTTCTGCTCACCCAGAGATGTGCTGGAGGTTGGAGGTTCCTCCAGCAGCGTTTCTTCTCTGGTCTCCTCCTCAGTGTGCTCACGGTCTGGTCTTCTGTTTGAACATCAATAAATATCAACATCTGTCCAGCTGGGTCGTTATCACAATATCCAACGTTGATTCTTTTACTCACCCAGATGCTGGTCCACCACTTCTCCTCCAGCAACGTCCCTCGGCAGGATCTCCAGGAGCTCACTGGTGTCAGGAGCTCTCGGTTCTCCTGCTTTAATATTCATATCAGAATGAATCATATCAGCATTTGTTCTGTTAATGTAGAGATACAATGATGTTCATCATGATATCAGGTTCTCCTACTCACCCAGAGGGGTGCTAGAGGGTGGTCCAGCATCTTTAGACTCTAGCAGCTGAGCAGTCGTCTCGGTATTGACGCCTATTTAATTTAGAATTGAATCATTTAGACAGATTAGAGATTATATTAAGTTCAATTCCTGTTTTTATTAAATAATAAATAATATTAATAAATAAAATACATACAACACAACTAACACAGAGTAACCTTAACATTAACCCTACACTTAACACTACCTAACATTAACATTAACCCTACACTTAACACTACCTAACATTAACTTAACCTACACTTAACCCTACTAACATTAACCCTACTTAAGCCTACCTAACATTAACATTAACCCTACACTTAACCCTACCTAACATTAACATTAACCTACACTTAACACCTAACATTAACATTTACCTAACTTAACCCTACCTAACATTAACTGTAACCCTACACTTAAGCCTACCTAACATTAACATTGACCCTACACTTAACACTACCTGACATTAACCCCACACTTAAGCCTACCTAACATTAGCATTAACCATACACTTAACCCTACTTAACATTAACCCTACCTAACCTTAACATTAACCCTACAATTAACCCTACCTAACATTAATATTAACCCTACACTTAACCCTACCTAACATTAACATTAACCCTACACTTAACCCTACCTAACAATAACACTACACTTAACCCTACCTAACATTAACCCTATACTTAACCCTACCTAACATTAACATTAACCCTACACTTAACCCTCCCGAACCTTAACATTAACACTACACTTAACACTACCTAACCTTAACATTAACCCTAACCTTAACGCTGCCTAACGTTAACCCTACATTTAACACTGCCTAACATTAACATTAACCCTAGACTTAGCCCTACCTAACATTAACATTAACCCTACACGTAACCCTACCTAACATTAACATTAACCCTACACTTACTCATTCACTCTCATGTTTTAAACCTAACTATGATTGATCAGTTCACACACTCTGTTCTGATTGGCCAACCACCAGGTTCTTGAAATTGGTATTGGTAGAAGTCCCCCCCCTACACTAAAGGAGAGTGTATCCAGCGCTGTACTCTGATTGGTTCAGTATGTACTGAGAATCACTGACTTGTTCAGTAACTACTGTTAATTATAGTGACGTCGACTCATCTACTCACTCAGAAGCTGCTCAGTCTCTGTGCTGATGTCCACGGCTCTGGCTCGGCTTCCTCCATCAGCACAGTCACTTTCTCCTGTAGTGGAGTCTCCCTCGCCTCCTCCTCTTTCCTCGAGAAACTCCACTTTCTCTCACACCTCCTCCCCTTTCCTCTCTCTTTCTCCTCAGTATGTACTCCTTCTTCCTTTCTGTGCTCCTCCTCTCTCTCGCTCTCTCTATCTCCTCCTCCACAACACCAAAACTTTCTCCAGCTCATTTCTGCGTCTATCTCCTTCGACTCCTCAGCACAGACTGATCTGACGCGCACGGAACTTCTGCACTCGCGTACATCTCACCATTATGACATCACACGGCCTCTATAGTGACATCACAGCGGAATGTTGAACACTCTGTGGAGGTACCTCTCTGTTGGTAAATGAATGTGAGGCTACAGTTAATGGGCTTCATGTAGTGAATCGTAGCGACGCTGCTGTGTTTACTCCTCACTTCTCAGATTTGAGCAGTTCATGTGAATCAGACTGACAACCTGCTGTAGCTTCATTTCATCTCCTCACAGAACACCATCCATAGAGACTCTCTGAGAAACATTAAAGGAGCCATAGAATTCCTTCATCCAGCAGTTTCAGTTCAGTGTGTTCAGAATTAGTCTCCATCCATGTACACCAACCTGACACTTTATTAGGTACACCTCCTTATATCTCCACTCACTGTCCATTTTATCAGCTCCACTGACCATATAGGAGCACTTCATACTTTATTACCCTGTTCTTTAATGATCAGGACCCCCACAGGACCACCACAGAGCAGGTATTATTTGGGTGATGCACTGCATTGACTGTGTTAGTGTGTGTTGTGCTGGTGTGAGTGGATCAGACACAGCACGGCTTTGAGTTCAACTGTCTGTGCATTCGTGCTCTAGGCAGCTGGTCTATGGGTGTAACAGCATTGGTCAGCAACCTGTTCACTACTACGCTTCTACGCTAGCACTAGTTTTAAACTCTTCAAACAGGCTACGAGCGGAGAGAGGGGAGCCGCCATAACAACAGTAACCAAATTGGTTTTCATCGCTCTCAGTCCATCTTCATACTGGGACTGGTTTTAAAGGGAGGACGGTCCTAAACACTGTTTCTAAGGTAACTGGCAGGGTGTGGGAACTGTGAATTGTTAATGTCAAAACTAGGCGACTCAAAAACAAGATGTAAAATATAAACTTTGTAAAGTTTTAACAATTCTTGTGTGTAAATATCCCTCCCGCGAGCGTGAGTGTGAAACTCGTGAGCACAGAAAGAAGTCCTGCGTGTGTGTTTATCATCATATCAGCTCAAACCACCTTTTCTCATTCTCGATTTGATAGCTGTCCCCGCGCGCCATGTGAACCACTCCAACTGCTTTCTGTGCTGGAGTGACATGTTAGTGCTGGAGTACTGGATTGGGGTGGATTGGGGGGGTTTAGTTTTGCCCGTTGCCCGGGTGATAATGTACCTGACCTCGCGCCGCACCGTGCCATGCTGTGATGTGCTGCGCCGCCACAAGATGTTTTCATTCATGTACATTTACATTCCAGTAAATATTATTGATAACTTTGAAGTTTGGCTTCATTACAATACTTATAAACAACTAGTCATCATATCTTCTGCTCCATGAAACACATGTTAATGTTCAGTAGTAACAGATATGCTTCTTTAATATATTTACATTGTACTAAACTACATTCATGTTCAATGGGGGCGTATATGAGCTGAAACAGGAAGCCTAGCGCATCCCAAACTTATCAACATTAACATTTTAATAGAACATTATAGTCATTATGGCTTTTAGAAGAATGGGGTTTTGGGGAGGTGGGCTAGTGCACTATAGACCGCTGTGGTGCGGACTAGGCATTTTTTTCCTTACACTATTTTTTTAATTTATATTTAATTTGCACATATAGTCAGGTTCACTAGTAGAAACTTTTATTTGGGGTACACATTCTCATGATATACATGTAAGGCATAGTGAAAAAAATAAATAGAAGATGAACAATTAAAAGTGTCAGTTCAAGGTATGATATCAACAGTTAACATGTCTGCTAGAATACATGTGTTCTCCGATGCAAGCTAGATGTCAGTTGTTCTAAAGGAAGTACTGATGTAATTTGAGTTAACCAGAAATGAACAGATGGAACTTGAGGAGTTGACCACAAAAGTCAAATGCATTTCAAAGCTAAGGACACTAAATTAAAATTAATTTTAGTCTTATTCTATAATTATGCACAGATTTTGTATCAAAATTCAAAAGAAAAAGTATGTACTTTTTTCCAGTTTACATTTGAAGCAAAGACCAGAGTGATCTGGGAAAATCTTTTGAAGATGAACTGGTGTAAGATAAATTCTATTAATAAATTTAAAATTAATTTCATAAGTAGATATTGAGCATAGTTTGGGGTATAGGCTCTGCTATATCATTTTCCAGTTATCATCACTCAATAATTATTCATAATCATAATTTCTCTGGTAGGCCCATGATTCTGATGTTTTTCCATTGTCCTCTGTTCTCCAGGTCGTCAGGTTTAGCTTGTAGCTGTGTGATAGAGCTTTTCATCACAGCGAGCTGCTCCTCGTAAGCATGGGAAGCGTCTTCAGTCACCGAAACTCTAGTCTCAGCTTCAGCTAACCGAGCCTCGTTCCATGTTACTCTCTCTGACAACCTGTCAAGTGATGTTTGCTCAGATGAATCAGAGGTAGTGAGAGCGTCCAGGCGACTATCCATGGCATGGAGACGGTTTGAGATTGTACTCAGGCGGGAACCTACCTCCCGAATTTCGGTGAGCAACTCGCTAGCAGCTGTAGGTTGTGGTGCGGCTTCCTCGTGGTCAACATTCTTTTTCTTGGTGCTTCTTTGAGGTCTAGAGGGTACAAAAAGTGGAAAATCCCGCATCTCCAGTGTGTCTGACATTGTATCTTAAAGTTTATTGAAAACAACCTGAGTAGAAAGGTTGCAGCAAGGATTAGATGAAGAAATAAAACTTAGCTGGAGTGGAGCTCGCGTTCAGGCAGCCATCTCTCACAGGGCCACGTGACACCCCCCACATTACTTTTACTTTTATACTTTAAGTAGTTCTGAAAGCAGTACTTTTACACTTTTACTGGAGTAAAAAGCTTCAGTAGATACTTCAACTTCTACCCTAGTATCTATACTTCTACCTGAGTAATGAATGTGAACACTTTGGACACCTTTGGTGGAGTCACATTATTATGACCACCAGCTGGTATCCAGAGTGACCACTGTGTGCAGCACAGACAGCAGCTAGACGGACTTGGAGACACAGTAAGGTTCTGGTAGGTGGTCACAGGTATCTGGAGGTATCATACTGACTGCAGTGCATCCCACAGCTGCTGGAGGGAGCGTGGAGG